>CM029367.1:31345144-31775144 GCA_017165825.1 Hepsetus odoe
CTCTCTCTCTCGCCCTCTCTCTCTCTCTCTCTCTCCTCATCTCTGGGCAGTCTGTCTCCTCAGATGGATAACAGTTCTCTGCTTAATGATCTTTGAAAAAGCATCCGTCCCCACTTCCCACAGAGTCTAAATAAAGTGCTGTAAAGGAGACGTGGGAGATCCGTGTGTGAGGACGCTCACTGTTGGCAGCTCCCAAAACTGTGCCCAAACAGCAGAGTCTCCGGGGACAGGGTTTTCCCCAGTGAAATACTCTATATCAAGGGTTTCAGAAAGGGGGTTGAGACATTTTTTTATCCATCTTTATGTACTTTTATCTCTGGCACCCTTTCCAGACTAAACCGTTAAATAGAACGTAGTGATCCATTGTTAGATACTCACATACTGCACTGCACTGTCTTGTTCCTTGATTTACCTGCTAATGCCTAACCGGAAATCCATCAGATCATTGATGTTTGTGCTACTATTAAATGTCAGTTTTTATTTAGAAATTTGGTCTGTGATTCAAACCCATGACCTTCCGATTCTGAGGCCCTAAACACTAGACCACCGCTGCCCTGGGTGTTAGTGTTCAAACCCCAGATTTTGGGCAAAAACGGGTGATGGAGGATGGAGAGGGCAAAAAAATAAACAATCAAACTGTGATTAATTTAATTATAATTTGAATTTATTTCGCAAAAAAAAAAAAAAAAAACAACGATAAGCAAAAGTCCCATCATTCTGATTGCTCTCACAGGACTCCTGTCCCAGGGTCTCCACCACCGCCAGGCCTGCTTCACTACGCCGTCTCCATCATCATTACTCAGACGTGCCATGGAGCTTCTCTGGGAAACCTCCTGCTAGGATTTCTCACCACAACCGTTTCCTGCACAATGTCAAAAGGGAGGGTCCCATTATGGCTATTTTCAACCCCCCGCTCTGCTGGTATGATGAAGGCCAGAATTTGCCTCTTGCCCTCTCGGGGTAACCTAGGGTGTGTGGGCAGGGCTTGTCAAGCCTTCTTCCAGAATGTCATTGCTCATTGCCATGGCTAATTATGGAAGGAAGTCAGTTTCTCAGGAGAGTGCCAAATATTTTCTCATTTTTTTTATTTATTTGTTTATTTATTTATTTATTTATTTACCAACTAATAGCTGTTCAATCAATTCACCTTATTCATGTATGCCAAATTTTCTTCATTGCACACACCCTCTATGGAAACACACTTCTGCTCAGATGTATCTGTGTGTGTGTGTGTGTGTTTGCTCTTTGAGGAATTGGTGACCTGGTGATCATGTTGTTTATCCCCCTTTCCCACTTTTAACAATTTCCTGTGGGGAGGAATATAGTTTTCTGATTCTGAATCGGTCCAGCAACCCTAAGCAGCTAAGAAAATGAATCAATGTGAAGTGAAAGTGACTACTTGTCATTGTGAAACACAGCACACAGTGGACCTCAATCAAATTCTTTCTCTGCTTCTTACCCACACACACCGTGCAGCAGGGGGCAGCCATAACCAGCACCCGGGCGGAGTGATGGGGACGGTACCTTTCTCGAGGGTATCTCAGGGTAACCTACTGGTCTGAGATTCCCATCCAATCCCTAAACTCTAGATCATCATTACTTCAATCCAATTCATTTCTTCTGGACAAATACTAAAAGGGCCAGTTTTGAGTCTGTGCTCATTTATTTTCCCAAAGCAAGTCATTTGTCCAGAGGTGTTTTTGCCTGGCAATGTTTTTATCTAAGATCATTAAAGAGGGAGGATAGAGAAAGCCTTCATTTATTTTCTTGAATGCAAACCAGCTGCATTAGACAGATATTTATAACGCTGGTAGGCTCTCCTCTGGACTGCAGTGTCAGCAGCTCACAGGAGGTCACAGGAGGAGACGGGCAGTGTTAGTGTAAGTGATGGGGATGCAAACCAGGAGAGCCGTCACATCATTGATAAGGAGCTCTGCACTAATTTGGTTTCTGATAAATGAGGCTTAAAGAGCTCCATTTGAACCAATCAGATCAGTCAAGGTTTCACTGCTGCCGTGAGAAAACCTCCTATAACCACGACTGCCTGAAACACCAGCTCTTTCCCCCTCCAAAGCCTTTCCCCCACTAAGCCCAGCAAAGCTTATCTCCTCCTCCTGCAGGTATTTTATATCTGTGGAAGACGAGCTGTCAAATCTGGGTGCTGTGAAACCTCTAATTCCTTTACAGATGATCCGGCTAGCCTCTCCTCGCAAAAGTATTAAATATATATACTTTACACCCATAGTTTGCAGGAGAAATTCATCAGTTTTTCACATTTTCTCCACCATTCAGTGGATGAGAGGGAACTAGAATCATTCAGAGTGAAACAGACTCTGGTTTTAAATGGAACCAGACGTCTACACTTTACGTACGTGTTGACATGCCTACTTACGTGTCTGCTTTTCTCACGTCCAGTAGCTTTGCATGTTTTAAAATATATTAATTCTAGTCTGTAAAGTTTACACTTGCATTTCTCACTCTCACTCATTTTCTGAGCAGCTTGTCCTGATTAGGCGGTGCTGGAGTCTCACGGGGCAAAAGGCGGGGACACCCTGGACAGGACAGTACACACACACACACACTCACACCTAGGTGACAATTTAGCGTCTCCAATCCACCTGGCGCGCATGTCTCAGGACAGTGGGAGGACATAGACCCAGGAAGAACATGTCCACTCCACACAGAACGGACCCGGACCATCCCGCCTGGGAACTGAACCCAGGAACTTCTTGCTGTGAGGTGACAGTGCTGCACACACCTCCAGTTAGATAGTATCTAAAATTCTTTCTTAATCTACATCATCACACAGTGCAGGGATACATTTCACTGCAAATTCTACCAGCACATCTGTATTTAATACAAATAAAGACCTTAAAACTTGAATTCAACATAACGAAATTCATTTTATTTCATTTTTAATGAAGCTACACATGTCTCTGAGCGTTTCCATGGTAAAATTGTGAATCTGGACTCATTCACTTTGATGAATGGCTTTGTTTTTAGACCAGAATCTTCTCCAAACTGTGGAACACACTGTCTCAGGCCTCGGGCAGTCTCTTCACAGCCGTTTAATGGAATCGTTTCTTTGAAGGAGGTTTAAAAGTCTTCACAAACTGGGACATCAGTGTTCCCTGTTTCATTGTGTGCTTTTAAGTGGGAACGATTGTGCTTCAGCTTTGGCCTTCCTGTTCATTTCAATCATGTGGAAAGTATGGAGACATCCACAGATAGTTCAAGCGGGAACTTTAGTGACACAGCCATAGTTTTCCACTTCAGAGAGGAATAATTAAGATGGACATGAGCTTCTTCAATGTGGGAGCTCTCAGTCAGTCCTGCTGCTTTCAGGACAGGAGGAGAAATGACAGCCCATAGAAACTCTGACCTCTACTCCCATCTTCTGGCCAACACAGTTATTACACTGATTTTGTCCCCTCCTAATCTTAATCTAATCTACCTGCTAATAATAATTATAATAATGATAATAATGATGATGATGATAATGATGACGATGAGGACAATATTAATAATAAATGGCTATTGCTTTTATCATTCTTCTTTCCTTTCTGTATTATTTTCATCATCTTCTTCATTTTTATTATTATTATTATTTCAGTTTGATTTTAATGTCCTGCGATCGGCCGGCAACCCGCCCGAGTTGTTTCCTCGTCTTTAGCCCTGTGAGAGCAGGGACAGGCTCCAGCACCACCCACGACACTAATAAGGACAAGCGGCTATGAAAATGAGTGAGTGAGTGAGAGTTTGATTTATTTGATTTATTCTGAACATGTTAAAAAACAGACAAATGTTAAAATAACAATACCGTAACAATCAAATGTTATCACCATTCATTCATTCTCTCAGCCATTTATCATGAGGAGAGTCGCAGGGGGTCCTGGAACCTATTCTGACACATACTGCCTGAAAGATGGAGAAACATCCTGGACAGATCAAAAGAGCAGACACTTTGGACCGTGGAAGAAAACCCACACAGAAAGAACCCAGACCGCCCACTTAGGAATCAGAACTTCACACTGTGAGCGGACGGGGCTTCCCAGCGCGTCACGGTGCTGTCTATTATTATTATTGAAAGTGAAAGTGACTATTCGTGCCATTGTGAGAACACAGTGAACCACAACAAAATTGGACTTCTGCATTTAACCCATGCACACAAACACACACCGTGCAGCAGGGGGCAGCTATGAAAGCACCCGGGGAGCAGTGGCAGGTCGGTACCTTGCTCAAGGGCACCTCAGGGCAACCTACTGGTAAGGGTTTTAAGCCACAATCTTCCGATCCCAGCTCCCTAACCACTAGGCCACCGCTGCCTCTATTATTACCACTGCCCCGATTATTGCCGTTGTTATTGTGAATAATAGTAATAATAATAATAATAATAATAAATAGTATTATTATTATTGATTGTTGTTGTTGTAAGTATTATTGTTGTTCGAGAGCTAAGAATATCTTCTACCTGTTGAGTTAAATCTGTTTACAGTAGTCTGTAACCCTGAGCTTGAGGTGATCTGTGGTCAGTTCACAGTTACAGCATCTGTGGGCAAAAAGTCTCATCCAAATTAAATTAGCAGCCGGTAAAGGAGACGCATCCAGTCAGGCTTATAATTAGAGCATCCATGTTGATCTAATTAGTGTCTGAGCAAGACCTCTGCTCTGAACCCCTCTGTGCTTTCCATATGTCTCATTTTACTCTCCACTCCACTCCACTCCTCTCCTCTTATGGCCTTTACTGGCAAGCCAAGCAGTGGAGAACTTTCGTGCAGGTGATGTAGCATCGTCCAGCAGAGAAATCATGGTCTTCTTGAAACGTTAGACTTTTTCCTGAACCACTGCTTGAAGAAAGTGTCTGTAAAAGCTGGCAGTAGGTCACGGAGTTGATTTTGAGTCCATCTTCAACCTGAAAATGTCCAACCAGCCAACTTTAATACAAGCAGCCTGTTCCAGTACCCCACCTACACCTTGCTGGTGTCTGAGTGGAAGTGGCGATCTCTGCCCGTTACTGATCCAGCCACGGGCCCGTGCATCTGGACCAACAAAAGTCACTCTCATCTCATCTCCATCAAACCTGAAAAATCTGTCTGGAGATGTTTCTTGGTCCAGTCTTGATGTTTCAGCTGATGTGTCTTCTTCAGTGGTGGTGGGGTTTCAGTCTTCCTTACCTTGGCCACGTCTCCGAGCACAGTTCTTCAGTTCAGTTCTGGAATATGACAGCACTGGAGGATCATGGGTTCCTGGTAGCTTCACGTTTGATTGTTCTCAAATCTTTAGTAGTTCACTTGTGACCCTGTTTATTTACAACACGCCTAATATCTGTGCAGACAGTGCTCTTCCTGTTCTCTCCTCTCTGGTTTCTCTTATTTCCTCTACTCCTCTTGTGCCATTTCTCTCCTCTTCCCTCTTTTCTCTCCCTTCTCTTCCTGGTTCTCATCTCTTTTCTCTCTCCTCTCCACATTTGCCCATCTCCTGCATGTGTGTTTGTGACATTAACAGATGCCCTGAAGGACTGTGTTGACTATTAAAAAATAAAAGTGTCAGAAAGTCTCCTCCCTCCTTCCTCATCTCTTTTGACCTTTCTTCTCCATTCTCTCCTCTCTCCTCCTTCCTTTATGCTTTCTCTGTCTTATTTAAATGTCTTATTTCACTCTCGCTCCCTCTCTGCCTGTCCCATTCAGGAGGAAACTCTTAATAATTAGAAATGGGGATGATGGGCTGAATTCATTTCCCAGCGTTTGCGGATAGAAGTGCTCTCTGAATAGAACATCATTATTATTTAGCTCTGTGCACCCACACACACACACACACACACACACACACACACACTGCAGAGAAAGGCCGCCTGCCTCATTTTCCTTTGCTTCCTGAAAAGAAAAAAAAATCCCTCTTAATTTCAGCAGAGTGGCTAAGAGACAGCAGCAGTATTATTACCCTTCTCCGCTGGTCAGAGATGGTCAGAGTTAATAACGGAGGCAGGGGGCTTCTCGGAGCACAATCTGGACTTGAAAGAAGGGACATCGATTTTAATTAAACTCAGAAAGCTTTCATTTGATTTTCCAGCTAATTCATACCGCTGCAGAGATGGGTAGGCGTGCATTCTGTAAATTTAATTATAATTTATAAAAGAGAGTTAGAATCAGTTAAGAAGGATTTACAGTTTGTTCCAGTGCCTTATTGGGCTTTTACTGATGTAAAAATATACAGGACTCTCCCGCAGTCCATAAATAAATCTCAAACCCACAGGAAAGGCCTCGTCACTAGAATGAGCCCCACTGACTCTCTGTCCATTCTTCAGTTAAAAGCTGATCGTCTTTTAAAAAGATGATGAAAAATGAATTTCAGAACGGCTGAATGAGGCTCAGGGTATTAAAAAAGTGGTGTTTAAATGTAAAATAATTTGTCGCCGAAGTTCGGCTGAAAAACAAAGCAAGGCTTTCGAGCATGGATATTGTTGGCCTGGCATCACATGACCGCACACACCATGTCATCCTGGAAAAAAAGAGCCGGTCTTGGTCTTTCTCTCAAGAAGGGAGGGAGGGACATCAGGTACATTCAAAGTAGACATAATGATAGTCACACAGAATTACTCCTCTCTTCCTCAGTGATCTGCTCCGATCATAGTCCCAACTTCCTTTCTTAGGTCCTCTACTACTAATGTCCTTGCTATGTCCCATATATTTATGTCCCAAACTGTCTCTTACCATCTTTTCCAGATGCCTCTCCATTTTTTCACCTTTTAATCTGAACTAATCTAAACTTAACTTGTCTTTATTGTCATTTAAACAAATGTACCTTTAAGTCTCATGCCACATTTAAAGCTCTGCTCTGATTGGTCACCTGCAGGTAATCAGGCTCAAACAAGCTTTATGCATCAAGGTAAATAGGTAAAAAAAAAAAAGGTAAATTAAAGGGTTTCAGGTTTATGACATCACAAAGACAATGCATTCCAAATGGGCTATTTTGAAAGTGATTATTTTTTGTCTTTGTGAAACAGCACACCGTGCAGCAGGGGGCAGCTATTTAAAGTGCCCTTGGAGCAGTGATGGTGACAGTACCTTGCTCAAAGCTCCTTCAGGGTAACCGACTGGTCTGGGATTCGAACCCACAAACTTAAGATTGTGGGACCAACTCCCAGACTACTAGGTCACCACTGCCTGCCCGTAGCCTCAGCAGCTTAGTTTTCTTATAAGGACCAGAGAAGGAAAATATCGAAACTAACACTGTTTATATCCTGTATTTTACAGAAATTGGCTCTAAAGTTGTATTTTCAGGGTGGTGGTGGTCTAGTGGTAGGGTACTTGCCTACGGCCCTCTGGATCAAGAGGTCCCCGGTTCGAATCCCACCTCCAGCACTACCACCACTTGAGTGGTCATTGAGCAAGACCCTTAACCCTGAATTGCTCCAGGGGGACTGTACCTGTAATCAGGACATGTAAGTTGCTCTGGATAAGATCATCTGCTAAATGATGTAAATGTATTTTTGTACAGTATTTTTCTTCATTTTACATTCCTTTATAAGGAAAGTCCATGATATTGGCTCTAAAATTATATTGTTCAACACAGGATTTTTCTCCCACAATGTATTTTTATCCATGAAAATAAAAAAGAGAAAACTGTTTGTTGGCTCTGCCGGTCTGCTACAGCAAGGATTAGAGTGAAAGCCCAGCTGGCCTGAGAGCAGGGTACTGCCCACTGTGCCCCAGAGCCAGCCGAACAGCCGGAAAGCTCATCTCCCTTCTGCTGGCTGTTGGGACGAGGCTTTGGCACAGAGCGGGAGGAAAGCCACGCCTGGCCGACGCGCCGGAGTCTGGGACTTGTCTGCTGGCAGATGCTGGGTGTTATTAACATGCAAGGCTTCTCCACTTTAGCTGCTTTTTGCTTTTCCCCACTGAATCCGCATCCAGGACCGGTGGGCAAACGGCACAAACATCGGCCGGTTATGTAGGCCGGTGTCGGGGCGGCTCACTCCCGTTAATGACACGCCTTGTTTGAGGCTGTTAATCAACAGCGATAGTTTTGACGTTTGACATTAAATGGCGCAATAAAAAACTGTCACTGATTGTTAACGGCTCTAGAATTGTGTTAGGCCTTCATTCAGCTCCTCGCCGCAGTCGTCCTGTCACCCGTCGTTAGTGAAAGCTGCTCACGCTAATGAAATTCAATGGAGGGGAAAAAGAAAATCTAATGAAAAAAAAAAAGATAAATGAACCCACGCATTAAATTGCAAGAATAAACGGCTGGGTTGATCGAGTAATTTGAAACTTCCTCACTTGTCAAGACAAGATGCTGCACGTTCTTACGCTGTCTCACCTGCCGCTTAACATTCGAGGGGTCAGCCGGATGTCAGGCTTTTTATTGTTGGTGTGAAAAGCGGGAAAAGTGTTATTGCAGGTGTCAACGTGCAGTTTTCATTGGTTAAAATCCCTGTAGGCTGTACAGTAACGTCTGTAAAAGCTGTGATTGGATGGATTGATGTATATTAGCATATTATATGAACCGTTTGACACACAGTGAGATATTAAGGGGCCAATAAAAGGTTAGGTCTCTGTAGTCCCTTTTGATTGTTTTAGTCCAGTCTCTGCTCCCTTGATGTCCACTCATGTCCCCTCCTTGTGTCAGCCGTCTCTTGTTCCATGCATGCGTCTGTTTTCAGTCGTTCTCAGTCCAATCCTCTGTTGTTTCAAGCGTCCTTGCCTGTTGTCTCCGTTTGGTTTGGTCTCATTGATCTCTGTGTTCAATCCATTTATCCCCGTTTGGTCCTGTTTGATTGAAATAAAGTTGATGTTGATGTAATGTCTTTATAATAATGTCATATTGCTGCTGCCAAAATCAACAGTTCTGCAAAATAATAACTGCTTCTTTACATTTGCTAACATTACATTTTGTTAAATTACTGTTTTGGAAATATTCTTTTCCTAAACTGCAGGTATAGTTCTTGTAATATCACAAGTGAAAGTGACAACCCTCTTCATTGCTAGGTCTCAGCACACGTGAACCACAATGAAATTGGACCTCTGCATTTAACCCATGCACTCAAACACCGGGGAGCAGTGACAGGTACAGTACCTTGCTCAAGGGTACCTCAGGGCAACCTACTAGTGAGGGAATCAAACCCACTATCCTCCGATGCGGGGGGCAACTCCCCAACCACTAGGCCACCGCTGCCCCACAAAGCAGTTCATTTACATATTTACCACTTCCACCTATGGTCGTTAAGCTCCGCCCACTCCAACTGAAGTTGAACAGCCTTTTTGGGAATGAACATGCTCCCTCTTAGATGTTAAAAAGAGCCACTCATCATCTGAAGAAACAACTAATGGCACCTTTTCCCCACAGCAGCTGTTCAAACGGGTTTAGGAGTTCTTATTAGACAGAATTGAACCCATTTTTTAAAATTGCATATGAATAAAATTATGTCCTAGGCCTCCTACCATAACCCTTAATCTGTAAGTAGCTGATACGACAAAAACAATCTAGACAAAATGAAATGTTTGAACGATGTAAAATCAAATAGCTTAAGTAAGCAGGGTTCTCCTTCTCCCGTCTGTTCATCTTAGCAATACTGGAACACTATAGTAAATATATATAATACTATATTAAAGGGCTCTTTGTCTTGTAAAAATAGTTCAACCCTGTAAGGTGCTGCACAGAAACTTTTTTAAAAGTATATTTAGGTATTTTTTGGCATCATTGTCTGTTACGTAAAGTGAGAAAATGTGATTTTTCATTGATTCTTTGCTCAAAATAGGAAGATTTTTGATATGGGACAAATTTGTACTTGTTTAGTAAATGAAATATTTATAGATGTATTTATTATAACAATTGTAGGTGTCATAATCGCAAGAACTCCTAAGAGTTGCTCCGCTGACAGGTTAAAGTAGCAGTGCCTGTACGGGACGGTGGTTATTCTACTGCTCCTCTCTCCACCGGTGAAGTAGCTCTGCGCCGGGCGGCCTGCACTGTTGCTCTCTTAATTTTTTCCCCTCCCCTGCTGTGATTGATCTCGCTCTCTGCATCTCATCGTGGCTTTGCATGTGTGACGGATCAATCCGGTCATGGTTGTCAGTTCGCGGCTTAGAGAAATCATGAAACTTTTCACTGGAGATGAAGGGGGGATTGCATATTCAGTCGCGTCTCCCCTTCTTCTTATTGCCAGAGAATACCCGTGTAAAAACGGGGACGGCTTGACAAGAACACACGTTCTAGTCTTTGAGCAGCCTCCTCCCGTGTAGTGCCAGTCAAGCTGAGAGAATTTAGCAGGGAAGGGGCCTGATCAGACCTGTTTTACAAGTCTTATGGTGCTGCTGATGGATCCGCACCACAGCACCCCACCATATCTCCTCTGGAGGCTTCTCCAACAGCAGGCTGAATCTTCCCCCAGCCTGGCAAGCCCACAAACAAGCTCTAGGAAGCTCCAAACCACAAACCCCATGCTTCTGCTTCTCAATGGCAGCAAACTGAGAGCTTTTCCTCTGTGTTTTTTCCCTGTCTTGTCTTTTTTTGGTCAAAGTTAATGCACCCAAGTTGTTCCAGAGTACTTTGTCTGCTGAAGGGTACTGAAGTGACACATTTCATCCGGAGTGTACCATGCAGGATCAGTCGCTTCTACCAGCACAGCTGCCAGCACTTTTGAACCAGTTCATAGAACTGCAAAAATTCACAATAAAACCCAAGTTAAAGGGTCATCAATTCTGACCCTAGAGGGTCCTAGTTCAGTACATGTTGCCTCTTCAGACAACCTGATTCAACTCTGGTCTAGTAGGAGTGGAAACTGCACTTGAGCAGAAATTTCAGGCATCCGTACTCAGATTTGAGTTTTTCTGATGTCTTTTTCCTTTTACTCTCTACATTTACTCTCTACTTATCCCATTAAGAGGTTTATTTTTGTGTTGTTCGTGTCATCATTTTAGATTTATTCAGCTCAAGTAATCACTACAAACTCCACGTTGTCCCAGAAATGTCTCAGTTAAAGGGACATGAAACAACTTAGAGTCACATTGGTATTAGAAATTAACAGCCCTTCTACACCACTTAGCTTTGGTGTATGTCCTGACGTCCCAGATTGAATTGAAAACATAACCCCAGAATGAAAGACCAGGATGCACAGATGGGAAGACCTCATATCTCATAGGGGCAGTGGTGGCCTAGTGATTAGGGAGTCGGCAACAGGCTTGGAAGATTGTGGGTTCAAATCCCTTACCAATAGGTTGCCCTGAGGTACCCTTGAGCAAAGTACTGTCTCTGTCACTGCTTCCTGGGTGCTTTCATTGCTGCACAGTGTTTGCATGGGTTAAATGCAGAGGTCCAATTTTGTTGTGCTGTGCTGTGACCTTGCAATGACAAGAATAGTCACTTTCATATTGCGCCTGTTTTGGCCAACGGGGGACTTGCTGTTCACTCTCTCACGTTCCTCTCATTCTTCTACTATTGATCGTTTAACTGAACATCTTCCACATGCTAGTCATATATACATGTGAACCGTCTAATAAACCTGTTCAACGAATAGTTGATGGAGGATACCTGACCTTTTTTTAACCCCTGTAAGGAGCATAGAGAGGTAGAAGGAAAGGAAAATTGGGCAGGAGAAGGAAAGAAGAAGGGAAGTTAGAAATGACTACAGAGCTCATATATTGCTTTAAATAGTACAACAAGTAAATTAGATAAGCAGCGGGAAACGTTAGATCCTCCATTGTAGTTTAGTTAGTAAACTTAGTTGCAGATTTTATGCATTTATTTAAAAACACTTTTTTTAAGGGCATATTTGTAAGGGTGCCATCTAGAGTGGCGACAGTACCTGCACCATCCAGCAGGGGCCAGCAAAGAGACCACAGCTGCAGAGCCACAGCTGACAGCAATCAGCAAGCAGCAGCAGCTCTATAAGGCCACAGCTCAAAGCAGTGCTGCTACTGATTTTTTTGTATGATCTGGCCGGTAATTTTGGTATTTCTTTTTGTGCTCTGGTTGTCTGGAAGGTCGAAGTGCTTCATCTCCCATCTCAGTACTTATATATATATAATTAAAGCAATCCTGGGATTCATGTTAACTGCCTTACAATTATCTACGGGTAAATATTTGCTCTCTGCCCTAAACTCAGACCTGCAGTACAAATCTCTCATTTAGAAAACATTGTCTTTAGTCGGTGGGTCACTTGCGGTCAGCGAAAAAATCTGTCCAGCATCATTAACGGAACTGTTTTGAGTTGTTCCTCCATGGCATGGGTCAGTAGCTGTGGACCAAGCCCAGCAAGCAGAACAGGCGCCACAAGGAGCTGTTGACATTAGCCTCAGCTGGACGCTGCCTACAGACGTCCCACAGATTCCACCACATGCTCCCCTCCTCCGTGACTGAGCAGGTGGATGATGCATTATTCATAAAGATGTCCCATCGTTTTCACTCAAGAGAAGTATTTCACTCTGTTTTTTTTTTTCGCCACAGCGTATCAACCGTCTCCATTTCTTCCGGGCCTCTGCATTTTTGGCATTTAGGAGACATGCTTATCTAGTGCAACTTCCATGTCCTAATTACAGGGACAAGCCCCTTGGAGCAATTCAGGGTTAAGGGTCTTGCTCAGGGCCCTAATGGTGGTAGTGCTAGAGGTGGGATTCCAACTGTCAACCTCTTGTTCTATAGGTCTCTAGGCAAGTACCCTACCACTAGACCACCACCACCACCCCATACCACCATCTGTATCGCGTCCATAAACCTCCTCTTTCGTCTTCCTCTTTCCTGGCAGCTCCATCTATAACCTCCTCCTCCAGATATACTCCTCGTCTCTCCTCTGAGCATGTCCAAACTAATGCAGCCTTGCTTCTCTAACTTTGTCTCCAAAACTTCTAACCTGAGCTGTCCCTCTAACATGCTCATTTCTAATCCTGTCCGTCTTCGTCACACCCAATGAAAATCTCAGCGTCTTTAATTCTGACACCTCCAGCTCCGCCTCCTGACTTTTTTCATCACTGCCATCGTCTCCAAACCGTACAACATAGCTGGACTCACTACCGTCCTGTAAACCTTCCCTTTTACTCTTGCTGGTATCCATCTGTCACAAATCATTCCAGCCACTCTTCTCCACCCATTCCAACCTGCCTGCACTCTCTTCTTCACCTCTCTTCAAAAGAAAAATGAATAGGAACTGTTATTATTCTCTCTTTGTATCTTAGCACATGGTTAATAATGTCATTATCTCATCTGTTCATTTTCATAAAACTACGACTGCATTAATGATGACCCTGTCTCCACTGCGCACTGTCTCCATTCTGCTGTGCCATTTTAAATAAAGTAGGCTATCAGTTGGTGAGATGCATTAACTATTAAACATTAGTCAGCTATGATCATTTGTCACGTTGCCTAATTACTTTTACAGATGAATACACACATGTGTTTAATGATGTAAACTAGATTCCATCAAGGCAAGACCAGTAGTGAGTTTGGGCTAATGGTGAGTAAGTAAGTCTGCCATCATACCAGAGATTTCTCTCTTTTCAGGTTATTTTACACTTACTTTACACTTTTAAAGGATTTGGCTAGATTTCTTAAAACTAGAAATCTAGTAAATAACTATCATAACCTGTAGGAAGGTCAGTAGTGGGGCCTTAACTGTGATTTACATTTGCGGCACTTAGCTGACTCTCTTATCCAGAGTGACTTCTATTTCCAGTCCCCCTGGAGCAACTTTGGGTTGTGGGTTGTTGCTCAGGAAACCAATGATGGTGGAGGTGAGATTCGAACCTGTGAGTTCTTGATATGCAACCAAGCATCCTACCACTAGGCCACCATTTGCCTTTTACAGTTGCCTTAATGTTAACTGAATTCAAGCGAGTGAAGGATATGATAATTAGAGTAACTATTGGAACAACATGATTAATCGCTTTCACTTCAGTCTCATTAGCAGGAGAGCATTCTTTTCTTTACTTCTTCTACTTTATTTGAGCTATTTTTAGATGGAGTGGGTTCTTTGGGGCTCATGCAGATGTATTGAACACATCAACCTTTTTCTTGGTAAATATATTTCTAATGGGGCTACAGATATGAAATGTTCTTGATATGGAAGCATTTGATAAGAATCTGCCTCCACCTACCAGGAAGGGTGGACATTTCAGCAAGACGATGATCCCAAACACAGCCAAGGAAACTCTCAGTTGGTTTCAGAGAAACAAAATAAAGCTGCTGAAACGACCCAGTCAATCACCGACTTGAATCCAACTAAAAATCTATGGAAAGAACTGCAGATTAGAGTTCATAGAGGAGGAACCTTCAAGGTTTACAGACAGTTTGGGTAGAAGAATGGGCCAAAATCACACCTGAGCAATGCATATCTCCACAATAGATATGAATTTGTCCTGGACTAGAACTAATACAATATTGTGCATCTAAATTAAACATTTACTTCTGTTAACACCCACGACACAGTGAAAAGGTACTTCCTAATTTCCTCTTTTTGTATATTTTTATTAAACGATGAGGAAGATTTTCATGGAGAGAGTGGATGGCAACTCTGGACCTGATGCAGTGAAGCATAAACTGCCACCACCATGTTGGACAATGTTGTGGAATATTTCACATTTTATTCCAGATGTAACAGGACCAGTCTTCAAAAAAATTTCCCTTTTAACTCATTGCTTTATGGAACATTATTGCAAAAGATTTGCAGACCATCAAGGTGTGTGTGGCAAAGGTGAGATGAGCCTTTGCTATTTTCATTTAGCGGTGGTTTTCCTTTTGCAGCTCCCTCATCATTTTCAGGATCAGAGTCACCGTGGTTCCATGTGTTCTCCATCTAGACATTATGGCTCTCACTGGAATTAACCCTTTGCAAACTCATATCAGTATTTATTTATTTTTTTTAGCTCTTTTGGAGTTTTTAGCCAAATGATCTTTATTTAGAAAAGGACTGGCAATAATGAAGCATGGGTATCTAATCTAACCAGTCCCCAGTTATCATCTAAACTTGGTTGATTAGCCAAGTGGGCAGTGATGCTGGGACCTTTTTCCTTCAATTAAACAAAATAATAGTTTATAAATACTGCATCTGTCCCATTGCTGTACTGATGGGAATTTAAATATCAGCTCCTTAGGTTTCAGGTTATTGACTGAAGTTTCCCACAAACCCAAATTTATTCCCAGATCTGTACCTGTACGTACCTCTGTGAGAAAAGGAGGTTACTGCTTATGGAAGGGCTTTTAACTAGGCATGAGTAAAGCAAGATATAGCCTATAATTAGAGGCCTTACAGTTTCATCCCCCTGAAGTCGCGTCCATTATTACAGCAATAATTCAGCAGCCAAATTTGATAGCGTAGTACAGATTCCGTGCCACTTAGGCAATATACATTAAAAGGAATATCATAATTGCTTCAGGTTTTATATATAATGTGTGTGTGTGTGTCTGTATATATATATATTAATATATAGTTTCTGTATGGCTCTGCATTATATCCCACTGGAGCACTTCCGCACTAAAATGAGAAAAAGAGTCAAACAGCGGAGATGAAAATCTCGTTAGATTATGCAGTTCCGGCGAGAATTTCCATTTAAGCGCAGATAATTGTAGTAATGGAGAGCGAGTGGAGGAGGCTGGAAGGGTTTTGTCGGCGGTTTTTGCCTGCTGCTGCAGGGAGCCGGTGGTAATAAGCGGGCGCTCGGGCTGCAGCCTGTGGACCATGTCCTTTCTGTCTTGTTATCCCAACTCTAAATCTCCAGCATCTTGGCAGTCCGGGGCATGTGTATTCCCAAACACACTCCCTAACTACCTCCCCCACTGGTAACCAGCATCATGACACACTCTCTCACTCCAGCTTTCCTGCACACACACATTTATACTCTCTCTCTCTCACACACACACACACACACACCCTGCCAGCTATATTTAGAAGGACTAATTGGGTGTGCTGGAAATCACCGTCGGACGCGAGTGACACCTCTGAAGTTGAAACGAATCTCGAGTGCATTGTTTTCTTTTCCCTTTATTTTTTCTCCTACTCTCTCTCTCTTTCCCTCCTCGTTTCTGAGATACAGTAGCACCAACAAGGGCTCCTGCGATCGTGGCCCGCGCTCAAAGTGACAGCTCATTTGATGGGAAAAAAAGTAGAGAGTGAGGAGGAGATGAAGCAATGCTGCTACAAATGACTTGCTTGTCCTGTTATTACGAGGGCCATGGGTAACTTCAGTCTCATAAGGGGCCCGGCGGAGGCCTCTGGCTCGCAGTGCTGCACTTGTCACAGTGAGGTAAACAAGGATGGTGTGTGTGTGTGTGTGTGTGGTCGCAGGTCAACGTGCTGAAATGAGAAAAAATGATTGCGAGCCGGATTACAGTGTGGGGCTCATTTGTGTGCTGGTTTTGCTGGTATTTCTTTCATAGTGAACAGCCCGTCAGAGCAAAGTGGCTTCCGTTTGATTGGCCTTCAGTCTGAGGGCAGTTGGGCCGCCTCTGGATGCCTTGCCTTCTGCAGTGCAGTTGAATCGTTGAATATTAACGACTTGAACCCTGTTACGCTCTTTAAATGTGTTATTCGGGACCTGCGATCAGTTAAAAGACCCATTTTATGAATTTTTTCCTGACAAGTGATTCTGATGGCAGTGAATATATTCTTGAAATCCTTCCATATGACGGAATATTTGTGGATGCAGATGTGGATCCAGGTGAACTGAATGTTGGTAATATTGTTCTTTTTCATTTTTATGTATGGTTGAATTTCTATGTTCTGGTTGATATTACTGAGAACTATGACTTTTTTGACTGGACAGCGTTGTATTTTATTATTAAAATTATTATTCTTTAATTAATTTTTCTTCAATATAAAACCCACTGCCAACAAAACTGAAATAAATTAAAAACTTAAAACTTAACACAATGTTTTTTTGTTTTTGTTTTTTCCAGAAACATGAGTTCATTCACATTCACACACTGCGTTTTCTAATCTTTTAGTAAAAGACTTTTGGATGAATGACTTTTTAATTGGTTTAATTATATGCCATCACATTATTTGAACCTTTGTTTTTTTTTAATTAGCTTTAATAATTGTAAGAACGCTTTGTTGATTCAGTTTTTATTTTTTATTGGAATTTCTTTTCCTTTTTTTCATTTTTTTTCATTAGGACAGTAAGATCTATTCAATTCTAAACATGAATTTATTCTATTCTAATGTGCTTTATTTAATTCTGAGAGTTTTCTATCGTCTTCTATGTCCAGGTCCATTCTATTCTTTACATTGTGTTCATCTCTTCTAATTAAAATGTAGTTTTTAGGGTTATTTAGAGTATAAATGAGTAAATCGGGCGGTTTTTCTGTTCACCACTTGAAGAGGGAGGAATGCAGCACCACAAATCTGAGCCAAAGTTTTAGAACAATTGCATCAGGGCGGCAGTTGTCTGGAAAATATATTTCCTACACATTGGGTTTGTGTTTCCACAGCTCCAGAACTGGATACGAATTAAAAAGTCATGTTGAAGCTCATGTTTCACGGTGTCTCTCAGCTGATCCTGGAACAGCAGCTCTTCACTGCTGTGTTCAGGATTACGCTCGACAAATCTGAGGGCACCGATTCACTGTATTGTTACTGCAACTGAAGTGGGAAGTGTTGATCTGCTATCCAGGCATCAACACCATGCGTGCCATTTGTTGTTTTGCGTGTGGTCTTATTTTTAGTGCTCAGCTGAGCTCTGAAAGCCGGCCATCTATGGAGCGCTGAGTGCTCTGCATGAAGGAACAAATAGTAGTTGAGGAAAAGAAAAATAATACATAAACCAACATATCACCTTATGCAGCGTAATGTTTATTATGTCTTATGAGATTCTGCAGCCACATTAATAAGGGAAGTGTGAGAGCTGAGGCTGCCCGCTGTGGCGCTGGGCTTTATTTGCCCGTCTTTTCTCATAAAGATGCCCTCTGTCAATTACGCAGCGCAGACAGATGTTTTTACATGAATGTGACGGCGGGGCTCTCGAAAAATGCCTGTTTTTGCAACATTGTTTAGAGAAAGTGCTGCAAGGAACAGCCTAATGAGAGCTAACAAGTGACAGCTTGAGCTTCTACAGGTTTCCTTCAACAATATAAATAAATATTTTTTTTATAAATATCATGTATCTGTCATTGTGGTACAACAGCCAATTTACTCAGTCCAACACGTAGGATTGCTTGTTATGTCTCATCATGGCTAATCCACATTTCAGTCCATTTTGTCTCTTTCCAGGTTTGACCATCATTAAGCAATGTTGTATAAAAAAAAAAAATTAAAAAAAAAAATGAGACTGAAACACATCTTGAACAGTTATACAAAGGACATTATGTCTGCACTGCAATGGACTGGAGACCTGTCCAGGCTGTTTCTCTGCTTCCCCCCTGTGAGTGCACCCTTAGTTTGGTGGACTATAAAGCTTCTAACGCTGTTTGCAGATCTAACGTTCACAAAATAGGACCGAATATTAACATTTAATCAAAAATGTCACAAAAAAGAGTGAAAAGAAAAGTCATTTTTTTATTCCTGTAACACTTCAGGCCAGTATTCATCTGCAAAACACGAGTACTGGCCTCTATTGATTTTTTAACATCTTTTTTGAAAGCCTAATTGACCATTCCCTAAAATGACTTAATAAAGTAAGCAGTATCTGTTACATCCTCCCTGAATGAAGCTGATCTGCAAATAAGATGCTAGCAATGTGTAACTTTTCTTAAATTAGGACGTTAAACTGTTAACTTTGGATAATAACTTGGAAGAACAAGAAGCTGTGATAGATTTATTTCATTACTTCAAACAGTTTCATTTTAAGACTATGCTATGTGCATTTCTCTTCATTGATTTAAGTATACTTATAAGAAATGGTTGGAACATCTCCAACACTGGAGGTCTTTTGGATAGTCAGTATTTTTTCATTTTGTTTTTGCCAGTACCTACTAAAAAATAGATCGAGGACAAGTAACCGGAGTGCCAATGTGGACCCGTGTCCAACACCTAAAGCACTTACAATGGACATGTTAGCTTCAGAGCTGGACCAGGGAGCAATGGAGGGAGGTGATTTAGTCTGCTGAATCAGGGTTCATTTGAAATCATGTGGTGGGTCACTTGGCTGGGTGCAGCACCAGGATGCACTCTGAGGAAAAAGACATGTCAGCAAAGACAGTGTGGTGCTTTGAACGATGATCTTCTGGGAAACCTTGGGTCCTATATGCATGTGGATATTACTTTGACACCTAAAAGCTACTGTGGACCATGTTCCCCCTTCATGGTGATGGTGTTCCCTAACGGCAGTGTCCTCTTTCAGTATGAAGATGTCCTGCCACGCTGCACACTGTACAGGAACGCTTTGAGGAACATAGAGGGGTTTCTCCAGATTGAACAGATCTAAATCCCATCCAGTATGTGCAGGATGTGGACAAACTAGTCCCATCTATGGAGGCCTCACCTTCCAACCCTGGACTTGGACATTCGCTGGTAGCGAATGAATGAATGAAGCTTAGATAGGTTCAGTATGTTACCGCATTGATTTTTTTGACATCACAAAGCTTTTAATATATATAATTCAGAAATAACTCAGTTTAAAGCTTTTCTGCATATTATGATTTTTGAACTTTTCCTAGTATTTCCACTGCATCAACCTCTTAAGGACATGACCAGCTTACCATGCTGTGGGTTCTTTAACTTCAAACATTGCACTAATTTTACACCATATGGAAAAAAAAGAGAGACACACACACACAAAAAAGCCTTGTGTCGTTTAGCGGAGCTAAAGGAGGGACGGGAGCACAGGAATTCCAACAGCTCATCATCTTCAGAAAGCTTACACTGCCTGCTCAATTTAGCAGGATAATTTTGCATTCCTCAGGTCGACGCTTACAAAATCAAGACATAACAGCCGATTAAACAGATGTTTCTGTTGTAAGTCTAGAGGCGAGCTGAGGACACTGATTAGGGATGTTAAACATATTCAGTTACGCAGAACCTACATTAACATGCAGAACTTCAACCTGCGTCGTGGTGTTTACTGGAAAAAAGCTGGTTGTACTTATACCAGCATGGGCGTACGGGTTTGTGTGTGTGAGAGAGAGAGTGTGTGCTCACATGGTAACAAACTCTCACAGCCCATATTGTCCACAGCATGTTAATCCTCCAGCCCCAGGGGCTTTCTGCTGTAGCTGAATGGAGATGTGTGTACAGTGCTCTTTCTGGGGTTACACACCTCATACCGAATCCCAGTCTATTCACCGCAGTAACATCACCTCTGCCTGGTCTGCACACACACACACACACATACACACACACACACTTTATTTGCCATAATACCTGTGACCTTTTCCTACAATAAAGAGCACGTCAGCCTCACTTTAGAATAACAGCACACTGATTAGCGGGTAGGATTATATCCGCCATCCCCAGCAGGGAGCGCCATAGGACATTCATATGGTTCGAGGAAGTGCGTTTTTCTGACTTCCTCAAGGATGCGCAGCCTTTTCTCATATCTTTGACCATCACTGTATGAAAAGTGAACGAGATTGTCAAATTGCGTTTGCAAATGCGCTGCCTGATCACTCATATATTGCTTCTCTGTTTAAATTGACGCAAAAATCGAACGCTGCCTGTTTTTCTTCACGTCTGTTTACCAGGCTGCGGCCTGCGGCAACCTGGGCTGCATTTCTGAGTGAGGGAGGGATGCCTACGGGTCGATGGTGTACATGCAGGCCCTGCTGGGACGGCTGCTTTGTAAGTTTATGTTGCTCATCATGTATCCTGTCATGGAGATCTTTTTTCAGGGAATGTCAGAAGTCGGACAAGCGCGTCCATCACGGCAGACGTAGATGGATAAGTGACACCGCACTGACCTTTTCCTGCAAAACCGGCGCGGGAGAAACAGCCTGCTGTCAGTCAGTGGGTCATAACGAGAGCAGTTGAGGATTATTCTGTTTTTGATATTTCAATATAAAAACAAGTCAAATAAAAACTCTCCGTTCCACAGTCTTGCCGTAAGCGAGAGGCTGCGGCCTTATTCGTCGTGTGCCTCCCCCTTGATGTCTGACAGCCATACATCATCCTCATTGATGGTTCCAACATTCGCAGACAACTTCATTTTCTCACTTTTAGGAGAAAATTAAAACCTTAAAGCGCTTCCTGCCAAAACCCAGCCGCGCTCAGTCGCCTGTGGATTTTATGGAAATCCAGGAGCACATGCCTGTTTACACATTAAGAGGATGCCGCTTCTGACATCCAGGCTCATCCCTGCAAATCTTATCTGATATTTGTTTCTCCTGTTTCATTATTCATTCTGCAAATACAATTTTACATTATATTTTATTCATAGCTTTGCTTTGTCCTTAAGAAATAACACCTTAAAGTTCATGGGGAGAAGTTATTAAAGGAAAATTCCCAAGGGCAAAGCAGGGTCTTTATGGAAAACGTGTTCACTGGCCTTTTTTTTCCTTCCTTTTTTCCCCCCTCCTGTATGTAGTATTGATCAGATTATCAATGAAATGGCTCTGGCCTTTTAAAACACAGCTTCATCAATCATGCACTCCCCTTATCACCAACTGTCCTTCGAGACACTCCTCTGTCTCTCGCTCTTACTTCTCTCTTAAGCATTTTCTTTTTTCGCATCCCTTCCTCGTGCCTTTTGGTTCCTTTCCATGCTCTCCCGTGTTGCCGAGACTCATTATGTGTTCGCTGGGAGACAGTCTGGAGTGCACGAAGAGAATCTCGGCGCCAACCGAGCTGCTCAGCGTCCCGGTGCCGTGTTGTGATGTTGCTTATTTATGAGTTATTACTTGTTTCTGAGTCAGTTGTAAAACTACACGCTGACAAGAATCCAACTCTTCCTGTGATGTGTCCGCACTGCCGGGGAATAAAAGCCCCACAAGCTGAACGTTTGCAGAAAAAAAAGTGATTAACGTTATTAACTCTCCATTTCTTTGGTTGCACTTGTCATGAAACTTTAACACTACCTTGTGAAAGTGAAGAGAAAGTGACTATTTGTCATTGTGAGCACACGGTGAAGAAGCAAAGTGCATCCTCTGTATTTATCCCACCCATACCGTGCAGCAGGGGGCGGCTATATCCAGCATCCGGGGAGCAGTGATGGGGACAGTAGCTTGCTCAAGGGAAGCAACATCTGGGATCTGAACCCATAAACCTCTGGTCTTTGTCCCTAAACATCACTGCTGCCCTCCTTGTGCTGCTCAGAACAAGGTCGGGAAAATAAAACAAAATGTTTCCAGTGTAAACATCCGTTAATTAAGGATTTAAAGCGCAATGTTTCATTTGAACTCATGTTTTTGTTAAGAACTGAAGTTTATAAAAAATAAAACATCTTTTAACCTTTTTTTTTTATTTTTTAAACCATAGCCATTATATATAAAAGCTTGAGAGACCGTAAACGGTGTTTATTTGAAGGTCAGCCACTAAGACTGCACTGTCTTCCTCACACAGGCGCCAACAAGTAATGGGAATCCTCTAGTCAATTGAAATACAAACTCTGCCCACAAACTGCCAACATTGTTAAAATAATAAATGAATAAATCAATAAATAAACAACCACAGAAAAATATCACATGCTACAGGAAAGCTCAGAGCTTGTTAATGTTCAAAGTAAGCGTGCGGTACGGGCGAGGACTGTCAGTAACGGCAAAGCAAATTAAAAAGCAGTAAATTATACTTTACTCAAGGATCGTGAATGAACGTATGTTTCTCACGTACGTGTCCAAGATGAAAACATGAAAGAAAAACACACTTCTTACTTCTGTCATTGATTCCTTCACCTGCTAAAGAGGGAGATTTCTCTTTTTCTCTTTTTCTCTAGCCAGTGGTTCATGCCTTTTTGAATAATAATTATTTTAACTTTAAACAAATGGGTAAAACACAATACACTTGCATTAATAACTACATCTGTATTAAAGTACTAAAGAATTCAAGCACAGAATAATAATAGATACTTGTGCTTTTTTTCTCTTTTAGTGTCCACAAAAACCGCCAGGATACATCGTTACAGGACCTCTTTAATTAAATTGTTAAAATGTTTTTTTCCATTTAAAATTACTTTAAAATTGCATGTCCTGATTCTTTTGATCATATGTCTGTATAACTTAATTCCGGAGACCTTTAACGATGAATTTAATTATCAAAAAATCTGCATTATTCAAACTTAAAATTTTATGGTTTTAGTGTAAAAAACTTTATTTGTAGGGATATTTTTTTAATTTAATTTAATTTAATTAATTTTTTTTATTACTATTCTTAATTGTAGCTTTACTGCTTGTCGACTCTTGGAACAGGGATCACAAAAGTAGCTTTTTTATTTCCAATCAAAACCCGGTAGTGAACTCTCATGTATTTTAAATGTGTTTATATGGGAAAGTGATGACTTTTTTTTATATACAAAAGGGAAACATTTTGAGGTCAACTTTGCATGTTCCTTTCCAAAATGGACATATTTTCATGCACCAGCTTTGAAAAATATATTTTTATTAATATAACTGAACTAAAATGCAAGCTTTATATGATATTGAGTCATCTGGGTAGGTTATTCCAAGTGATTTTTTTTAGGTAAAACTATTTTTTTTTTCTCACGTTGCAGAACCTGCATGAACTATATATTAATGCCATCCTTATTGTGTCCCAAGCTAGAGTGTGTTATTCACTTTGGTGCAGAGGATGCTTGTAGAAATAGGTGATGACAGACATGACTAGCAAAGAACAGGATTTCTTGACCCTCTGCAGTTTGCCGAGCTCAATAAACTGGACAGTAAATGGCACACTACCCTGCAACTCCACAAGAACACTCTGACAGTAAAAACACCTGTGCCTGTGTGCTATTTGTCGATTACAGCTCAGCACTCAAGGCCATGATAATACCCGGAAAAGTTGTCAGAAAGCGCCAAAATTGGGGTCTATAACTGCACCTGCAACTGCAACTGCCTTCAGGATTGGTGTTTGAGAGTTTCTGACAGGCAGTCCACAGGAAGCAAAGTTCAACACTTGAATTTTAGAACCAATTACTCTAAACAGCCCTACCATGGTGTGCTGCTGCATTCAACTTGCCTTTTTAAATGTATTTTCATGAAGAAATCCACCGAAAGCACCAAGACCAAGTTTGCTGGCGATTTCAGAATAATCGGACATGAAGGAAGAGTTAAAGACAAAGCAGAGGAACTGTAATGCTGAAATTTACGTCAGATTAGCTTCAGATTTGCAGTAAACAAATGGAAGGTCAGTCAAGGTGGAGTAATTTGTAGTTTTCTGCAATAAATCAAACACTTTAATAAATAAGATGCTTTTTAGGAAAGTGATGCTTCCTTTGGAGATACCTCTCCATGGTGATGTGGCAGGCGGGGAAAACCTTGCTGGATTATTTTCTATAATTTGACACATTTCTGGAAATACTGCTTGAAACGAGTCAATTATATTCCACAGTGTGTCCCCGTCGTATTAGATTGATATGTAAAAGTGAGTTAAATGTCTAGGATCTTCTAATAGTATTACAATAATCCTATAATGAGAAATATAAGGACAATCGAGAGCTGAGTGGCCCTCCCTCTGAGTACTATTAAAGGGTATTAACATTAAAAAGATCATTTGGAAGAAAATGACTAGAGTGGTGTAAGTTTCAGGACATTTAGTCTATCCTCGTGTTAAAAATTGAACTTTTACCTCTCCTATTTTCACATTTTGAAGTCTAAGCTATGAGCTGACAGTTACTTTGTTCCTTTTGACTCGCTCCATGCTTGATGTTTCCACGGTAGACATCCTGACGGCTTTGAAGTCTGAAATTGCATTAGGACAAGGGGTTAAGTTGTTGAAAAGAACTGTGAACTTTTTTTATTTTTCTAAACCTTGGCATGTTTTATAAAAGCTTTATATCTGTTCGAGAGTGTAATGGGTATTTATCTGTAGCGCAGTCCCGGCAGACACCCCTTTCCTCACACGGGACGCCAGCCTTAACGAGTAATGGGAATCCTTTAGTCAATTGAAATACAAACTCTGGCCACATTGTGAAAGCAATAAATAAACAAACCAATAAATAAACACACAGAACTATCACAGCAAGACTTAGAGCTCATTAATGTTCAAAAAAAGAGTCTGCTACGGGCGAGGCTTCTGCCAAAAACAGTGTTAAAGAGGAAAGGAAACTCGGCGCAAAAAATTTCATCGACTGCAAAGCAGATTAAAGCTCTGCGGAGACCGTCGCCGCAACGAGGCCAGAGCTATCATAAACGTCATTACTCAGCCTGGTAACAAACTGCTTATCCCTCTATGGCTGGGTAGGCACAGAAGCATTCATACTCTAACCACCAGATTCCAGAGACATTTTTTACCCACAAGCGCTCCGCATTGTGGTTTTCATTATTAACAAGTCATGAGCTGTCTTCATCCTGCTAGGCCCGGCTGTCACACTGGCTGGATCTACCTAAATCTCATTAATATCGCACAAAAACCAAATGCTGTTGTACACTTTTATTTACAGTCTTATTACTGCCTCCATTGCGGTTCTATTGCACTGTGTTTGCACAATCAGATTACAGTCACATTATTTTTATTTCAGTGGCTTGTTATATATTGGTTACTGATGTCTATTTTGCCAAAAAGGGATTTTTTTTTGTGCATTTCCTCTGCAGTTTCTACATGCCTATTCATTATTTGTTCATTTGATTTAATGCATGTGAGGAATGGAGAACTGGATGCATGCAAAGTAAAGTTGAAAGTGAAAGTGAAAGTGACTGCTCCATCATTGCAACCATGGCCGGGGAGATGTGATGGGGTACCTCAGGGGAAACCTACCGGTCTGGGGCCCACAACCTTCCGATCCTGAGGTCTAGTCCCTAAACACTAGGCTACCGCTGCCTAATAAACTTATGCAAATTGAATGGAAATTTAATAGTAAATGACAAGCTTCATGACTTAGCCTTCAAAACGTGTGTACGTTTGACTGGGAAATTTTTGTGTCCTGTGATGGGAGTCTGCCGCGGGCCCAAGGTGTGGAGGGGTGTGACCCAGGCTAGAGCATCCTCAGGATAGGATGCAGGTAAGACCACATGCCAGTGTTCATTCCAGGGTCTGCAAAAGATGAACTAACTATCTGAAGCAGCTGAGATAACGTCAATGTTTAATTAGTGTTTTATTATTATTATTAGATTTCATGTTACGATTGAGTATAAGTGAAAGTGAAAGTGACTATGTATCATTGCAAGCACAGCATAGTGAAACGCAGTGAAATGCATCCTCTGCATTTATCCCATATCCAGCTCCCAGGGAGCAGTGGTGGAGATAGTACCTTGCTCAAGGGTACAACTACTGTTTCAGAAGGCCCACGACCTTCCTATATTTAAGGCCAAGTCTCTAAACACTAGACCACCGCTGCCCCAGTGTTTATAAAGCATTTACACCATTCGCCAAACTGAAGATGGAAGGAGACATGTAATATCACTAGAACATCTCACAATACTTTTACTTTTCATGCTTTTGTATATTTTAAATCAAGGATTTTATATGTCTACCCATCCATCCATCCATCATCTGACTCTCTCAATCAGGGTGGGGGATGTTGCTTGAGCCTGTCTACCAGAAACACGTTAGACATCGCAGCACAAATGCACACACACACACACACACACACACATCACATCTCTGGTCAACCTGCATGCCTTTGTCTGTGGGAGGAAACCAGAGCGCTCAGAGGAAACTCACACAGACACTGTTTTGTGTAACGTTAATGTTATAATAAAGGTTATGTTGAATTTCATCAAAAGTACTGACTGTAACGAAAGAAAAACTTTGGGTTACATCTTTCCTGCACAATAAAACCAAATAAAAAATACTTTTCTCTTCCCAGCGCCGCCTCCTCAGCACCATCTTAGCACCGCAGGCTAACAGCTGGCATGTTGTTGTACTGAAAGTTTCAAAATGAAAAAGAAATATTTATCATGATGTACCATTACCATCATAAATATAGATATTCGGTAAGACTGAGATTGAAAGCACTGAGTGAAATGTGTGAAATGGATGCACATCGACGAAAACAGCGGTTTCTTGGCAAGAATGCTGTTGATGTCGTTTTATTCATGTACAAACAATCGGCACATCTCAGTCATGCAGACTGAGAGACCCCCCCCCCCCTTCAGTTCATAATAAGAAAAGAAATACACTGTATAGTAAATATATTTGGCATAAAATGAAGAGAAAACTAATTTTCACGGCCAATGCAGCTCCAAAACTATCCCAGAGCTCCGGTTTTCTGAGCAGCAATCGGCTTACACTTCACATGCGTTCATGCTTAATGAGGCTGACATGCAGAGAGGTCCACGCGGCTGCTTTTTGCCCTCTTAATGACATCCATCTCTTTGATTCCCCCGAAAGCGTCTCTGAAACTCATTTCACCCGAAGACAACAGGAGCTGGAGCTGCCTCTTTTGACAGCGGCCTCATTTTGTCCCTCCTTAAAAAGCAGAGGGCGCCTCTTGTTGGAAACAAAGGGTGCTAAATTACAGCATGTCATCACCTATCTCGAAAAACGTCTTGATTGTAGCCACATCCTCGGACAAGAAAAGACACAGGCGCCCTCCGCTTCCACTGGCGAAGGCTCTGCGGCTACCTGAATAGGTCTTGGCTGGGATAAAAGGCAATTCAGGCCAATAAAAAGTGATTACTTCCATCATAATGGCATGTGCCAGGATTGTCCTGATTGGCAGTGCGGTCTGAGGCTCATTGAGGTCACCAATTAAGCTCATCAATCAGGCAAATTAGTTTCTCTCTCTGCACTCTAAAAAAAAGAAAAGACCCACAGAGTAATTGAAAAGTTTTTGTTTGCACTCATCTTTTTTTAAACAACTCGTATGACTTTTAGGAGCGATCGATGCTGCCAAACGTTCTCATGGGGCAAAAAATATGGATACAGGAAAGTGCTGAATAGTAAAAAAATGTCAACCTTCAGATGCTAAAAATACAGAGAAACAGAAACAACATGAGAGTTTAAACAATGACCTCATCCTAAACATTTGTTTAAATATAGCATCAGGCGGGTCAGGTTCACAGGAAGCGCCCAAGGAATCTCACACTGTCCCACAAACTGTCCTCTAACAGGGCACTTTTAAGGTACATTTGCTGACCCATGAGGGGACAATTTCACAATTTCATCCAATTTAAAAATATACTTTAGATAAAATCTAAATCACTGCAATAGAGCATGTTCCCTTAATTAAGGCACTAGATATTCTTAGGGCCTCGTGGCTCTTTCACACCCTGGATTTTTTTCTTTCAAATAGTCACTTCTAAAGCTGAAACATGCAGTGTTGTGCAAAAAGTCTTGAACCCCAATTCTTTATATTTCATAGGGAATCACCTTGCAAAAGTATAATTTTATCCATCCATCCATTTTCTGCCGCTTGTCCCAAACGGGGTCACGGGGGAGTGCTGGCGTCCAACCCAGCGCACACAGGGCGAGGACGGGGGACGCACCCTGGACAGGTCGCCAGCCCATCGCAGGGAAGTATAATTTTATGTCTGTCTTATTTTTTGTCATATTGAGTAGCTTTAATGAAAGAAATGTGAACAAAAGCTTTAGTGCTACAGGCTAAAAGTGTCTAAAGATGCAAGGTTCTAGATAAAGAGGTTCCAAACACTCAGCATTGAGCAATAAATGAATCCCCCTGATCATCTGGAATCATCTGCACTTGGTTCTTCTCTGCTTCATGTCTTAAGTTCGACGCTTTGTTGTGCTTGAAGGTTCAGACGTAGATCACTGTGTGGATTAACCAACACAAAACTATTAAACTGCTCAGGTACAGAGACTGGACTGAAAATGAGAGACAACAACACTGTCCTTCAGGAAGATCTGGAGAACTGCTCAGGTACAGGGACTGTACTGAAAATGAGAGACAACAACACTGAAATGTTGGAGAACCTTTCCTCAACATTTAAAATAAAAAATAAAATAAATAATAAAATAAAGTCTGGATCTTTGGGAGAAAATGAAGAAATCAGAGCTCAAGACTTCTGCACAGGACTGTAACTCAAATTAGTTTGTATTTATTTTGCTTTATTAGTTCGTGTCATGCGATTTTTTATCTAAAGAAGTAAGTAACCAAAGTCAGCTTCCTCCGAATGAATGATAAGGTATAAAAACATCCAATCAGCTTCTGTCTTGAGTCACTGTATTTTACAGGGTGATCATATTAAGCAGAATTCATCTTATCCTGACATTTAAATGGCATTTTAAGCACTCGACAGTCGACAGCATTGACAAACCATGAACAGAGCTCCTCAAGCTTGAACTAAATATGCATTCGGTGAACAGAGTCTTCATTATTCTTTCATTCACTTCTCGATGTTCAAGCTTTAGCAAAACTGTATCCCTGTAGCTCAAGCTGTGTGCTCCTGTATGCAGTGGGCGATTTGAGGGGGTTATGGGGGGGTACAATCCTTCTTGTTAACAAAATGACCAAAAAACATCACCCTCCCTTGTTCACCTGCCCGACTGAAAGAATCTCCGTTGTTGAAGCAAGCAAAAGGAAGAATCAAATGTTTAATATTCCGTTTGTTTTGAGTTGCTGTAGCAGTGCTTTGGTTAACTTCATTATTGTGGCAAGAAGTAACAAATCTCTCTCCTCTGCAACAAATGAAATTCCATTATTTCCATTTTATTTAGCGTGATTCTGGTCTTAATGCCTTAAACAAGCAGCATGTCTGCCAAACTCACCAGGAAAAAAGACACTGAATGTCACGAATAAGGTGTGTTTTGGGCACGATAGAGGGCGCTCTGTTCTGAATGAGCACACCTGAGCTCATGAAGGCACAGGTGTGCCTCATTGGGGCTGACTATTTAATCCCCGATGAGTCAGAACAGAGCGCGGCTCATTAGTTAGGCTAAGCCTACGTGGAATGGTGGTTTTGTGCACTTGGTTATTTGGTATCTTGGCTTAGGCTGCAGTTCCCTGGTTTTAGTTAGGACTGCAGTCCTTGGTTTTGTTTTGTAAATATAGTTAATAAAGTTATGTTTCGAACTCCTGGCTCAGCATTGGCGTCCTCCCTGCACCCCTCCACCGTTACACTGAACTACAGTTTTCTAATTAAAGTGTCTTTTAGTATATTTTAGTATGTTCACATATCCTCCTATTTGACTTTAATGTGTTTTTTTTTGTTATTTAAAGGTTTAATTCTAATCTTTGTTTAATTTTATTTTGTTAATAGGTTTAGGATGAAATAAAGCTTTCACACTGACCTAAATTACCCAGAATGTTCATTCTGAGTGTATGTGCATGTATTCTTTTCCCCCATTTTTTGACAGTGTGAACACTTCTGTACATGTTTATTAGATACAAATATTAAAATCAAGAAAATTTTAGGAAAAGGCTAAACAAAACAAAAGTACATCTCTGCTTTTCACCCATGTGCAGCAGGGGGCAGCTTTTGAAAGCCCCCGTGGAACAATAATGGGGGACGGTACCTTGCTCAAGGTACCTCAGGGCAACCTACTGGTAAGGGGTTTGAACCCACAATCTTCCGAGCCTGGTGCCAACTCCCTCACCACTAGGCTGCCCCATATAAACACTTTTCTATTCTTTGAACATATTTAAAATGATGTGTTTATATTTTATTGGGACTGTAGCCGAAACTGGTGCGAGGAATGGTGACCTCAGGCTAATGTGTGAGCGGCGCCTTTTATCGGTCAGTGCTTTCTAAGGAGATTAAACACGTTGTGTGTATGTTGAGGCAATGAGGGCTTCTTAAAGCAGTGCAACGGACTGTTTAGGGTGGCTGTCTGAATGTGTTTACATTTTAATGGGCCGATAAAGTTGATTTTGACCCGGCTGCGGCCTGCGGTGTCGATTCTGACAGAAGCGGTCACGAGCGCAGCGCTGTGTTTAGGCGATGCTGACAGTGAAGAGTTCAGTTCAGCAGTTTGGAGTTCCTGTGCCGAATGAGGAGTCTCCTGAGCGAGGAGTGTGTCGCAGCATCAGTGATGCTGCCCTGCAGACAATTGCAGGTCACCACTCCAACTGTGTGTGTGTGCTTGATCAGGGGGAAGGCACTGCTAACACAGCACTTAAAGAGCGCAGAGACTGCTGGACACTTTCCCCACACACACACACACACACACTCACTCATGGCCATGCGCCTGGGCCATGTGCTACGGAGCCGAGGAAAAAACTCCCATTTCTTTTTTTGGCATCATTATGATATTATGATGATATTCATGAGTTCTTTGTCCGTGATGGAACAGGATGAGAGACACGTCTCACAAATAAGGTGCCAAGTGAGAGGGCGGACTTTTCTCCTCTCCTCGCTAACCCCCTTCCCGAACCTCATCCCTTTCCGCGAGAAGGTCTGGCTCCTTTGCATCTTATTGTCGGCTGTTTTCCACCTCGCTTTCGATTCTTCTTTAATTAAGAAAGAAAAACGCAGAGGCTGAAAGTGAATTGCAGATAATGAGAGGCAAGGTTGGCCTCCCTAACGCACTCTCTCTCTCTCTCTCTTTCTTCCTCTCTTCCTCTACACATCCCTTTCTCTCGCCCTCTCTTCCTGCGGCCTGTAAACCGCTCTTTATTTTTCCTGTCAACGATGGCTGCTCCTCCAGGACAGCTAGAAGCCTAATGAGGTACAGGGGAGACTTCAATAAAAGTCTCTCTCTCTCTCTCTCTCTCTCTCTCTCTCTGTCGTACCTCTCTCTCTCTCTCTCTCTCTCTCTCTCTCTCTCTCTCTCTCTCTCTCTCTCTCTCTCTCTCTCTCTCTCTCCTCTGTCTCTCTCTCTCTCTCTCTCTCTCTCTCTCTCTCTCTCAGTGACAGCGGGGACCGAGGGTATTTGGCACTAGCTGAGCTAAAGGGGTAGGTTTGAGGTTCACGTTTCACGTGGAGACTCTGATGGGAGAGAGGATGAGAGTGACTTCCAGCATAGCAGAGAGACCTACTTTCTGTTGTTTATTTCTGTACACATGCTCAGTGTCTGGAATAACTTTAATGTATAGTTTTGACCATATGGATGGATGGACAGACAGATGCACCATAGATAGATGAATGAGGATTCTCACCATATTTACTGAACTTTGTATTGTGATGGATGATGTCCATAGTCTACCTCAAGCACTTAATATCTTATATAGGCTGTTGTATGCTTTGTGTAATGTATTATAATAATAATAATAATATACTACAAATTATATCATACAAAAGGTGCATCTATAACGGTGGCCTAGTGTTTAGGGGGTTGGCTGCAGGATCTGAAGGTCAAGGGTTCAAATACCAGACCAGTAGGTTGCTCTTCAGCAAGGTACTGTCTCCATCACTGCTCCCCATATGCAGGATATATCTGCCCCCTTCCGGGCGGTGTGGGTTAAACACAGTGGCTGCATGTTTTTGTGGTTAGTCACTTTCACATGTTTATTTATTTTGACATTTATTTCAAACTGTTTAGAACCTGAACAGTGACTCCCAAACATGAACAAAAAAATGTATATATGATTAAAATGACCCTCCTAATTATATACAGGTCTCCAACAAACCCAAGTTTAATGTCTCATTAAATACATAGGATTCCCCTGGTAGAACAGGTCGGGCCATGTAGATCTGTTTTTAATGTTCAGTATTGTTAAGCAGTTTTTCACTGACAAGTGTGTTAGTGAGTGCTTTAGACTTCTACAATATTGTTGCAAAGTTTGTACTCATTTTAAAGAGATTAATCAGTTTGAAAACATCTCTTCCAGTTTTCTTATTTCATTGAGATCTTTCTTTCCATTCTGCTCATTTGCTGATTATCAGCTTGTGTAGTTAGAGCAGACGTGGTAAAATAACAGCAGGTGTACATTATATAAATGAAATTAAACAAGTTCTTTCCAATTTCAGCAAATGTTTTAATTATAGTACAGCACTACATGCTCTCTGACTCCTAAACTGATTCAGTAGGCTTGCCCTTGCCTTTTTCACTGCAAGAGGAATATCGTTACATCTTCTCTTTGCTCTAGTATGTATTTACACTGAATAGTGGGCTATGGGCAAGGTTAGAATTTCGTATTTCTGAATAAAAAGACTAAACGCTGCCTGAAGGGTTCAGTTGTGCGAGCATTTTCAAAAGCAGACGGCCCTCAAAGCTTTCTGGAGACTATTATTTTCCGTGTGATGATATCGGCTGCTGAGCAAAGTGCTTTGCTGGTTACGGGTTCAGTTCGGCCATTGTTTTTGTTTTAACAAGATCATATACTTCTCAAAAATGTGAAAAAAATGTCATTTAAAAATGTTATTTGGTGTGTTATGGAGCATTTATTTGTTTTCATGGTTTCTTTCAACTACAAATCCCAGAATGCACAATTATGGCACTTGGAATTCTTTTGGTTTCAACCAATCCTAACGTGCAATTTAATGGGCACCTCCAAGATAACATTAGTTTAATTCTTACCCGTTTTGTCGTTGAACAAAGTCATTGCACAAAAATCAGCACAAATGCTAAACACAAAGCTCGCCTTCCTCATTAGATAGGTCATTCATGTTTGGAGTTCATTATCTGCATTATGGAGCGGTTGAGGAATTTACAGTTACAATAAGATATTCAACTCCAGCAGTTTTAACTAAGTCATCACATTATTAACACCTAAAAAATGCTTTTTTTTTATGAGATTCTTAAAAATGACATTTTTCATGACTGCATACTTACCAATTGTACAATCTCACACATTTACAATGCTGGAAAAGGTGTAGCTTCCTTCTGATTCCTTCTGGTCTGATGTGGACCTTTTTTTTATAAAACTAAATTGTTAAGTATAAAAATGTGCCAATGCCTAAATCATTCATGTTTAATTTCAATTTTCCTCCTTTGTGGAAGGTATGAACCATCCCAGCCACTAGGGATGCACAGGCCAGTGTATTTCTTCATGCTGGTCCCAGTACCAGATCAATGGGGAGGGTTAAATCAGCAAGGGCATCCGGTGTAAAAGTTTTGCCAATTCAATATGAGGACAGCAAAGCAATAGATTTCCATCAGTTGGTGGAGGTCGGTTAACAATGACTGCCACCTGTGCTGTTAGCCTACAGGGTGCTGCTGGCAATTGGACTATTGTTGGACAAAGGAGAAGAAGAAGCATGTCGGATGGAGGAGGAGGGAAGGAAGGGAGGAGAGTGGAACTGAGAGTTGGAACTTTGGTGTTGGCAGCATTACTGGTAAAGTGAAAGAGACAAATGCTTCCGGGGTGATCTGCTTGATGGACAGGTACTAGCAAGAGTGAAAGGAAGTTTACTAAGGACGGTAGGGAGACCAGCTATGCTACGTGGGTTGGAGATGGTGGCACTGATGAAAAGACGGGCAACAGTATTGGCCTAGCGTCTACATGCCTAGTGCATTTACATCAAGAGCTTATAGATAAACAGCTGAGAGGTCACAGAAGAACATTTCAGGAGCTGCAGGCATCTCGCAGCTCCATCAGTGTCAGTGTTTATCATTTCACCATTAAAAAGACAGTGGAAAAAAAAACAACTGCTAAACAAGAACAACCTAAAGGCATGTCTTGCTCCCAGAACATGTGACATAAACTCTTTGGAGTGATGAGTGTAACTTTTGAAAGACATGGACTGCATTATATCTGGCTAAGAAAGCTTTACACAATAAAAACTTTGCAGTCGTGTTGAGATTATGGGATGTTTTTCTTCAGGGCAATGGGTTAATGTACTTAGGACAACAATCAGAATCGTTAGAGTGATGTTGGACCTTAAGGACAATGCATTCGGATGTACATTCTCACTGTTCGTATCCTGATGAAAACAACGTGTGTGCTTACAGATGACTGATTCTATTCCACCACTTAAAATGTTTATGTGTATGGAAATTTGATGCTGATGCAAATGTGAGAACAATTAAATTCTGGGCTCTGTGAAAAATGATGTGGAGAAACCAAGAGCTTAGCAATGAATGTAAAAAATAACATTGGCAGAACGAAGAGTATGAATTCTGTTTTTCAAAAAATCTGGGCAGTAGCTTCGACCGTGTAAAGGTTCAAGAAGGCCACGTTAGCCTGCTGCAGAACCGATGAGCAACACCTATAACCTGTGGATGTTCTTGTCCAACTTACCGTTATTGGTTTTGTTTGTCTGCAAGCACTGAGAGGATTTAGACTGGACAGTATGTGAGCTATAGATAGATAGATAGATAGATAGATAGATAGATAGATAGATAGATAGATAGATAGATAGATAGATGATCCATCCCTCCTCTCATTGCCCAGGTCCTCTGTCTGACCACTGCTGAAGATCTCTGCTTAGAGCCAACCCTCATAAATCTGCTGGTCCAGTCAACACCCCTGGCCGTGTGCTCAGAAAATGTTCAGAACAGCAAGCAGATACCAACATCTTCAACATCACTCTGAGCATACTGTTATTCCAAGGGTGATCACCACCATCCTTCCATCCCAAGAGTGATCTGTGTCTGTCTGAATGATTTCATCCTCCCTTTCCTTTCCACCAGTCATAGTGGGTGCTTTCAAGAGGGTAGTCATGAGGCACACAGAGAAAAACGTCAAAACCGAACAAAAACAAACTCTACTTCCTGCCCAGGATGAGGATCGCTCACCTTCCTCCACCCCTCTAACACTGCTGCTCCATTCCACTCACATTCATGTACACACTGCCTCAGTTTTTTAAGTCAGGAAAATGTTCTCCATCCTCTGTTGTGCAATAGTTCTTGCTCTGGTTGTTGTCTTGTCTGCACTTGTCTTGTGAATTGTGTTCTATGTCATGTTAGATGTTGTCTCATGTGTGGCACCAGGGTCTTGGAGGAACGTTGTTTTGTTTCACGGGGCACTGGGTTTATGAAATGACCTACAAACAAAAACCTACTTGACTGAGAGATGATTTACATTAAAAACATTTTGCAGACGCTCATCCCAGAGTGACAAGTGACCTTACTCCCTCCTGGAGCAACTCAGGGTTAGGGGTCATGCTCAGGAACCCAACTGGAGGTGGGATTTGAACCTACAATCTCTTGGTCCATAGGCGAGCATCCAATCGATCCATTGATCGATCGATCGATAGATAGATAGATAGATAGATAGATAGATAGATAGATAGATATAGATAAATAGACAAGTGTATGTACTTTCATTTTCTGAACTTCTTTCATAGATCCCTAGATTTACCTATAGTAGATCTTTTGAATGTACCTGCACATTTATGAGACAAATGCCACGTGAGGCTAGCAGTTATATGTTAGTGTTGCTGGTCTCTAATGAAAAGCATATTAAAAGTATATTTTATCGCATGCAGGCATGTCCTGGCAGTGGTGAGGCGGTTGGCAGGTTTACAGACAGACTAGATGAGATAGGCTGAGAACATCGGCCTTCTCATTCACAAGCTGATTGAAGATACATACTGTTAGCGTTAATGTTACAGATGTAACTGCCTGTGTCTCCTTCTCTCTGAGACTCTAATATAAACTAATCTGTGTCATTGCTCTGAAAAACTCCCAGAGAAATTAGACTAATGTACTGACAGCAAATTAGCAAGCTACTGTATGTTTACAGTCAAATGTACTTGTATGAAAACAGAGACGCGGCTAGCATCTGAGACATCTGTCTTATCCTCCCAGAGAAGTCATTATTGAACGAGTTAAATTAAACACGGACATTAGACTAATGGTCTTCAGGACCATCTGGATAATGATTTTAGGTATGCTGGGTAAGGTTGGATATAAACCGTGCTTGAGGGTTGCTCTCCAGGAGCGCAGTTGGGTTCCACTCGTCCATTAAGTTAATGAAAGTGAATGTATGACTTTACGTCTATCGCTTTGGGGAGGCGCCGCACTGTCAGTCATTTCATGTTGAGCAATCATCAGAAACATCCGGAGCATTTGAAAATGCGTCCGGCAAAGAAGGAGAATTCTACCCATTTTTCTAAATTTCTGCATAATTCAGGGGATTACATCAGAGAAGGTACTTCTGCTTCTTCTTACTCTTACTTACTGGTGATTTGCAGAAGTGAACAAAAGTGCTTTTCCTACAAAAGAGTGATACCCATTGGTTAAATCCAATCTACACAGGGTTTTAATGGTATTGTAATAATAATTTATAAAATGTGTAATATTTTATAGTATACAGTGTGCGGTGGTCTAATGTGAATCCCAAACCAGTAGGTTGACCTGAGCTACCCTGAGGATGGGAATGGAGCAAGGTACCGTTCCCATCACTGCTCCCTGAGTGCTTTCAGTAGCTGCCCCCTGCTGCACATGTGAAAGTGAAAGTGAAAACCCTTGTCATTGTGAAGCGCAGCACAACACAATGAAATTCAACCTCTGCAGTTTCTCCACACACACCCATACACACACGGGCAGCAGGGGGCAGCTATTGAAAGCGCCCGAGGAGCAGTGACAGGGACGGTGCCTTGCTCGGTACTTCCCAGGGTAACCGACTGGTGAGGGAATCGAACCCACAATCTTACGGGGCAACTTCCTAACCACTAGGCCACCGCTGCCACTGTGTGTGGGTGAAATGTAGAGGTGAAAATTCGTTGTGGCTCACTGTGTGCTGTGCTGTGTTTCCGTGACAAATAGTCACTTTCACTTTATGTTAGGATTTGAAGGAAAATGCGAATACAGGAAAGAAATGGAGACAGTTGATCCACTGTGCAGACCCTAATGGGAAGAATAAAATATTGAAGAAATTGAAAACTAGTCAAAAAAAAATAGCTCATCTGGGGTTCTACATGCACCCCTCCACCATTTGCTTTATTACTGGATTTGAATACTTAGTGTTATTGCTAACAGAACAGCATTAACAAACATTTCAAATCACTTTGAATCAAATCAAACTGCACTGAATCCTTGAATTTTGCACACTCTGTGAAAGAGCCCTTTCAGCAAGTACAGCCAGTGTAAAAAAAAGCAGTTTTGAATGAAGGAAATAGATGACAAGTAAGATATATTTTATTCTAAATTGGGGTAAAAATGCTGCTAATGCACTTATTGACAGCAAAAATAATAATGACCTTATTTTGTCTCTTTTGCTGGAAAACATCCCCCTAAAAGATTCAAAGAGAATGTCAATATTTCATTACGGCATGTTCGGATGTATATGAAAAAAAACCTGCTTAAAGGACATGTTTTTATGGATTTTGAAGTGAAATTGCTTAATTTTTTCTAATATGTTATACTAAAAACTAAACTGTGTTATACTCTTGAAAACAAACATATATATATATATATATATATATATATATATATATATATATATATATATATATATATATATATATATATACATATATATATATATAATGCTGCTCCTTAAGGCAGTAAGCTGGGAAGAGACATTACAGCTTAAACAGGGTTAAGAAACTCACTCCAGCTGTGGCAAAGAGGAACGGAGAGCTGCCCTGAAACGGGAAATTAAGACAGAGATTTCCTGCTTTAAGAAATTTCTTTCTTTCATTTACCATAACCAATCCCCTCAGTCACGCATGCAGATTCATTTGTGCCAACAGTGGACAGCTGACCCCCATTTAGCCTGCTCAGGACAACGATAGCAAAGCAATAACGTGTCACCCAGCAGTGTAATAAATACCAATAAAAGCACTAACACGATGGGCCCATATTACAGCAGTGATAGCAAATTATCATGGTGTCCAGTAATGCTCTGAAAGTGGGCAGTCTGAAGGCACAGCAATGTCGAGACTTTAGATCGGACGGGGACAATAGAGCCTGTAGGTCGAGGATGCAAAGCTCAAGATCTTGAGCTCGAAAGACTTGTGAAAGAAAGAAAATGATTAGAAAAGCGTTCAGATAAAAAGCCATAGGCCTACACAACTGTACGTATTGTTCAGAAATCTTCAGGAACCTTGACATCAGCTACTGATATGTTCTCTTCTCTATCACACGTCTTCCAACGAGTGCTTCCCATTGGCTTATTGTGCTGCTTTCAAGACACTCTCACAAATACAGGTCACATGTATATTCATGCTGTCTTTCTTTCCTCTACATAAATGACACCAAACTGTTGAATTGAATTATATCCGCCGGGTTCGTTGCTAAGTGTTGCGCACACCGAGGAAGGAAAGGCTCATTGGTTACCTGGATTTTATGTATTTCCACACAAGCACACCAATTCTTTTGTTGAAAGCCAGAGCTGATGTTTATCCATAGCTTAGTGGGGTGATAATAACGTCCTGTCAGAAGAGGCGGGTGTAAGAGAGCTCTGTCTCAATAAATAAGGACGGGTGGAACGCAATTAGCCTACCAAACTCCCCGCACCCATCCAAATCTGCTACATAAGCTGCAGAATGACAACGGCGCTATACACCGTGACTACAAATGTGTCGAGACTCCTCTCCGAGACTCCATTAGTAATTGTAATGAATGTAATGTATCACAAATAAGAGCTGGAGGTTAAGACATAAATCCACAGGCGCAAGAAAAAAAAAAAAAAAAAAGAGAGAGAGGAGAGAGAGATCAGTAAACATACGGAGGAAAATGCGGTATGAATAATGCAGCCAGCTTGCGCGGAAATCAAAGCAATATCCAGTCTGTAAATTAACGTCAGTTCCCAGTCCTCACAGCCAGAGCAGGGAAATCGAGCATTTTCCTCCCACTCCTACTCATTCACTTCTCAGCACCGGGGAACAAAATGCTGCTTTCTTCAAAAAAAAAAAAAAAAAAAAAAAGGAAACAAGAAGTGGGGGGGTAGACAGAGGGTGAAGTTTCAAATCATGGAAATGAAACTTCTGGAGCAAAAAAAAAAAAAAAAACTTTTTGTATATTGGAGTTGTCTCACACCACGTCTGGAGGCAGAGTTCTTATTAAAATGACCCCCCACCTTGGCCCCTGACTAGGACATAACTTACCCATGTCACTCAGCCTCCTACACCGCAGGCCTCCGCCGCCACCATTAATGAACAGAGAGGATTGGATTTTTTTTTTTTATTCATTTCCATTATTTACCAGAAGATATAATGGCACAAACAGCTGCTACTCAGAACGGTGCTCACTGTTCCAGCGGGCTCCTGTCTCCTGATATGAAGTTTAATATAACTACCGCAACCTTCATAAACCTGGGAACGGCGTGCTGATATTCAGATCAAGCTGCGGTGCCTGAAGGCATTGCCGGAGCCGAATTATGCACCTCCGGGCTACTCACCTTTCCCTCCACATCTAAAATTCATTATAACACTTGTCCTTACCAAGATAAACGCTAATACCTGTTGGTGGTTCTATTTTTTGTCACTTTAAAATGTGAAACACTTTAAATTAGAGAAGAAAAATACCCACCCAACCTTTTGTCAGGCTTTCACAGAGCAAAATTTCTCAGTTACCTGGATACCTTAAAGGCTGATGTTCGAAATCAAATAAAGGATTACGGCTGATATTCTTCATAGAAATGTAATTTATTAAGTCCACTTATGCTTCTTTAATTAGACTTCTTAAAACCTCCTATTATCATGTTGAATTAAACAGGCTGTTTTGATTGCAGTGAAAATATTCTGTGTCTGATTCCCAGCCAGGATGTCTTGTTTGGGTGGCCTAGTGGTTAGGGAGTTGCCCCAACATCGGAAGATTGTGGGTTCGATTCCCTCACCAGTAGGTTGTCCTGAGGTACCCTTGAGCAAGGTACCATCCCCATCACTGCTCCCCGGCACTTTCAAAAGCGGCACACTTCTGCATGGTGTTTGCATGGGTTAAATGCAGAGGTCCAATTTCGTTGTGGTTCCTTGCGCTGTGATCTCACAATGACGAGGGTTGTCACTTTCACTTTCACTTGTTTATTCTCCATGTGTCTGTGTGAGAGGATTGGTGAGAGGACTGGTTAACTTCCACAGTCCTCAGTGGGTCATGCATCTTAGATGGACTGGAGATGCAAAATCGCCCCATAGATATGACAGTGTGTGTGTGTGTGTGTGTGTGAGATGAATGGATGGATGGATGGATGGATGGACGAAGGACCTTCATCAGCAGTGGCCTAGTGTTTAGGGACTAGGCCCCAGGTTTGGAAGACTGTGGGTTATAATCCCAGCCCTGAGGTACCCTTGAGCAAGGTACTGTCCCCATCACTGCTCCTCGAGCACTTTAGCCCTTTATTCACAAAGTAATCCAAGCTAAATTGAAAATAATTAAAAATGAACATTAGTCTAGAATCCTCCACATAAGGTTACCCTCAGCAAACATGACCTTCAGCCATTCTTTTCAGACATGTAGGTAATTTGGAAGACTTGTTTAATTTTCTCCCTGACAGCCATGAACAGCACAGCATTGTATTCCCACCTGTTGCTCTGCAGTGTCTTCTGGAGACCTTATAGAGCACTATTCACATCACTTCCCTGGAAATGGGTGAGTGATCTACTATTGGCTTAACCAACAGTCATTTTTAAATGAAGTCATGGCATCATATGACAATGATAAAGTTAAAATATCTGATTGCCTTACACTATGGAGTGACTTTTGCGGCTGGAAAGACCCAGTTTTTCTGGGTGCCATGTTTGTGTCCTGGTGCTGGTGGAAGACAGCAAAAGAAGAACAGATGAAGAGCATCTGTTTGGGATGTCTGGGCCAATGGAAAAGGAAAGAAGGCTCAAAAACAGGCCCTTAGATTCCATGAGGGCTGGTGGTGGTCCAGTGGTAGGAAACTCGCCTATGGCCAGGTTTGTATCCCACCTCTAACACTACCGTCCTGAGTAAAACCCTGAACCCCAGATTGCTCCAGGGGGACTGTCCCTGTAATCAGGAACTGGGAGCTGCTCTGGATAAGAGCGTCTGCTAAATGCCATAATTGTAAATATAAGAATGGTGCAGCACAGGTATGGCTCAGTTCCTTGTGGAAGAGATGAGCCTCATTTGACTTCTGTATATGCGTTTGTAGGTTATTTGAAGAAACCCCTGGCAGACGTGTTTCAGCCTGGATGTAAGTAAATGTTTGCAATCCTTCCCTCACCTCTCAGCCACGTCATAACCTCTTCTCCCACAGTGCAACACAAGACGCTTCAAATAATAACACAATTAGCATTAAGCAAGGTTCTGCTTTGGTAAACATCGACCCTGGGGATTTGTCGCCCATGTAGTGAAGGTGCTGTTTAATGACTGGACTCCACGCTCGAGGAGAGAGCCCAGTGTGTCGTCTCTCAGCCCTGGCTCGCTGACATTTAAGAAAGGTTGAGATAATTAGCAGCATGAAAGCCTCCGAATCAGACAAATTTAACCCAGATGTTTTGGAAAGGCTAAGTGGGAAATGCCAGCTCCTAATTAAGTGCTTACTTGGAGAGAAGGTGAAACGGATTGGCTGGATTGATGTGTGAAGTTGAAAAGCTCATTAAAGACATCCCATTTGACCCCTGACCCCAAATCCCGCTCAGGAATTACACCCCACAGATGAATAAAGAGAGCTCTAAAGACATCCTTTGACAGGCCCCATTTGATGAAAGATACTGTGACATATTGGCAGGCGCCATGGTTTGTCACGTAAACAAAGGATCTAGAAACAACTGGAGCTTTTATTCACTCTTTCATTCATCTGCTGTCATTCAAGGCCTTTAGGAAACTCAAGTCTTCAGTCTAAATTGCTTCTAAAAATCTATGAAGAAATCCTTCTCAGGTAACTTGCTGATGATCAGACTGAGCCATATTGTTTGTAGGCATTTTCTAGCTCTGGCATTCTCAAACCAGTCCTCGGGGATGGTCCACAAAGACCAAAATGAGTCCAGCTGATCCAGCCCTGCTTCAGGAGCTCCTTATCTCAGGACCATTCTTCTCAACCTAATAGTGGCACTGACTATTAGCCACACTGCTGTGCTTGATAGTTCTTCCACCACCATCCATACTAGCATGACGTTACCCTCCCAATGTCATCGGTAGATGTTTCTAAAGGTGGATGATGTGTGTAAACTCATTTACTGTGCCTAGTAGGCCTGACACTTCTCTTTGGTATTGTTTTAATAATCAGTCCTATTCACCACAGGCTCATAAAATTGATCTGAGCTGCAGGTTGACCCCAGTCCGTAGGTGGGTTTTCCTCACAGTGGACGCTTTTTAAACCCCAAGCACTTCTCACTGTGAGAGAACTCACCGAGTATAATAAGAACACTTTCTCTCTCCTCTTGTTTGTTCTTACTCTGAGCTGATTTCCCTCTTTTTCTCTTCTCTCCCAGTCCTCATTGTGCTCCATATGCCACCCTCTTCCTCCTGCTGGGCGGAGAGCGCTTCTCTTTCTCTTCACTCATTCGGCTCAATCGCTCGCATTTTCGAGGCGTTTCCACCACACGCTGGGCAGCGCCACTCCCAGGCTGAACGCCAAGGTAAGAAGCAACCGACTGGGGGCCGCAAATGACCTCAATCTTCCCTTCCCTCCTTTGTTTTCCAACGAGCCTATTTTCCCCACCAGCAGCTCAAAAATAACGAGCGCTCCCAAATGATCGCGCTCGCCAGCGACTTTTCCCATTTTGCCAAACCCACGCTCACAAGAAGATGAGACAGATGTGCTCTGAGAGGGGTGTGATGTTGTGCCCATGCAAGCTGCAGAAAAGAATCTTGTAGGTTACAAGCCATGTGTGTAACCACCTGCCCAATGAAGGCGCTGCAGACAGACGGCTGTACTCTCTTCCTTTTCTCCGGTCTATCCTATAACTTAACCTTGTCTCCTCTCAATCTCATCCCGACTCGTCTTTTTTAATCATTCTCACTGCCTCTATCTCTTTCCTGTCTTCAGCAACTAATCATTCCTCCTCCACACTTCTGTCTTGATGTGGAAAATTACATTTTGCAGAATTCCTGCTGATGGACAGGCCTATCAGTGATCCTATTTTGAAACGTTCTTTTCCAGATCCAAATGGATCCTTCAAACAAGGAGAATGAAGTATTTTATTCATTTGTTAACAAAATTTAGACATTAGTTCAAGATTTGTCATTTTTTGCTATTTTTGACTTTTAAAACAGTCAAAAAAATTATTATATCGTTTTGACTCCTCTGCGTAACCCTCACTCTGCCGGGATGCAGTTTTAAATTCTTGCCTATATTTTGAAGAAAATTCATGCAGAACTAGATATGGTGCTTTTCCAACAGGCATCTTAACTGCTACTTGTTTATGTGGGCATTAAAAAAAAACTTTTATGAGCTATGAATACATAAACCATATGCGGGTATAAAGTTTGCATCGTATATTTGACCAATTGCAAGCAAAAATCCATCATCCTTTCAGTAAATATTAACTTGGACAAAGTCTTGTCTTTGTAAGAGCTGATACAAATCATAGGCTGAATGTTAAGTGGTCTCCTACTGCCTGTTGAGTGCACTACATGGTTGAAACGCTAATGTGTCTCTTGTAAATTTGTATATTATCTATTTGAAGAAGAAGAGTTGAGTTATTCCCACCAGGTATCTGTTCTGGTGCCCTGTGTGAGGAAGAAGAGGGCAACATCTAAAATGGCCTGTTTGATCAGATATTGTTCACAAACAGAGTGGTGGTGGTCTAGTGGTAGGACATTCCTCTTTGGACCATTAGATTGCAGTTTTAGGGGCAGCATTGGCCTAGTGGTTAGGGAGTTGGCCTCAGGATCGAAAATTTGTGGTTTCAAATCCCAGACAAGTTGGTTGCCCTGGGGTATCCTTGAGCAAGGTACCATCCCCATCACTGCTCCAACCAAAGACCAAAGGGTTGAAGAGGGTAAGGTGTGGACACTATGATCATTACATATTTCAAGAACACGGTGTGTATTCAGATTCACCTGATGTGCTGTGTTTGGTTCCTTCCTAATGAGTGTTCATGTAAGATTAGCTTTCACCCATCAGAAGTGATATTAGTGTGTTTGGAGATTCGAGGGAGAGATAGTCGACTATACTACAGATGAAAAAATCCCAACAAATAATGAAAGACATTAAACTCTTAACCAAACCACTCTTGCTTTCAAAATCGGAGCACATTTGTATTCATCAGTTTAGGATGTTGGTGCTCATCCCGTGCTGGATACATCAGTGTCCTATTAGGCAGCATCATAGTCTTGAGAAGCCTGATTAGGGGCAGTTAGAAACCTTCATCCTGAATGAACGCAGGAGTGATATTAATGATCTTACAGCTGGAAGACATCTGTCATCTCCATATCTAACCCATGCTCTAGTCTTTCCCACTCTTAGGTATTTCATGACGACGGCTGTGTTGTGTTTTGCGAAGGTGAGACGTCTCAGGGTCCAGGTGTAGCCTCATAAATTCATCGTCACGGCAGCGAGAGTGCTACATCTACACACACGCCGCTTTTTCTCCCGTCGCATGTCCTCGCCGTGCTGAAGCCTAAAGACCTGGCTTAGGATGGCGCGATGCTGAGCAAATAGTTATTAAAATCAAACCAAATCCAGTTGCTGGCTACGCACACGTGCTGCAGTCGTCGTGAGGAGGGGGTGGAGAGGGACATGATACACTGTGGAAACTCATATTAACCAATCCGAAAATAAGCATTGACTCAAAGAAATGAAGGACTTCAAATAGGGTAGAGATCTCCTAATGTTGTTGAGATACATATATATACAGATTTTGTTTTATTTTGAAACAAATGCAGAATTTTACTTAATACACTTTCCTCTGATGTTCATGTGTTCTTTGAATGTGTGGAACATGTGTAAGATTTTGAAAAGAAAGCAGATATAGGTAACAAACTATCTACAAGTCTTCCAACACATTATCCAACATCTCTTTCCAAATCATAACAAATAGGAAGGCTGTTCAACCTTTGCTGGGAAGGTTTTACACCAGACAGTAGAACTTTGGTTTGGGGATTTGATTGCATTTAGCCACAAGAGCATTGGGAAGGTCAAGCACTGATAACTTCTCCATCTCCAGCTACAGGTGATCAATGGAACTTCATCACTCAAAACTGACCCTACAGCTCCCTCTTTCCAGAGGAAACTATGTTTATTTATATTCCCAACTCGGTTTAGTGGTGCTTCAACTCAAGCTCCAGCTTGGAGCTTCATTGCTCCAAATTACTACAAAAAATGTTCAATGAAGGAATGTTCTCAGAACGGTCTATTAAGCTTAAGTTCATCCTGGAGATGCTTGACAGCGGTACATTAATCCATAGAACATGTATAAACTGCTCCTCAGTCAACTTTTAGGAATATTTTAAGGCATTGCTCATCGTGACCTTGGCTTTTTCCGTCTTTCTTTACCACTGAATGTTTTTTTCTAAAAGTACTCAACAGTTTGTACTTATGTGCACCTTAACATATCTGAACCCTTGGACACGCCTTCTAGAAACACATATTTGCACATACAGCATGTTGCAAATATCTAGAAACTTTTGGTGAGAAAAGTGTTTGAGAGCCCTTGCAGAGTGTTATCTGGGATTTAAGGGCCTTGCAAGCTGCTTTCCAGTCCAAGACATGGCTGCATGGATTTGCTTAGTGCTAAATGGAGAAAGTAGCACAACCATTGGATCCAGTGTGTGAGTGTTGAGTGTGTGTGAGGGAGAGAGAGAGCTAAAAAAAAAAAAAGAGTGAAGAGACACAGAGACAGTGTATTCCTGGGGGTACAGAGTTTCACCCCCATGCCGGAGTTAATAGAGGTCACTGCAGCGCGGTCAGCAGAATGAGCCTCCATTTTTCTCCCCTAGTGAGGACAAGTGATAGCACGGCCACTGTCTGCGTCTTCCTGGACATGAGCTGGGAATATAAATTTCTGTCTTCTTCTGTTTCCTTCTCTTACCCACAGACGCACATGCAGCAATTAATGTTTCCAAGAGCTCATAAAGGTGACATTATCACTAATTGGTCCATCACGGGTATTTCTTTATTTCTTTTATTTTCATATTAACATCTCAACAGACACTCACTCACATCTGGGAAACTACAAACTAGGATTAATGTTGGACTTTTTGCAAACATTAGAGGTGCGGTTAATACTGACAGATGTTTTACAATAAGAAAAATGCAATTTAAGGCAAGAAAAAAGTGTTATCAAACACAAACGATTAATTTCTACATTTTTTAACTGAACTGGTATTTGAGAGGAAGTAAATAGGATAAGGCTTTTGGCCTGTTTGTAAATTAGACTTGGACCCATGAATGTCTACCCCATATATGCCAAATAAGTAATTATTCTCAGCTGATATTCCATTTAAAATAGACCAAAAGTTAGTATTCAAGCAGGAGCTCACTTGGGTGTAAAAAAGCTACCCGGATGAATAACTAAAATAAGGGTTTTGTGGAAATCAGGCTTTCTATTCAGTGCTGGATTGGTGGCAGCCTCGTATACTTGCTTTTCACTCTCCAGCACTTTCTGAGGTGGTAATGAAATTGTTCCCCCTGCCTCACCTGTCTCGGCCCGGTGCTGGCAGGCTTCCCAGCATGCACTCGGGTTTGCGCCGTGTTTGTCAAGGTGCTGTGTTATCTGCTTCAGCACTCCCTTCCTTGAGGGGCTCGATGCACAGAGTGACAATCAGTAAACAGCATGACGGCAGCTTTTACTTCCCAATCCCGACACCCCCCCACCCCCACCAAATCCCTGCCAGCTGTTATTGTCAAGAGTGAACGACAACAAAACTCCCAAAGCTGCGGCGTAATTAGCCACGGCCATTTGTAGCCTTCGAGGCTCAGCGTTTGTGTTTGCGACCACAAAATGAGGCAATCACGAGGGCTTCAACTTTTTTTTCATCGCGCAAATGTGGAATCCTCCCTCGCTCTCTCTCTCCGGGAGAAGGCCTACTGCACCCGGCTCTGTAAAAATAGTTAATGCAGGGCTGACTGGGTGTCCATTTCCAGCCCAGGCTGTATTAGGATGCTGATGATATGACAGCTTATTATTACAGCGACTCCTCTCGCTCGCCAAACTGCCCGTTTCCAGTGCTGTGCTGGACACCCCCGCTCACATTCATCTACCTGCAGATTATACAAGCACCAACACAGTAATCCAACCTCAGTGCAAGACACAGTGGCCTCATGGCAGTGAAGGAGCAGGGAGAGGCAGTGAACAGCCCTTGGGGAAAATCTGACGGACACTTTATCCCGATCCAATCAAATCAAACCCCACTGGTTCATATTATGCATCTCACGCTCATCAGACTAATCCTGGATTGGGTCAAAAAGATAAGTGTGTGAGTGTATATGAATTTTTGTTCTATATTCCTGCATGGACAAACAGTTTCTCAACTAGTGAGAAAACCACGTATGTCCGTTTTTAATTTTTTTGTACCTTTATTTTTCACATCATTCAAACACAGCAGCTGTCCTTTGCACTGTTGGAAACAGTCACACTCCACAGTTATTGGAAAAATAGCAATGCTCCAACTTGGAACAAAAGCTCTTCAGTCATTTATGTAAAGATTTTTTCATTAGCAATTTAGAGATATTTAGTTAGCGAACTAAAGGAAAACATACAAAATGATCTCACATCAAAAGACAACCATCTCCTGCCATGTTTAATATTATCAAATATGTGATTGCTGAAAGAGTATCATGAGATTATTCTCATGTATCATGAGTATCATGAGATTATGTATTCATTTACTTTTATAGCACAGTTTAATAAAAACACAAAGCAAAAAGGTTCCACTGTAAATCCTGCCATCTGAGAAACTCAGTAGTATTTTTTTAAGCATTGCTTAGGACTTTAACACATGATCACATCACACAGATTGAGTAGAGCTGGAAAGAAAATAATGCTCTGCTTCATTAATCTGCTTTCAAGAAATCTAGTTTTAAAATGATCTTATTTTACTGTGTGGAACCCTTGAGCCACCCCTCATTTCTTTCTGTTTTCTAGGGAATCGCTTTTCTGGTGCAAAAATACAATTTTACACCTGAAAAACTGTCTCATCTTTGTCATATTGAGTAGATTAAATGAAAGAAATAGGAGCAAATGTTTTAGGACTTCTGCAAAGTGTCTGAAGTTACAAGGTTCTAGATAAATTGGTTCAACCCAATCAGCGTTCAGCATTAAACGAATCCCCTGATCTGGAATCATCTGCACGTGTTAGACGCTTTGTTCTGCCTGAAGGTTCAGATGTAGATCACTGTGTGGGTTAACCAATAAAAAACTATCAAACTGCTCAGGTACAGAGACTGGACTGAACATGAGAGACAACCACACTGTCCTTCAGGAAGATCTGGAGAACTGCTCAGGTACAGTCTCTGTGTTATCCTGTCAAGGGACACATGGGTGCTGGATGCACTTGTAGGGCAGGTGGTGGGGAAACCCCTACAGACACGAGTAGAAGAAACTCCACACAGGGTTCCCCTGTCTGGGAATCAAACCCAGGACCTCCTTGCTGTAAGGTCCTGGGTTTGACTACAGGTCATCTGTTGCAGAAAATGAAAACATGTTTGCACTGCAAGGAAATCATGAATAGTTTATACTAATCAACACCTTTTCTTTTTTTTTTTTATTCTATAAGCCATAATGTATGTTGGTCTTACTCATCCATGAATGTTTACTGGGACTTAATAGTTGTTTCCCTCTAAATTCTTCCTCAAACTTCATGACAGAAAGCCAAAGGAAGATAAAAAAAATTTTATTTTATTAATACCTTAGGAGAGGCCTGCAAAAAGGTACTGTAGTAGAGAACTGCCAATGAACTGAAAGAATACTGAATACTTCTTGAAATGGTCGATTTGAGATCTTGAGACTTTTGCAGCGTTACCAGAAAATCTTCCTCGTTTTCTCACTGATGGCTTTCAAGGCCTCGTCTGTGCTACTTCTAGGGTTTGGAGGAAGAAAATGAACTTCTGCCTTCTTGGTTGCCTTCTCATCAACAGGCTTACACTTCATACTATTTAAGCAAAATGGTGGCTGTTATATTGAATTCTAGTCACATTTATATGCAATGTTATTGATATCAGTGGAAGAATATGAGAATAACATATTGTTTCAATTATCCAGCGTCATAAAAAAGAGGATTTCTTCTTTAATAAAACCAAATACATACATTTCAGTTCAATTAATAAACACTATTGTGTCACAAACCAATGAATTTAAATGAGTCTCAAAAATGGCTACTGTCTGTCTGACATAAAGTGGAAGCTCACACTGAAGCTTGAGGTCAATATAACAAACACCCTTTTACCTTTACCTCAAGCGTTGATTTTGGCTCTATAAAGAGCTGTTAGTCAGCAGCTCTCAGTGACCGTAAAGGAGTCCAAAGTAGCTCAGCCGGATAACATACACACACAATGTTTCTGGTGAAGCTGTCTTGTTCCACTGGGAGATCATTTAGCCTGATTCAAGACATCATGCAGATATACTGTGGCGTCTTTTTCTACCTTCAAGAAGCTTCTGAAGACACTTCTTAGAACATCTCCTCTCCTCTAACACCTCTAACAGTGTAACACACCCGACTCACCCTGTTCTCTTCTTAATCACCACTCAGCCCGCTCAACTTCTATATTTAAATACTATATATATATATATATATATATATACAAGATTTTATGATAGTGCCATTTAATGTTCATGCAAAGTTCTTATTGCACTCTCGCCTAAATGCTTATGAAACACTTTGGATAAAAGAGTCTGCTTAATGTAATTAGCTCAAGAACTAAAATGCAAAATAATTTTTGAAGTGAAAGTGACAATTTGTCTTTGTGAAACACGGCACACAGCGAGTCACAACGAAACTCTTCCCCTGCGTTTAAACCACACGCACACCGTGCAGCAGAGGGCAGCTATTTCAACCACCGGGGAGCAGTGGTGGGGATGGTACCTTGCTCAGTGGTACCTGGGGGCAACCTACTGGCTGGGGATTTGAACCCACGAACGTCTGATTCTGGGGCTTAATCCCTAAACACTAGGCCACCACTGCCCCAACCGTAGTGACTTAAACAAGTTAAACACCAAGAAAAAGGTTAAATAACTATAAAATTCTTACCAACATCACGACCGGAATTATTTCATGTGTTGACTAGAATTAATTTTAGAATAGAGTAGAGTAGAGTGATCTTTTTAACCCTCAATATATCACTTTTTGCAGTGCATGAGTTTCTAAAGAGGCATCAAGGTAATGTGCAGAAGTGCACCTTATAGAGGCACCTTAAATGTCTGTTTTATAGATGGTTTAACATCATTTTTTGGTCATTGGATGATTTGATTCATGCTGGATTATAGTTTTGGTGTCTTCAGGACCAAAAGAACAAGGAAAGATAAACAAAGCTTCAGCTGAGTTGAACTTTCCGAACTTTTGGTACAGTGTGTGGAAAATTGTTTTAAATTGCAGTGCTTAATCAAACAGTATATTGCACCCGTCAACTTTTTTCTTTGAATGTATCCTTTCTCAGATCTGCAGAGCAGCTGACGCTCCGTATCAACCTCGGCCCTTATTAAGGACAACAATTAGATTTGTTGCATGGAATCAGCCTCCGATTCACGCGGCGGCTGCGTTACCCTTCCCCTCTGTCTGAGCAGGAAGCCGGTTAAGAAACAATTAGAGACATGATGGGGGGATGAATTTGGCGCTTAATCATTCCCTCCTCGCCGCACAAAGAGACAATGAGGCCACTGATGGCAGCTGCGTGACAGCGCAAACTCCGCCAGGCGCAGATTCGAGAGCGGGAAAGAGAAGGGAGGAGGGAGGAATAAAAGATCAGCCCACTGTATGTGAGAGAGAGAGAGTTTGAGAGAGAGAATGCACATTGCCAGCTGATTAGAGCTGAACTATGCCAGTATGTCTGACACAGATTTTGTTTACACTAATTAACATTATTTCCTTTTTCCTTTAGAAAGTCTTATTGGAGATGAATGCTGGCTGCCATCTGTGAGCATCACTCTAGCTGCCTGTGCCATTTTTTCCCCCATGCAAGCCGTAAATGGATTTATGACTGTACGGCACAATGAGGCTTGATTGAATGAAGGTGTATGAATGTGCCACAATAACTATTATAAAGCATTACACCTGGCAGCCCTTATAATGGCAACATCAGGAAGCACATTAGTGAATAAGCATAGTTAATGAAAAAAATGAGCAGGGGCCAGAGGTTGGGAGCACTTTTTCCAAAATGTGCAAGTTACTTTGCTATTAAGAGGTATGGATCGACCTGAAATGTTATAGAAAATACATTTTAAAAATGACACGCATGCAGAATTAATTCTGTCCGACACTCACGCACGGTGAGTATTTCCACTTAAGCCATTCAATCAGTGTAAACTTTAATCATGATCTTTGTGCCCATGCTCATCAATATTTATTGCATTTGTTTCAAAGTTAATAAGTGCTTACGGGAAACAAGCGAACCACTTCATTTCAAGGACGCACCGCACCTTATTCTTCTCTCCTCGGCCCACGCAGGCTTCTGATCAGCTTCCTGTGGTTCAGGTCTCTTTTCTGAAACGCACTTTCAAAGGCTGCGGCTTAAAGGAAAAACACTCACTAAAGTGGAGAAGACTGTCCTAACAACTGCCTCTAAAGCAGGGTGGGGAAAAAAAGCCTCTTTAGGGATTTCTCTGGCTGCTGGTGCGCTGAGAGAGCGATGAAAGCGAGGCCAATGCGTCCCCTCTGGATGGAGTTGAAAGTGAAGCTCCACGTTTTGGACCATTTGCTTCCTGCTCGATGTTTCCGCGGCCGCACCCGAAAATGAAAATGATTATCGTCGCTTTAAAAAAAAAATGGCCCCTGGCAATTTACCATTCTTTGACTTTTGTGCAAAGGGAAAAGAAAAGTCTTTGTTTACACCTAAACCAGGAACATATGAAGGCTTTGCTTCTGATAAATCTCTGGAGTTCTTCCTTGCCGACCACTCTGAAGTACATGTGCGTCTGGACTGGAACCTCCTGGACTAATTAAAATGACCTTCAAAGTGATGGGATTTTGCAAATGTCCCATGAAAATGTCAAGTAAAAGGCTCCTCTTTTCTCAGGTATCTACCTGAAATTGTTGAAAAACATTTCTGCCAGTGATAAACGCAGTGTTCTCGCTTAGATGATTGCTTGAGCCCCCGAGCCGCTTCTCAAGGATAAATCTGACATGTCTTGGCGCTGGTGTCATCAGCTTGGGGAAAGCCACAGTGGTGTTCATCACTCTTGTAGAACTGATATGTGGCTTTTACTTTTAACTGAAGTGGATCACTGGCCATTTTTTAGTGCTGTTTGTCATTTTTGAGCTGTTTGTTTTCCTAGAGGAAGTTACGTAATGTGATGTGGCAGGATGTGACAGAAATCTGCAGAATTTCTTAGAACTACAAAAAAATCCTGGATCCCTTAGTGCCACAGACCACTATACAACTATAACAACAGGCCAAACATCCAATTATGCATAACAACAGGCCAATTTTACACTGTGAGACCCTAAAAACTACACACTGCAGATTCATACTGGATTAAAATCACTCCACTATCATAAATGTCAGACTGTTAAAAAACATAATTGCGGATTCATTCTGGATTAAAATCAATTAACACATTTTACTTAAAAGTAAAAGTAAAGCTAAAAAGTAAAAACGACCCGGAGATTCCTACAGGATTCAAATCAATTAACCAGTTTCACGGCTCAACAGTAAAAACAACTTGCAGATTCATACTGGATTAAAACCAATCAACCAATTTCATGGCTCAACAGTAAAAACAACTTGCAGATTCATACTGGATTAAAACCAATCAACCAATTTCACGGCTCAACAGTAAAAACAACTTGCAGATTCATACTGGATTAAAACCAATCAACCAATTTCACGGCTAAGCAGGAAAAACGACCTGCAAATTCATACTGGATTAAAACCAATCAACCAATTTCATGGCTAAACAGCAAAAACGACCTACAGATTCAAAATGGATTAAAATCAGTTAACAAATTGTACTGCTAAACAGTAAAAAAAAAAGAAGACCTGCAGATTCACACTGGATTACATCCGCCCATGATACTGATAATCACTGAATGTACAGAACCCCGCTGATGACTGCTTATGATTTATGAGCATTTTAAGTGCAAGTACATGCAGAGGAGGAAGAAACCGAACTGAGTTCTGAATCTTTACATAAATTTGTATCAGAGTCGACAGTAACGATGAATATATTACATTATACAAATCTTTGTGTAATGATTACACTGAGTAGCAGATCTCCTGCCGACAGAGACATTATTGCAGTTTGCTTGGGAGAGAATCTCCTTTCTGATTCATCCCAGGAGCCAAACCTGCGGACGAACACGACACATCACAAGACGCCACTGCTTCCCAGAAGGGTGTGGGTGCTCATTCTGGAAGCCCACAGTGAGATTCAGGGTCAGATTTCAGATGCCCCCTCCTCCCAAGGCCCCGTTAGAGGTGCTGCAGGTGATTGGAGCTGCTCCTGGGGGGGTCGGCCAGTGGACGGTTCCCCAGGGGACGGCTGTCCAAATGCAAGCAGATTCTCCAGAGAGGCTAAATTAGAGGGCGCATGACAGGTGTGAAGGGGGGAGTATGATGGCCGCCTAGTGCCTCTGAGCGTGGGAGACAGAAAGAGAGAGAGAGTGAGGGAGTGAGAGCGAGAGAGAGGAGAGAGAGAGAGAGAAAGGGAAAGGGCTAAAATATTAATGATCAATGACTTCCCATGGCTGTCCCCCTGGGGAGTGAGTGGCCTGTGTCACTGCGCCCGCGGTCCATACTGACAGCTCACCGATGGGTCATTAGTGAGAATTACCGGGGCTACACATGCACACACACACTCATACACACACATACAATTTCTATATACAGAACATTGTGTATACTGTTTATGTTTGTCTGCCAGACCAGTCTCTTCTCCCACATTTTTCTCATTCTCCCTCTTCCTTCTTGCTCCCTCTCCATGTGAGCACTGCGATGGCTTTTTGCCCTCCACCGGGCAGGACAGCGTGGTCACGGTAACAGAAACGCCATTTGATTTTTATTGTATCTGTCATATGTGCATGCTGAGATGATGACAAGCAACACACCGGATGGCCGGTGTCACACACTGCCGGGTTGCTGCAGGAAATGGAGACAGGTATCACACATGAAATGATTTACCTGTACCGCGTCGTTCAACTGGTTATCCTTTCCACTGAATTCAAGCGAGAACTCTGTTAGAAAAGAGGTTTCTTTCATGCAGCTGCAAAGAACACACCCCAAGAGCCTGTTCAAGGATCCCCATTCTCATAAAAAATAATCAAATTTGAAAAAAAAAGTTTCAAAATCTTTACAAATGCATCAATTACTGAATAACATCTGTTCCATTACAAAAGACTGAATGGGTTTCCTTGTAGTCTCAAAAATACAGCAAAAAACAAAAGTCTTGGGCACTTCAGAAAGGAAAAGAAACTTTATTTGGTCCATAAACATAACATTCCATATTTGTGATTCAACATTTGTCTTGCCCCACAATGCTGTTAACCAATACGTATATGTATTGTATATATTATATGTAGAGAAACGCACCCTGATGTTCCCTGAGCCTGTGCTAGTTTAAATTAGTATTAGGTAAAAATTAAAAGAAAAATGAAGAAAGCTAAATTTAAATAAAGAAAACAATGACATTCCTTTAAATAGACATTAAGTCATTCATGTAAATGTGCATATGTTATAACTGTGAGATGGAACAGTGTAAGTTTCTAAACCTCTCATTAATAAAAGGCCAATACTTAATTACATTGTTTAGTGTTATCAAAACTATCAAAACGAATCCTAAATTATATCCTGCTTTCACTTGCTTGCTGCTCATATAAGCCATTTTAAATCATTTAAATAAAGACAAAATGTATTACAATTACTAGGAAACAGGTTTGTTAAAAAAGAAAAGGTGCTTTTTCATGGATTAAGAGACAGATATCACTAGTCCTTTTATATTACTGCTGCCTGCCTTACTTTTGATCAGCAGAAAGGGCAGCATGCTGGTGCAGTGGTCAGCACTGGGTTCGATCCACCAGTCTGGGTTCTGGGTTCTGGTCTTCCTGCGTCTTTGTGGGTTTCCTCCGGGAGCTCCAGTTTCCAACACACATGTATGTCAGGGGACTGAAGAGCCAAAATTACTCCCTAGGTGTGACTGCGTGAGTGTGGATGGAGGGATGGAAGGATGGACAATGGGTACCGTTCGATTTGAGCTAAACTTCCTCATAAATTAGCTGTACAGTTTGCATAAAAGACAAGGTTCCCAACAATAAACAGAATGCACTTCTCTCATTAACAGCAACAGAAGAAATCTGCAAAAAAAGTGTCCAGTATGAACCACCCCTAACTGCCCGTTGCCCTTTTTTTTGCACTATTGTAAAATGGTACCCAACAGCCAGGTGCTAAAGGAACTCCCTGTCAATTGTCTAGAGGATAAGTGAGATCTTACGTGCACATGTAACTTGCTTCCTCGCTTCCTGCCAACAGTTGGCCACATGCCGCACCTTTACCGCTTGCCATTTACATGCATAAACGCACTCGCCACACACAAAACAGACAGGTTGCAATTACACACAATTAGGTTCAAGATGCACTCGAGACAGTTATGATGCCTGAACTGAACACACACGTTCTCCAGCAGTGGGCTGCCAAAGCTCACACGCCCAAGCGGATCCAAAAGGGTTTGATTTGGGAAGGAACAATGGGGCTTTGTGTACGACTCTTTCTGGGACAGTGTTTCTCATTAAGGCAATCTAAGAAACACAAACACACACACACAACACACACAGAATAACTTGAAAATGAATCCTCCTATGTCCCTAATCTCAGTCTCAAACAGGTATTGTTTGCTTAGTATGATGCTTGTCCTTGTTTGTTCAGCGTGATGCATATCATTTTTCTTCTTTTTTTTTCTTCCAAAGGGATCTGAACTCAATCTCTGTCTCTCTCTCTCTCTCTCTCTCTCTCTCTCTCTCTCTCCTCTCTCTCTCTCTCTCTTTCGTTGGTGCATGGGCTGTTGAATGAATCATTAAATCCTCTTCCCTCTGACTGGACTCGCATGCCAGGGCCTCTTTAGCAGCCTCTGGGGAGCGTGCCGTCCCCCCATCTTGCACCCAATCTGCACCACGCTGCCAGTTGGCACTACCAGGCGGAGGGGACATATTGTGCCACAGAATGTCCTGGAGTCCACTCGGTGCATTGGACATTAATCAGAGGCCTCTCTGCCTCCCCTCTGTCCACACTCAGATGCCACAGAGCCAGAATCGGATGCCAGGCTTTTAAAAGCGAAAGCGATTGCTCTTTGGAGACCTAAAGGGGAGGCAAAAGCTGGACATTTTTAAACTTTAAAGCCAACTTTGCATTGGAAGAGGAACTTTTTGATGCTACTCTCCATTATTCCTGATGAAGGTTGTTGTTTCATTGAAACTTTGGATGTAAAGAGTTCAAGGTCAAAAGAAATGTTTTGTTTTATCACATATCGAACGAATCGATCTTATTGACTGATTTGGTCTACAAATGAGATTTTGTGGGGGTTTTTTCTGAACATCTCTATTTTTTGAGTGCGGGGCAATCAAGTTAAGCAAGGCGAAAGGAAACATCCATATTAATATTTCAGCTTAATACGATCGTAATGCTTTCTTCAAGCACACCCCATTTGGTAATGTCAAGTTGGAGGCGATCAGTAGCTCATTTCTTTGTTCCTCGTGGGGAAGGAGCAGCAGCCGCTGCGTGTACGCGGATAATATGATTGATTCGCATCCTCTATGCCGATATCCCCTCCAGTCCGCAGCGCAATTTGTTCACCACAGCCTCCCCTCCACCCTTTCCCCAAATGATAAGTGAAACCATTAAGCTAAAAAAGGCGTTCTGTGCGGAAGGTTTAGGGAGAGGGTCGGGTCGGAGTGAGCATTAACGTGTCATCCACTGGGCAATTCATCAGACTTAGCCAACTCATTCGTTAGCTACAGCTAGATCGGTACATTTTTTACGTTTTTTTAAGAAAGAAAAAGGCCTCATACTTCATCCTCCATGGCACATGCCCCATCAGCCAGCGAATCACATTGCCCGCTCACACTCCTTTTTCCTAAGCTAATAAATGTCCGGCTTGTTTTTTTTTTCAGCCAGATTATGGCCCCTGAGAGAAACAGTGGCCATTACAGGCCGGGGTCATGTGTCCAGGGGTGCAGCGATGTCGGGAATACGAGCTGCTCTCAGGATGAGCAATCAGCTGAAAGCGAGCCTGTTCACGGCAAGCAGAAATTAATAAAGCCATGAACTCCTCAACTTTCGAAAACTTTGCGCCACACTGTGCCAGTAGAGCAGAAACAATAAAAAACTTTGACAATAAACCCATCAAAATCCATCTAACACCACATGCCAGTGTGTGTGCACGTGTGTATGAGTGTGTGTGCGCACGGTTTATCCTTGCTGCCGTTTGTGCGGGGCCCCTCTAATCTAAGATTTATTGGCCATTAGTGAACTCAGAAAGTCATTACAGTTCATTCTGCTCGGGGCCTGACGTTTTATTAGGACAAATCTGCCCGCTGAGGACGGCACTATGCTGAACTGCACGCATTTCCGAGGCACGGGGTCACATGACTCCAGGCTCTGCTTTCTACTCCCCCCTCACTTCCCTTCCCCACCCCTCCTGCCACCACCCCAATGCTAAAAGCAGCGATACAGAACGCCGGTCCATTAGAAGAGTACAGCAGCATGATGGGATGGGGGGGCATCTTGCACTCCCCTGACTAATTATGTGGAGATGCAAATCGCTTTGCTGCATGGCTCTCACCCCTGCCATTACGACGGCTGGTGCTTTGATTTGTGCTCCCCAGCTCCGGATGAGCCGCAGCTTCAAGTTGCAAAGTGAGAAGCTTAAGTTCACGACTAGAATGGATGGTGAAATTTTCTCAGGGGATTATTCTTTTGACAGATTGTTTTTCCGCAAAATAAAACATATGGATAATATTTCTCTTACCTATGGTGAACAATAACCACAAAGATGAGCTACCACAGAAATGTGTTCTGCAAGAGTTTTAAGCTGCCCCTCGTTGCTTCATATTTTGCTTCTAAAAGCAGTTTCTTCAATTTTTTTAATGTTTTGCTGGGGAATAGTTCCCAAGGACTTCTAAAGGGCAAAGTTTTTGGCTCTCATTTTCAGAACAGCCCATGTACCTGACCACATTCCCATGCTGGGGTCACCTTCATGGGAAAATGGATCAAAAAGCAGACGACATCCAAAGAAGAGCTCCGTCTAAAGAGAACTCTTCCTGAAAAAAAAAAAAAAAAGTGAAAGTGACAACCCTTGTCATTGCGAGGTCACGGCACAGCACACATGAACCACAACGAAATTGGACCTCTGCATTTAACCCATGCACACTCAAACCCGTGCAGCAGTGGGCAGCTATTGAAAGCGCCCGGGGAGCAGTGATGGGGACGGTACCTTGCTCAAGGGTACCACAGGGCAACCTATTGGGAAGGGGTTTGAACCCCCGACCCTCCGATCATGCGGCTAACGCCCTAACCGCTAGGCCACCGCTGCCCCTGAAGATGATAGAAACAAGAAAGCTCATCTAAGAGAGTATGGGCTGTGCTGAAGAATAACGGTGGTCAGACCATATATTGACTTCAAAGCTGGTTAGAATTCTTCCATGCATGTTTGCACATTCATCACTATTGTCTCATTTTCCTACAGAACATAAAGAAATGAGGAGCTCTTCTGCACAGTGCCGAATATTTGCCCTAAAAAGTCACAAAGCCTGTTTTTGATGTGTTTAGATCAAAGTTTGCTTCAAAGCACTTTTTTGATGTGGCTAGTTCAAAGACACAGAGAGTTCCGATTATGATGTAACAATGGCACCGATTCAGTTCTGCCTAAAAATTCCAGAACCTCAAGTGAGATTTCAGGCCCTCACCAGGGAAAGAGTTAATGCTTTTTTATTTCTGTGCATGATCGGAACTGACAGCTCTCTGGCCTCCGACATGCCAGATTAGGCCATGCCTCTGTTGTGCTGTCCTGCCCACCTCTTTCTCACACTCTGTCCTCTCCATAATCCAAATAACGTGAGAGGTATAAAGTCCTACACAAAACACAAGGGTTCTTTGATTGCATAAAGTGCCTACATTGTCTAACAAGGATACGGTGTTGTGACAAAAGGCTTGATACACTGTCACACTTAGAGGCACTTTAGCATGGTCAGGTCTGTGATTAAAGTATCGATGATGCTTAATACTGAGTGGTTGAAACCCCTTTATCTAGAGCCTTGCATCTTTGGGAACTAAAGCATTTGTTCCGATGTCTTTCATTTAATCCTCAATTTGCAAAAAATAAGGGTTTGACACTCATAAAATGGTAGCTTTGTTTACAAGGCCATTCCAGATGAGGGGTGGCTCAACACCTGTCTACAGCACTGCATATTAGGGAAGAAACAGAGCTGTGCAGAAATGATTGAGTCTAGGAAACAGACATAGTCTTGAATTGACTGATTTGTTCAAAAATAATCTAAACACTTTCCAAGCAGTGCTGCTGAAAGTAGTAGTTTAAGAGTAACGATCAGGAATAAGCAGGTCTGTTGTAAATTAAAACAGATTTGGAGGAGAGCAGGCCTAACAGAGAAAAAGCAGCAGCAGTGGCAGCAGCGGCGGAATGGAGTTCGGAGAGGCATTGAGTTACTGTCAGTGTCAGCCTCACTTCCTGCCGTCTTTTCTCTCCATTTGGGCAGACGGTTCACTTTATGAAACCATCACTTCTGCCATCTGTCCGCTGTCTCTCTGGCTCCATCATGGAGGCAGACAGAGCTTCGCTTTAGATGGGTGACCCATCCTTCTTTGGGGCAGAGTGAATGAAGGAGAGGAAGATGATGGAGGACTTTAGATAGGAAGCTGTTTCTCATTCTGAACGATGCTACATCTCTCTGGACACATTACACATGCATCTGTGTTTGAGCCTCGCTGTCTGTGAGTGCTGCATGGAACGACTAAACACTGAACGTTGACTTGTTTAGCGGTGTGTGTGTGTGGTTCTGGTGGCGTCCTGCCCGCTTTTTGTTATTCCACTCGGTTTCAAGTGGCATTTTTGGGGCCAATAGATTGGGATTTCCTTCCAATTAAAGGCCATCTGCCTGTGTGCCTGTGTGGCTACACGGCACGCTGTACCCCTTAGGCCCCTGGGTGTGCCCACCTCTCCTCCTCCCCTCGCACAAACGCCCTGTCGCCATGCGCCTGCTGTCAGCCCCCTTTTGCCAATATTATATCAACATTTGGCAAAGGTTCCCCTAACGTTTCTCCTCCGCGCTCTTTGCCCTGCATGGCCGGCTGCCCCGAGCATGGCCTCTGATGGTGGCCTGACCCTGCTAATTGCCCTGGACCCCAGCGTGTGTGTGTGTGTGTATGTGTGTATGCGTGTGTGCACTTGTGGCCGCTCTCAGGGGCATGACTAACAAGAGAGAGTGGAGCGGAGCGGATCAGAACAGGGCAGACAGGCCAACAGCGTGTCGTCTGCTTAATGTGGAGGAGGAGAGGGGTGCAGGATGCGTGCTGAAACAGAATGGAGCAGACGGCTTCACCCAAGCCTTGCGCAAACTTCACCAAGAAAGCAGTGTGAAAAGTGTCTGTGTGTAAGAATGAGACACATCCTTCATTTGATCAGTCTGTTATTCCAAGCATTGTCCATATTCTAAAGGGCTTCTGGTCAAGTCATGTGTTGTTGATTTTAAGCACGCAGATAAACACACACCCTCTACAGAGACGTGTGTTTAATGCGTATATGTAAGCTGTTCTGAATTTAGGTAAAATGTAAAATTCTGGGGAGCAGTGGTGGGGAAGGTACCTTGCTCAAGGGTACCTCAGGGCAATCTACTTGTAAGGGATTCGAACCCACAACCTTCCTAACCACTAGGCCCCCGCAGTCCTCATCTAGGTTTATGTAGATGTTGCCTGAAGAGGTCTCACCAAAATGTGCAGCCTCCATACGGAAGTGTGTTCTCTGTAGAATAATTATGCTTTTTCATTTCATGCAATCTCCAAATGTGCAGCCTTTTGCAGCTTTTTGCACACCGCTACATATAAATACATTTTAATGTCTTATTCCTTTCTAAATTCCTCTTCTGATTGATGTCTTCACCTTTTCTACCACCTATACCAAGCAGATGGCTGTAATACTCTTCCAAGGCAGCCATCATATTGCCATTTAGTGAGTGTTAAAAACATGAGCACTAGATACAATGTAGCAATGATGAAGAGCCACTGTGCATGGAAATTCAAAGAGATGCATATCTGGACCAAAATTGTCAGACCACCTTTGAGTTTGGTGAAAAACAGCAGGTAATTCGGGCTGTAATTTTCCCAGGAGAGGATCACAGAAACACTTACAAAGTAGCAGAAGATTCCGGTTATCAAGCTCTGGCATCTCTTATTATTAAGTTTAGATGTTTGGTACTGGTATTATTGTCACAAACTCTGTCCTGTGTTTATGGCTTGTAGATAGATGGAGATACGGACACATTCCAGTTTTTGATTGTATTATTTTCCAGCACAATTAAATCAGAAGACCATGGAAAAGGTGTAACTTACAGATCCATTTCTGTGCACATTATTTCCTCCAGCAGAAGAACAGAACTTTGAGTCAAAGTAGAAGAATTGATTCAACACCTTCACTCAGGATGAAAGAAAAAGAAAGAAAGAGTATTAAAGTAAAAAGGCCCCTGATGGATGTTTCCAGCAGCTGTTTGTGTGCAAAGCGAACTGAAGCGCAAGTCATATTAATATAATTAGAAGACTATTAAAGCAATAAAACCTCAACTCCAATAAAAACAATCTAGTGAAACGTTTCGCTTCCATTTGCCGAGTGGTGGAGATTCACTTTTCGCTGTTTTTTTTATCTTTCACGTGTTTATTTTGTTCATTTACCATCCTTCATATGCATAATTGATCTTCTTGATTTGCCAGGGGATTGTCTTTTCTGTTTTTTTCTTCTTCATTTTAGCTGAAATTAGTCTGGATGATGGATAAATTCCCTTAAATGCATTATAAATGAAGAACCTAGGAATAGAAATTTAATATTTGTGTTAAATTGTTCAGAAAAAAAATCATCAGAAAAATAAATATTCAAGGGCACTTACTTGAAAGCTCCCTTTTCTGTCCAGATGGAGCCCTGATTATTACTCTGGGGACCAGATTATTTTATTTCTTTTTCCACGCAGGTAGCATAAGAGGGAAGGGGGCACGTTCAGTGGTCTTCACCATGTCCTGCACTCCTTTTGTGAACTGTACATACTCTACTTTTTTTTACCTTTCAGCTCCCCCACATTAAGTTATCATGCTCTGCCAAACTTTCTGCAGACCTCTGATATCTTGACAAATAGTAGGCAGTATGTGTGACTGGTCCCCCACCTGCTGAACCCCTGCCTATAAGCACAGATGGCCCTCAAGGGCTGTGTGCTCTACCCCCCTCCGGCTCTCACTATACACTAATGACTGCTGTTCCAACAAGCCCATCGTTCAACCTGTAGAAGTTTGGGGATGACACTCTCATGGTGGGCATCTCAATGAATCTATCTACAGGAGATAGTTGGTCTGTCTTGTGTCATGGTGTGCACAACAACCTGCAGCAGCTCGACATGCTCCAAACAGAATGAAGGTGGACTTCTGTAAGCAGCCACCTGCCTGCCTTCCTCTGGAAATAAATGTCACAGCTATGAATATGGTTCAGTCAAGTTCCTGGGCGCCGCCATCAGCAACACCCTGTAGTGGAATAATAACATTTCCAGCATTAACAGGGAAGCTTGGCACAAGCTATTCTTCCTGCACTCATTTATTCAAGCTAGAAGGCAATCTTGGCCCATTTCTGCTCCACTATAAGTTGTCCTCTAAACCCTCCAAACTGTTTGGTTCCTCTGTCCTTCTGCTCTGTCCAAGGCCAAGGTTTCACTTGGCTCTGCTGAGAAGGTCATCTGCTTCCTTTCATCATTGCTTTGTAGTTTTCCTCTCAGGAAAGCTGCAAGAACCTGCAAAAACCCCAACTATCCTGTCAGTCAAACTTGCGCATCAAAATTTCTATTCATAATAAACAGTGCTGTGAAAAAAAATGAAGATCCTTTAAGATCCAGGATGCTCCAAAAACTAGTTTTTTAAATTGTCATTTCATTTCTGAGGGAAAATAAAACTTTCTCACCTTATTGGCACCTTAACTTTTTCACGCACCACCTTTAGCAGCAAGAACGGCAGCCAGACACTTCTTAGAACTGGAGATTAGTTTTTCACATCAGGGGAACTTTAGCCCACTCTTCTTGTTCAGAATTGCCTGAGAGTTTTTTGACCCACTTAGGGTCCTGCCACAACATCTCAATGGGGTTCAAGACAGAACTTTGACTGGGCCACTCCAAAATGTGATTTTTTTTTTTCTGAGCCATGAAGATGCAAGCTTCCTTTTGTGCTTGGAGTCCTCTTGCTGTGTAACCCGTTCATTCGCCCCCTGATGACCCTTATCAGCGGAATTTTCAGGTAAAAAGCAGAACTCCAGGTTCTGTGAATTATAGTGAGCTGTCCAGGCTCTGAAGCAACAAAGCGCCCAACTTCAAGCACCATATTAGTTCGTGGAATGCAGCTCTGGCATCAAATATAACAGGACCTCTACCTTGCAAAAAGTTCACTTATGACTCATCAATTCACAGGACATTATTTCAGAAGGCTCGGGGTTATCAAGGTAATTTTGGCAAATGTGAAACAAGCTATGGATAACATTTTGGCCCTGTTCCTTTCTAATGGCGGGATCATAAAAAGGGGCCTTTTATGAGGTGAGTGAAGCCTGTAGTTCCAAAGATGTTTGTACTTTTGTGACTCTCAGGTAAGTCACTTTCTAGATAGGATGGACACCTCAGGGAAGATTCCAAGATCTGGAGATGGTGGCTCTTTCTGTGGTTCACTGGAGTGCAACCACACTCAACATTGCTCTGTAACCCTTTTTAGAGTAGTTTATTTCCATTTCAGATTTCTAACTTTTGCATTTTAGTGTACTGCTTGTGGAGACCTTTCTAAGACTCAGCGATGTTGTCAGGCTTCTTTAGTCCATGTGTGTTTTCCATGTCCATGTGTCTTTGTTTACTTTTGTCACATGCTTTTGTTTGGATACTAATCCCGCCCCTTCACACCTGGCTCCCATCCGTGTCTCCGCCCTTGCCCCAGGTGTTGTGTGTTTGGTCCTGTTACATACACCCCTCTGTTTGTGAATGTTGTTGCATTATCCATGCAGTCATCTTATTTTCCTGTTTGATTTAATTGTATTTTTTGATGGTTTTAAGAAAGTTAATCTGCATTTACTGCTCGCACCTACATCCTGCCTTCCTGCCTTACATCCTGGATGTTTAGATTCAACAGGGATGGGAGTTAATCAGGTCTGAATTCTGTTTTCTAGTCTAGTAAGAAAAGAAAAAAAAAACTTATTTTTCCCCAAAAGACAATTTACCTTACAGTATTTAGCAGACACTCTTATCTAGAGTGACTAACATCAGTGTTTCATCTCCACAGCCGATCTTCATTCTAGTGACCTGCTAAAGAGCAAAAGAGCAACTGCTGATGAACCATTTCTTAGATAGTAGCAAACATATTAACCCTGTGACTGATACTAGGCAGTAGCGCCAAAGGGTTTTCTTTTTTGAAGAGAGAGGAAAGTTTTGATGTTTACCATTTGATATTCAGAAATGTTCCCTTTTAATAAATGAAAATGATCATTTAAAAAATGCATTTGATCAGGAATTAAATTTTATATAGAGAAACAATTCAGTTTGAGTTTTGTAAAGTTTAAAACTTTACAAAAAGTTACAAATCCATCACCATGGACAAAAAATTGATTCGATTCGAACTGGATGAAGGTTGAGTCAAGATCAGGAGTAGATGTCAAGGCAAGATATTTTTAGTCAAATGTTAATACATTGTTGGAACATTTGAGAATTGTTTGCAGTTAAACATAGGCCAACTATTACCATTAAATAAAAATTTGAGTAAATGCATTTGCTTTAAATTCTTTTTATTATGTCTACAAAAATTATGATTTTTGCAAACAAACAATACTCCACTTATAAATTAAAGTCTAAGGACTCTCTGGGTGGTAGAACTAAAATAAAAAATAGATTCCTGTAAATGAGATGGGAAGACATATCATTATATCTGCAGGTTCATGATACCTTTAATCTTCTTTTTTATGTAGAGAATTAAAATGGTTGTTAAGATCCTTTTATGGCATCATTTGGGTGTAAAAGGATAAACTTGGTGCGTCCCATCAATCCTTTTGTAGCGCTTTTTCACAATTTTATTACATGACTGTGCAACATTCTGAAACCTGAAAGCCATTTTCAGCCATCATTCATTTATGATATGTTTCAGAAATAATAATAATCAACCATTGCAATAATAAAAAAAATAAACCATTTCAGGGTTATTCTGTATTGTTGATCATGAGTGGAGCTTATGACGCTATGAAACTTCTGAATTGTAATCTATTCAACTAAAAAGATTCATATGAAAATAAATTGCACATTTATAATAATTTCGAAAGGATGAAATTATTGAGTGTTGAAAATTAGTGTTGAAAATTATTTCGTGAAATATAATCGACCAAAAGCAGTTTTCTTTTCTGCACTATTAAACATCCCCAGTTGTCTACTGTTACTGTATGCTAGGCTCTCACTTCACTCGCTGAAACTTCCAGCGAACTGAACTTAACCAGGCAATCAGAGCGGAGCATATTACTGCAGCTCACCCCACTTCTCTTGTGCTGCCTCTCAGGGAGATCTTCTTAAAGGGAGAAACAGGCCCATTGCACTAACCCTTCACTCCATGTGGCCTTGGCTTTCATTAGCACATGATACACCATTCACAGGGGGGGCATAATTTAAGCAGAGCCAGAGAGAACCCATGTTCTGTCGGTTTTCAATTTTCTCATTATCGGAGAGATAAATCGGTGGTGACTTCGCACGTTTTAGCCCATAACGAGCAAGAGTAGCCACTGTGTGTGTTTCGTCTCCGCCGGCCACTTTCCCAGTAATGAGCCCCCCAGTCGGTGTGCCTGCCACTGCCATTTGACGCTGGAAGTCTTTAAGTGAGGCTACTGCTCCTGGGTGGGGGTGAAACCATTCCCCAAGTTTTTGCAATTATGGAGACCCTCCAGCGCTGGTGGTTTCTGTGCCGTGCTGGATCCGCTCTCGTGACAGGATGTCAGTTATAATGCCGTCCCATGTCACTGTCACACCGCAAAGTAGCCTTGACACCAGAGCTGCCCAAAACCATTCCAGAATATTCTCATCATATAACCTTCTCCACAGTTAGGCCTCCAAATTGAACTGGTATATCCCTCCCCTTTATGTGTGGCACTTCTAGCAAGTCGGAGTCGGAGATACAGGTATAATTGGCCAGATTGCTTCAGATAATGTTTTTGTCCTGGGGCAGGAGTCATAATGATTCAGATTGATTGAGACATAGCTAAACTTGTCCTGACGTGTCTCACACAGCCTCTAATTGATTATTAGTGTTGACCATAAGAGGGTGGAAGTTTAGTTTAAAGAAAGTGTGACTGTGGCTGTTTTTTCGGTGTTGTGATGCCACTTGCTGTAAAAGCAAGTTTGCCTCATTGTCGTGTGTGTGTGTGTGTGTGTGTGTGTGTGTGTGTGTGCACGCACTTTGGCACATTTCCATGTACATGTGTCAGAAGTTTAGACTGTCGGGAGATTAATGCTCCCACGGTATCGAATGCGAAATAAGCTCATAAGCTGACGGAAGGACGGACTCGGCCGTGTTGTCTTGCGCATTGTCCGTTTCAAAAGCCCGGCTATTATGTGTAATCCCCCCACTACGCTGTCATCGATTCTTCACCACTCGGTGGCCATGACAATGTGACGGCAAGGAAGCTCGCGGTCCATCGCGCGTGCGCCTCTGATCCCACCAAAACATTTCCATCCATCCATCTGCAACAAAGCAAAAATCCTCCCTATCAAACACCAGTCCAATTATCATCCAAATCAAGGGGCTTTCTGTCAGATAATGTCATGCCGCCAGGCCGGACGCCAGAAAGCGAGGACACATGAAAGCCTCCTGCTCCCTGTAGACCATAGCGGAGAAGGATGACTCCTCTCCTCTTCTGTCCTCTTCTCTTTAGATGCTTTTCTCACTAAAGATGCTCTTTAGACTTCTTTTCTCACTCCTTTTTCTTTTAGCCTCTCAATAGGATCATGTAAATGCAAACCTCTGAGTCCATTAAGGACAAAAAAAGGGCCTGCCAGCTACGATCCCACTCGCTAGGAATAATACGGAAAATAAGAAGCCGGCACGGGGAAATTTTCAGCACTCTATCACAAGAGAAAAGCTTGGAGTCGTCCCGGTCCTCTTTTTGAGGTTGTTTGACTCAGTGTTAGGGTTAGGGTCAGTTAGGGTCAGTGTTTTTTTCCCCCTCCAGACCCTGTGAAAACTGACACGGGCTGCTTGAATACTTGGCTAAACATCCCAACTCTCTTCATACTGAGTCTGCGACTTTATTTAGAAAAATAAATAAATCTTTAGGCTAAATGAAGGGTAAAGTACTCCTGTACTTTAGTCCATTTGCAACACTTTTTTAACACAGTATTCATGAAGCCAAAGATTCAAACCTATTATGGCAATTGACTGAAAATCTATTGAGGCAAGCATCAGCCAATCACACTACTGGATACCCTTAATAAATGATTAATGTTCTTCTCATTGCCATGAAGACCTTATGTATCAAAAAAGAGGTATTTCTGCACATCAGTCTGCCATAACATGAAAACCACCTGCTTAATATTGTGTTAGTCCCTCTCGCACAAGAAAAACAGCTCTGAACCATCAAAATATGGACCACACAAGCGCTCTGAAGGTGTGTTGGGGTTTCTGCACCAGATCCCTTAAGTCCTGTAAGTTGTGGAGTCTCTAAGAATCAGGTTAGTTTCTGCAGCACACCTTGCAAATGACTGATCTGGTTGAGATTTGGTTGAATTAGGAGTGCAAACCTTGTTTGTCAGGATCCTCTGCTGAAAAGAAACTGCTGAAAGCTACGTCACATGTCCAGTTCTGAGAGTTTCTGACCCGGTTGTCTAAACATCACAGTCTGGTTCATGTCAGTAACTCAGAAATATAATCTTCAAAAACTGACTCTTCATTTGCTGCTTTATATCCACACCTAATCAATGTTATGTGCTTTACCTGTGTGTGGGTTTAATGTTGTAATGTTGTGCAGAAGTTTTGCCTGTATTATAAAATGTTTTGCAATGAAAATGAAGTGTGTGCTTGTCGGGTATTTTCTTTAGCATTCTGTAGGAATTATATTACAGTTTGACCTGCAGCAGGACAGTTATTAACTTAATGCATTCCTAGTCTGCACCATGTTTTTTAAAGGGGCTGCTGTCTGTACTTAATTTTTTATCTAATGTTATGTCACGCAATGATTTTGGCCCTAAACATGTTTCTAAATTGTTTGATAAATAAAATGCGCTTGTAAGGTCTCTGAGCTGGCCAGTTAGTGAAACCCAGAGCTGAAGTTAAACAGGGTGAATGGAGCTGCCCAAGGAGATCAGATTAGCCCCCAAACCTTTAGAGTTCAGAAAAATATGTTTAAAATAAAAGTATAAAAATATATTATATTGTAATAATAATTATTAAAATTATATATATATATATATATATATATTATATATATATATATATATATATATATATATATATATATATATATAATTTTCATCGTTTACATAGTTATATTATTTATTACTTTTTTACTATATACATTAGTATAGATATATATTATTATTACTATTATTATTATTGTATTATTGTATTAGTGTAACTGAATAATAATAATAATATTATCTATGTTGTTGCTTAAAATAATAATAACTCTATATATATAGTGGTTGGAATAAGGACACACTGTTTCCTAAGCATATTAAACAGCTATGAATTTTAAAGAACCGAATAAATTGAACTGAATACATTTGAGTAACAGCTTGAAACTCTTAACAGGCCTGGTATCAGGCTGCTGACTCAATGTCATGCAAAATATTACAGAGAACTACATGCTCTTCAAGCACAGAACCAAAGACCCAACCCAGTGGTGTTAATTCACACTGATCCTATTCAGCACTGCTTTCATGTCTGATGATAAACCGATCACACTTGTAACTTTCAAAATGTAATCTTTTCTAATTGATCGCTTTATGTCTCTTATTTATCACTTTTGTGCTTTTCTTCTTTGTAAAGGGCACTGAATGATGGCAAAGCACTATACAAATAAATTTGCTTCACTTTGCCTCGCCTCGCCTCGCCTCGCAGCAGCTTCATAAAGGTCTGACTTATGTGTCTGTAACAAGCTTGAATATGTTCTGGTGAGCGCCTTAATTTTTATTTAGCAGCATTCATAATGGCTAGCCCTGCTGAGCCCTAGTGCTATATGAATTAATGCGTACCTCTTTATTTTTTTTCCTCCGAGTAATTATCCTATAATTAGGCCCATTATTCTGTAACGGTCTCCTTAGTGCTGGTCAGCTAAACTCCTGTTAAGAGCACATTGTTAAAATAGTTTAACTTGATTATTCCTCACGCTGCTAATGGACTTGTTGTGATTTATTGTTTCTGGGTATTTTTTAATTTTTTTTTGTCTTTAAGCAATATTACACCTATGTTATATATAGTTTTTTTTCCCTCCATAATATTCTCTTCCGTTTTTTGGCTCCCAGCTGATTTGAATTTAGAAAAGCAATGTTCTGGTAGAGTTACTGCAGTACCATTGGAGCCCTCATATATTCCGAATGCCTTCAAGTGCTCTGTGCCTGAGTGGCATGTAGCTGCTTTGGTGGGCTTCATGGCTGAACTTCAGGTACTATGGCGATGTATTGTTTATTTGTGTTTTTTTGTTTGTTTGTTTGGTTTTAAACCTGGAGAACATCATAATGTTTAACCCATTTAAATGCCTGACGGTGGATATGCACCAGCGAGCTGCTTCCCTTTGAGATCACGGTGAGAGCCGTGAAGGCAGTCTCTGAGTCAGCCCAACGTCTCACCTCCACGTGTGTGTGTGTGCTTGTGTGTGACTTGCACGCACGTGTGTGTAAATGCACATTAATGACCATGCCCATTCATGCTTGGTGTTGCATACTTCCTGTGCTGTTCTCTTTTCAAAGGGATTAATTTTTTGTACATTATGCAGAGGATGCCAGTTCCTTTGTACGAAGGGAAACATGCCTATTTTTCACTTTTTCCACTCTGTTTCACAATCCGACTGTGTCAAAATTGTTTATATTTCACAAAAAGCCCAGAAATCCACGTCTGACCTTTATTGCCCCAAGCAATTTAATTTCTTTTGAAAGTTTCGAGAAGCCACTTCTGTCTCACTGTGTGGCATTTAGCTCTCAACCAGGCAGTCTGGAATTTCTCTGGCACTTTTAAAGCAACCATTTCCTTAATGCTTACAGTGATTATGTAGGCAGGGGATTTTCCCTCTAATTCTGCAATGTCTTTATTTGTCTACAACTTGTCTCACTCACTTCTTCACCTCCCTGCCTTTGTGCCTTCAGCAGTGTGTGTGAGTACATGTGGCCAGCTCCTCAGTCCTGGGTTTTGGGAAAGAGAAAAAGAAATGGTTTGCACCTCTCAGCTGAAAAATTCTTGTAAAGATTTGTTTATGTATATATTTTTTTATTTATATTGCAAGAATGTATTTTTTTATTGTGTTTCATATAATGATATATGAACATAATAAAATGCTGTCATTTTGTTAATGAATTCATTAGAAAGATTAAATCTTTTAAAAATTGATTAAAAGGTTTAGCGTCATATTAAAAGAAAAAATAGCAAGGCTGTTGATGAAGAGCCGGTTGTTAGGTACAAGAGGCTTCTCAGGTTGATGATCTGATCTACTAAAAGCATTTTTCAGACCTTTGACCTAAAAAAGATCTTTCTTTAGGAAACAATTCAGCATGAATATCAAATTTCACCTAAAATCAGTTGATTTGTTCCCAAAATCTATTCCAAAAGTAGAGGCACATGGACCGTACAGACATCACAACGAGGCTGGTTCTTTAAGCCGTGTGAAAATAGCCTGAAGAATCTAATTTTGCCCTTTATGTGTGAGTATCATACCGCCCAGTGGAGCCATGAGTCAAGAAAGCGCGTTGCTATGGTTACAGAGGTTTAGTCGTTACAATACGAAGTGAGATAAATGACATTAATGTTCAATTAATAATTTAATGTCTTAATAATGGCGAATAATGATTCAGTTCTTGAAAAAGAATAGTATTTACAAAAAGTACTCCCTAGATACAGAAAAGACTATTTGCAGTCAAATTAGCTTCTTTGTTTAGAAGTGGAGATTGAGTTCCATATAGCTTTGTGAACTTTTTCTAGAGTTGGTTGATTTTACAGTGCGTGAGTGTGTGGGTTAGTCCTAAACCACACGGTCTACTGCAGAAATGTGTTTGCTGTTTGGTCGAGTATGGAGTTCTAGCGTTTGTTAGCGATGCTAGTCGCATAGCTAACATTTGAAGAAATATGCCTTTGCTCTTTGATTGCATCCAGGGTCAGTGAACAGTTGTGTGAATTGGATTTTTCATTGAAGATTTTATTTAACAGCAAACTGTGTTTGTTAAGCAATGTAAAGATCATTGAACAAAAACGATGTGGTTCATCTTGGTGTATTTATGATTTGTTTGTTTCCCCCAGTTTCCTGATTACCAGCTCCTAGATGATTGGCCTCCTTGTTAGGCACAATGATACCAGTACTGGAAGCATGAAGGACTCCAAGACATGTGAAGCACCATTGCGTCTTTTTAAACCGCCACTAACACAGTGGACAGCTCGCTTACTAATGATTGTTACATCAGCCATAGGGCTCCTAAGAGAACCATCCTGTCCACCTCGAGAAACCGAGGCCAATTATGCTCTTTTGGGCTCCCGGTCATGGGCGGCTGTGGTGAACCAATTGAACTTAGGATCTCCTGACTGGCGCGCAGCTTTTGAAAATCTGTTTCGCCACAGAATTTTATTTTTGTCAGTAATCCTCAGAGCCGATGTTGAAGGTCAGTACAGTTCTAAATCATCCAGTTCGGTGCATTCCCTGAATTTTATGCAGCTGGCTGTAAGCTAGAACAGGTTGTGTTTTTGTGGAGCCGCCAGAGGGGCTATGGAAAGGTCACTGTTAGTGAGATGAAGGTTGTTTGGTAGGTGGTGGGGTTTGTGGTGGTGGTCCATTCTGCACTCGACAGAGTGCTTACACCCGACTGGCGGCGAGCAAGGAGCCCACGACTGCCAGGACCTCTGCTCTTTAGACATATCAGACATGACCCGCGCGGCGCCTGGGGCGACCGCGATTCTGCACTGCCACGAAGCAGGATATGGAAGGCATGCGCTGTTGGAACTTATAATGACAGATGTGAAATGGCTTGTAATATACTAATACGGAGGCTGAGCTGGTGGGAGATTTGTTTCCCCAGTGCATGTGGTGTAAAAGAAGTGACCTCATCCATAGGCCCAGGGGCCAATCACACTGAATGCTGCCACGAATGATTTTACTACAATTCCTGGACCAGCCCGGCTCTTGTTCTGTAGATGATCTACTTAAACAAACACTCTGGCATTATTCTATCAGATCCTATCAACGGACCAAACTCTGGCCTATCATGTACTCTCAGCAGGGCAGCTGGCTTCTGTTAGCGGCGTGTTTATGTCAGCATTTACTTCACTGCTTCCGATTATCGTCACTTTTACTTCCTAGACATTAACTGGGTAATGTGGCACAGATTCCCAAACCTTGAGTAACATGATGGCGAGTTACGGGACAAAGCTACAAACTATCATTAGACACTGACTCCCACATCGCTGTATCAATTATTTGGGGTAAAACTGTTCTAAATACCAATGAAGACAAAAATATTTTACAGATTCTAGCTACTAAGCAATGAAGGATGCAGATAAATATTTCATTATTTGATGATTCTAAATAATAACAGGTACAAGGCTTTTAATCTCGTGCCGTCATATTACACAGTTTACTAGTAAAATAAATGAAAATGAATGAATAAAGCAGCAAAGCCAAAATAATCAATGCTTTCTTTTATAGTAAAATACAAATTCAAGAGTGTGCCTACACTCAACACACCCTCTACCATCAAATGTATTCCTGATTCACAGCTTCAACAAGCGACAATTAAGACAATAAAGTGCGAATTTGATAAACAAGTTGTTATGCCGAATAATTATGCAAGAATAAGGTATTTTACTGCGTTAATTAGTTTAATATCAAGATCTGATTGACATTTGAGTGTAATTTAGTCAGACTGTATGGAGGCTGGCCAAAAAAAACAAAAAAAACTTTTGTCATTACCTTAAATTGGGACTGTAAGAGAAAGTGTTACTTTTTTTAATTTAATTTTTTTGGAAAAGTACTAAAGAAGTATGGGTTGAAAAGCAGGGAAAAATGCCTTCCTGAGGTGAAGTAGGTTTGCGGCAGCGCGTAACTGCATCAAGGTAAGTCTTTATTCACCTTTCTCATAAAACTCTTTTCTCTTTATTATTAGCTGCTTATAAGATCTTAAATCAGCGCTTCTACATTCCTTCAATCGATTAGTTCAGTCTCCGTCTTCAACAACATGAAAGGCTAACTAATGGCCAGTGGATTTGTTTCTTTTGATCACCATGTTAACATTTTCAGCTGGAAGTATTCCTTGACATGAGGCTCAGCTAAACGATCCCCCTGGAAGTATGTTTTCCCGTGTCTTATTGGGGTCAGTGTTAACAGCAGTGTTTTACAGTGAGGCTACAAGGAGAGGCTATTACTGTTACAGCGTCTGTTTAGACTCCATGCTGATTGCTGTCAACCATGAATAATCACCTTCTACAGCCTCAAGCCTCACTCCCCAGAAGTCAAATGACAATAAAGCACTGCAAAAGTCATCCGATGTAACCTGAACAGCACTGTGTGCAGGGATGTGTGGGAGTGAGAGCGAGTGATTATATACAGGATGATTCTTTTGTCTTTAGTCATTTATGGAAGCTGATATCTGTGTTTACAGGAGTATATGGTAACAATGCGACGGCCTTTGAATGCTTATGTGAAATGAAACGGAGGTAATATATGATGATATATGATGCTATACCTTCATTACGTCACTATTTTCTTAAAGAACCACGAACATAATCAAACATACCAGGATAAAATCTGAAAAACAGACTTTAACAACAAACAGGACAAAGTTGGGGTAGCGGTGGCCTAGTGTTTAGGGCACAGATCAGTAGATTGCCCCAAGGTAGCCTTGAGCAAGGTACAGTCCCCATCACTGCTCCCCTGGATATGGCTACCCCCTGCTGGACGATTGTGTGGGTGGCTTGGGGTTGCATTTTGCTGTGTTGTGTTTCACAATGACAAATAGTCACTTTCACTTTAATATAACAGGCGAATGTTGGTGCTAAACAATTTTTAAAATTCTGTTTTTTATCATAAACATTTCAGAAACATCTAAAATAATCAAAATGTTGATAAGATAAACCAAAAAAGGTTCCAGAAATTCCCCTGAAATTCAGTGCAGCCTCTCTTGAGGACCCCACAGATTTAAATGTTCTACTCGTGTCTCCTCTTGTCCTCCCGAGGCAGTTCCTCATCCAAAAGACTCAGTGGGTGCCTTTTCGGGGTGACTGTGTGTGTGTGTGTGTGTGTGTGCGTGTGTGTGCACACCGTGCACTCTGTGTTTCCATGACCTGTCCTGGGTTTGCTTTCTTTCTGCGTCAATGACTAGCTGGTATACACTCCAGCACACTCCCCTCCACCTCACTCCCGTCAGGAAACGCAGCTCAACTAATGGATGGATGAAAAATATAACAAAAAAATAATAAGCAGCGAAATTCACAGCATTTCACGAATGTTAACCTTTGCCATCAGTGGAGTGTATAAACTTCTTTTTCTTTTTCAAGCAACAGGGCTGAAATAAACGCATTTAAGCATCATCTTACAAATCTTTTAGGATATTGCCTAGTGCTTCGTTTAGTGGAAGGACCAATAATGCGCAGTTGTGCTATCATGTTGGAGCTTTTCATCCGGCTGGAGCTGGGGCCAGGCTTCGCTAAACTCCTCAGTAGATGACCAGCACCGGAGGGATTTGAGTAGAGTTTAAACCGAAATGAATTAGAGGCTTTCTGAATGAGCAGCAATAGTTGTCTCTTTAATCTCAGCTTTCCAGCGTCCTCATTCTAATATTAAATGTGCCTCTGAGAACCCAGACAGAGATTTTGAATTCATAAAAAGAAGAAAGTACCACCAGCAGACTAACTCTAGTCGAGCAGGTTTAAAATGCCTTGCTCTCTCATCAGATGTATAGTGTATTACGGATGTGGTCCCAAACGCCACCATTGTGAGGCTACTTTGGATCATTTGCGTGGGTGTGTGTTCGCTGTGTGTTCTCCGTGTATGTGCTGAGGTGTTGAACTCCGTTATTAATGAGATGTTGACTATCCGTGTGATGCAAAGTTTTCTGGACCGAATAGGCTATTTTTCAGATTTCCTCCAGGGACTTGAGTGAACTTTAGAAGAAGTGACAGCAAGCCATGGGAGCGCAGAAAAAATAAATGCCACCAAGCGTCATATTTACTTACGACTGCTGTTCTGTTTAGCTCATTCAATTGTGTCCTACTTTAAGACTGTCAGGTACAGTAATAGATTACAGGAACTCTTCATGCTCTCTTTTAGAGTAAACGTCTATTAATTCGTTTAAACACAAAGGTGTGCACACCTTTTTTTTGCTGGCAGGAGAAGAAGTGTGGTCTTAGCAGCGGGCAGCGGTGGCCTAGTGGTTGGGGAGTTGCCCCTGATCGCAAGATTGTGGGTTCGATTCCCTCAGCAGTAGGTTGTCCTGAGGTACCCTTGAGCAAGGTACCGTCCTCATCACTGCTACCTGGGCTCTTTCAATAGCTTCCCCCTGCTGCATGCTGTTTGAGTGCATGGGTTAAATGCAGAGGTCCAATTTCATTGTGGTTCACTGTGTGCTGTGCTGTGACCTTGCAATGACAAGGGTTGTCACTTTCACTTTCACTTAACATGACCTATGTGTGCAAGTACACCTACACAATTTTCTTCAGCCATTAACTAACATGCAGCGATACTTTATCTGAAGGCTTCCTGCTCCCCTACTATATACTTTTAACTATTTACTAATCAGTAAAGTGTATATTAACGTTTATCTGTGAATACAACCATAAAAGGGCATTTAGTCTGATGGTACACAATGGTATTCGTGAGTCAGAATATTCATTGAGTAAAAGTAAAGTCAGTGTTTGATGTGAAGTGGTATTTATAATGGATTTTAGTATCATAGGTTCATGTGCTGTGTGTATATTTTGATAGATTAGTTTGATAAATGATTCTAGATGAGACTCGTGATGAAAACTGCATGTATGAACTTCACACAGTGTGCAGAGGATTAAGTGTGGATACTGCCCAAAGTTGTCATACTGTCCACATGAAGCTCACAGGAGGAAATCTTCAGTGAGACACTTTCACTCCTAGCGATACTCAAGATAGGTACCAAAACCCAAATGTCCTCGTCTCTCCAGATAGAGAGAGATTTATGTAAATGGCCCTTTGGGTCCTCATCCCATAACTGGCTGCAAACTCTCTGAAAAATGACTTGCTCTGTTCACGTTCTGATGGGTCCATGATAAGCGACCATTGTTTCCATGAATAGTACTTTTGTGCTTTAACTCAACAGAGTACACTGAACGATATATGGTGTTCTTTTTACAACCACTTGAGCCTTCTAATACAGTTATAAACTTAAACATATCTGTTGAAGAGCACTAATGTTAATAAAATCTCATTTACTTAATATAAATAAAGCTAAATCTAACATATAGGCAAGCACATAAGGGTAATTTCACCTAAAACTGATAAATAACTAATATATATACGACCTGAAGCAAAGGTTTTTTTTTATAAAACAATGATTAGGAAGCAGATTATTTAAATCTGTTTTAGTTAAAGCTAAAGATAAGAAACTTCTCACTTATAAAAAGTCATGAAATTATAAGTCTTTGCGTTCACTGGATTGTTCATCCAGATTAATTGCGATATATGACAGCACAAAGAAGTCACGAAGCAGCAGTGGCCTAGTGGATAGGTCCAAGCCCCCAGATCGCGGAGGTCATGGGTTTGTGTCCCAGACAGTAGGTGCGAGGTAACAACCAGGCAAAGTCCCGTCCCCATCACTGCTCCCCTGGTGGCACAATTAGCTGCCCCTGCTGTCCGGTGGGTGTAAGCAGCAGTTGAATGTGTCTCCTGTGTGCTGTGCTTTCACAATGACAAAAATAGTCACTTTCACTTTATTCATTTTACTTTTAGGATGGGCATAAATTGTTGGGCAGGATAACATAACATAACTTAGAAATTATTACATATTATTATTTTCACTGCTATATCTCAAAGACTCCAGTGCAAGTAATATGCATAAAAAGCATTCTGGTACATTTGCTGAAGTATTTCAACAGCGTTTACTCAAAGAGCAAATCTGCAAAAGGACCTTTTACACTAATGTGGTGTCTCACCAGGTCATTTCTGAAGGACTTTGGGACAATTATTAACTTAAAAAACATCTCTGCACTGTAATGATGATGAAAAAGATATATTCAAATTTCAAGGTAAGAAAGTGCAAACTTGTGGGTTGTTTTATTTTTAATCTTTAGTTTAATTAAAATTCATGCTTTGTTAAGTGCTTTTCCTACAAACAAAGTTTTGATCAGGAGTTGAACCGTTCTGATAAGGTTGCCCTGAAATTGCCCTTGAGCAAAGGTGACGTCCGTCATGCTCCTCCCTGCGATGGGCTGGCGACCTGTCCAGGGTGCGTCCCCGTCCTTCGCCCTGTGTGAGCTGGGTTGGACTCCAGCATGCCCCCGCGACCCCGTTTGGGACAAGCGGCAGAAGACGGATGGATGGATGGATGGATGGATGGATGTTTTTTAAGTGTTGGTTCCGCTCAGTGTTTCTTGTCCTATAGTGTTTATAGTGTCTGGTTTTCTTTTATCTATAACTGTTAAAGTGAAAGTGACTACCCTTGTCATTGTGAAACCCAGCGCAGCACAACTTTAACAAAAATTCCAGCCTCTGCGTTTTCACACATGTGCAGCAGGGTCTGGCTATTAAAGCACCAGGGGATGGGGACGGTACCTTGCTCAAGGGTACCTCAGAACAACCTACTGGTCAGGGAATTGAACCACAATCTTCTGATCCGTGTGCTTTCCTAACCACTAGACCACACGCTGCCCCAGTCGTGTTGTGTGGGCGACGCAGTGACACAATTAATGGCGCTGTTGCCTTACAGCGAGAAGTTCCTGGGTTCCATCCCAGGTGGGAAAGTCCAGGTCCTTTCTGTGTATAGTGGGCATGTTCTCCTGTATCTATATGTGTTTAATGCCTGGGAGGCTCTGGTTTCCTCCCACCATCAAGACCTGCAATTGGACTGGACATGCTAAATGACCGCTAGGTGTGTGTGTGTGAGTGTGCTTGTGTGTGTGTCTACCTCGATGGACTGACAACCTGTCCAGGATTTTCCCTCCTTTGCCCTGTGAGAGCTGGGACAGGCTCCAGCACCCTTAGGACCTAATAGAACAAGTGACTATGAAAATGAGTGAGTGAATGTAAAATGTGCATACCGCCATTTTCCAGCGCTTCTCCGCGAATCAACAGCATGAATGAATGATATTAATTAATAATATTATCATTATTATGGTTGACTTATGAAAAAGTAATGCAAGTATGAATGGAAGTAATAAAGCCATGTTTAGTTTGTGTGACAACAGAAGAAAACTCGTTTACGTCAGTGTCTCCGGATGACCCGCTGAGGTTTGACTCTGATAATGCAAAGGGTAAAAGTTTCTCGCTTCGTTTCCGGGACTCATTCTCACTCCTGCAATTATGAACAGAGGATGAATCGGTCATTCCCTCATTTATAATGATTATCTTTGTTTTGTTTGCTGCCCTTTTTTTTTTATATTCAATTCTGTTAAAGTAATAACTGAGATGTTGGATTCAACAGTGCAGTTTCCCTTTAGTCTCCTGGATCATTAGAGATAATACATCTGCCGAACTATTTAGAATTTTCCATTTTGAAAATGGGATCATTTCTAAAATAAATTAGGTGTAAATTATCAGGGCACTCTTGAGTGCGCAGAAGGCTACAACAGCAGCTGCAAGTTCGCCAGCATTTCGCCAGATTTTCAGTGCATTTCTTTTGGATTCCAAAGCAATGAGAATGCCTCCATACCATAAGATAAATAGTAATTTTATTCAATCTATTTTTCCATTTATCTACATACATTAGAGCTGTAATACAGTGCTGGGGTTTTCTATTATGAAGAATATTGCACTGGCAGTTTTAATGTTGCCAGGAAGAATGTTTTTTTGTTTTTTCACCCGTGCACATTTCTCTGCCATGCAGAGGAGATTTCCCAGAGATTTGCATGCTCTTGAAAAACAGTCAGAAGTCTATTTATTAGTGAGATACGGTGTAAAATGGGGAGAATGCGTTTGCTGGAGGCTCTGGACTACCAGCACCAGTGTGGTTACTCTACAAGTCAATAACACGATCTGAGTTTGACAGTTCAAAGAAAGCACCTGCATAAAGCAATGCAAATGTTGTTCCCTCTCCTCACTGAACCCTAAAATGTATTCAGCACTATCCGATATTCCATAGCAGAAAGTTATAATTAAGCATACGGCAAAGCCCTCAGTGCTGCCACTGCTGTCTCGATGTCCCGCATAAAATAATGCACCCATTTGCTTATGTTTGTAACGAATACATAAGATTAAATGATTAAAAAATAAAGATTAGGACTCCCTGTTTGGCCATTTAACTCATCCAAAATGTGTCAATAAAAAAGAAGACATTGTACACACATGATTGGAGGGCCTACTTCAGTAATAATGAATAATGAATGCTGGGTAAATCGGCGTCTCTGGCCACCTTTGTCAGTGGTATATGCTAAATCACGATGCTATAAATATTTGCCAACTTATACGTCTGTTTTCAATAAACTAGTTTAAACTTTTTGTCACATACAATCTGTCCACTGTAATCAGCTAGAGGATCTTTTCCGATGGGTAACCATTTAACATGCAATGTTTACCCCCCACAATCAGAGCAGCTCCTGTGCTTTTGATTTCTGAAATAAATTAGACCAAGGTCTGTCTTTGCAGGGACATTGGCTGCTCACGAGTGATTGGCTCATAGTTTGGACTTTGTCTCAACATATGATAAGTTCTACACTGAGAAAAGACAGGTGTTTGTTTTAATTTAGTTTTTTCTTTTTTTGGACAGTTGTTCCTAAATTGTCATTCAGTTAAATATGAATGTGGTCTGGATATGGAATTACTTTATTTGCTGATATTACTTATTTAATCAAGACTTAAGGGACTAAATAAGAGCCCAGCCTCAAAGCCTTTTCAGCTGTAGATGGAGAATAATTTTATTTTATTTGATATTCAAGCCAAACCAAGCACATTTAAAGTCCCACTGGGGATTTGTATTGAGACAGGCTTGTTTCCTTTGCTTTGAGACTTTGTTTCATTTTCCAAAATCATTTTTAACATCAAGGTTTTCTAGCTACTGTTACAATATAATGGCAAATTGTTTCAGAGTTAAAGAGAATATATACATCCAAACATATGTGCCTAATCTATAATGCCATATATGTTAAACAATAATTAAAGCACCAATAAAAATGTTTAACATCCTTCTGGAACAGCAGGGCATTGCATTTTTTTCAAAATCTTTTTTGAAAGCTTCATACTCTTTTCATACTCTGCTCCTTTTATACTTGCCTGCATCTGCTTTCGCCTGTTCTCCCATCTCTCCTCTTCTCCCTCCTGCAGCTCTGGATCTTTTTGAGAAATAAAAATGGAATTTCTTCAATTTATTCATTTAAAGCATTTTAGTCCTTTCATTTGAATCATTTCCCATATTTGTTCATTTAAAAATATGTGTGTTTTGCACTGTCAGAGCATCACAATAGCTGTTTTATTTAGAAATGCTCTTGAAGTATTTGCATTTAATTCAATTTAATTGTAATGCCTTTTGTTTTTTTGTGGTCCAAATGTGTTGCCACTAGGCTGCACGGAAGGCTGTAAACGACACCATGAAGTGTTCACCCAGCTGCTGTGTTTGACTGACTGTTAAATGCGTGAATGTCAGTGTTCACCAGCTCCCTATTGAGAACAGCTGCTCGGCAGCCTGACTTCACAGAAACTGAAGGCGTTCGGTAAGATGCTGGGGTGGGGGCACTATAGAGGATTTATGTGGTCGTAACTTTCATCTGGTGTCATTTAGACCAGCAATCCTTGATAAATGAAAGCATTTTATCCTTTGTGTTGGCTGCCACTTTCCGCTGATTATAGTGAGAATGGCAGCACAACATCGCCGAATCAGCGATGCCCAGCTCGAGTATGATTGTTGTTATCCTGGGTTTAAATCAATTCCCTTAGAGTTTACATGCTGCAGCGTTATCCTACGGACTGATCAATAATGTGCCATCGGTGATCATAACCACTTAGGGTGCTGGGAAAATAATACAGTCTTTTTTTAGGTATCTTGCCTTTACTTTTGTCAGCATCACATAGCCAAGCCATATTTTAAATCATTCATTTTATGCACAATTCCATGCTTCCTTGCTATATATGATAAGAAAGTGAGTGGTTGATAAACCCACTCGATCACGTCTGCCTACGTTCCTCTGGTCTGAATGGAATATGCCACTGATCGGTCCTGTGCTTGACCCGAAAGCAGCATTGCCTTTAGGGCGCTGCTATTAGCTCAACGTCCAAGACTCTTTCTTTTTTGCATCAAGAATGCTGGGTTTTCTCCCGCTTCAGCATTACAGCACACCAATTCCCTCAGGCTCACATTTCATGTTTGTTTCTCCCCTTCATTTATTTATTTATTTGTTTGATTTTTGATTCTTTCTTTTGTCCCCCCTTCAAGTCACCCACACACTTGTAACATCAACTGGAATAGATTATGATGAACCATGGGGACAGACTATTCAAAACTATTTTGTATTATCGACTATGCTAAGGTGTTATTGGGTGTAACAGATGTTTGCAACGGGCTGAATAATTCAAGGCAGTCAATGCCAAAAATGCCAAGAGTCTCTGGGAGAGGGCAGCGATGCGATGAGGACAGGAGAGGGGAGAGGCAGTATAAGTAGTAAGCACAGATACTAAGGACCCGATGCTATGCCGTGTGACTGTATATGTTTTCAAGCACATGCGAGACTGAACTGATATGGGGTGTGTGGAAGAGAAGAAGTGGTCGGAGGCTTAGCCTATGGCCTCTTCTAGCAGTGATGGGGATGATACCTTGCACAAGAGAACGATCGATTATATTTACATTTACATTTACGGCATTTTAGCAGACACTCTTATCCAGAGTGACTTCCATGTCCTGATTACAGGGAAAGTCCCCCCTGGAGACACTCAGAGTTAAGGGTCTTGCTTAAGGAGTGGAGTAGTGGAGCTAGAGGTGGGTTTCAAACATGGGACCTCTTGATCCATAGGTCTGTGTGTGTATTTTCTGCTGAACCATCACCGCTATGGTCCTGGGGCCTAAACACTTTGGTTGCCCCATTGGCAATAAAAGCTCACAAGTCCTCCCCTACTAGGACAGCCTTCAAGAAAGGGTCCTCAAAGGGAGACTGCTTTCCTCCATGATCTAAAGTATGGCACATATAGCAACATATAAACAAAGTACAACACAAAACGGTGACAAATATCAATGTCAATTGACAGTTGATAAGAACAGAAACAGTTATGCCACTACTATGTTAAGTGGCATAAAGATAATTCAGAAACTTGGGTAGCAGTGTAAATAAGCAATATAAAAAATGATGGTCCACGGAATGTTTTGTTACTTTGTTACGTCACATTGCACCGAAAGGAAGTCATTTAGAGCAGCAAAGGCTATTATGTGCAGAGCTAAGCCTTTATTAAAGCTTATTTTTTAGCACAATTGGACGTGGCATCTGTTACATGGCAGGTCACGTGGGAAGTTTGGTTGCAAGAGTTGATTTAAAACAAACGCTCTACCAGGGATCACAACCAGCAAACCAGCAACCCCTGCAATGGACACTTTGACAAACAGAACCATACCATGGAGCTATGGAAGAAGGCTGCTGGCGCTCATGAACCATGTTTTCTTCTGTCGGAGATCTAAAGGTTTGGCCAGTTTGTAGCATGCAAGTTGTATTCAGAATGCAGGTTTTTCCTGTCTGGAACCCCTGTGGAAGAAAGGGCAAAGAGAGAGAGAGAGAGAGAGAGAGAGAGAGAGAGAGAGAGAGAGAGAATGCAATAGACAGAGAGAAGTGAGCAGCACAGAACAGAGAAGACCTTGAAGAGTGAAAGGAAGCCGTCAGCAATCTGTTTGTTTCCTTCTGTGGCACTTCTCCCCGTGCAGGCTGAGAGCAGCGAGAAGGGGGCTGAGGATCCGATCTAGTTGGGAGTAAATTTGGAGTAATTACTTTACAGGCAATATGTCTAATGTCTCTGATAGTGTGCAATCAATGACATATTTGCTGCGCTTTTTTTCTAGTGTGTGCATAAATCCTGAAAGATGTTGTATTTCACATTTCAAAAGAGTGAATGTGTTTTGTAGAATAATATTCAGTCACAAGCAGAAACGAGTAAAGTGTGCAAATTCTGACTGTTCTAAAAACTCATGCTGTTCACTCTTTGGTATTAATTTACTCAAATTATTAGTCTCCAAACTTCAGTTTCATGATTCTTATGTTAATTGTTGAATTATTTATAATATATCATTAGCGGTGCTGTTAATTAATTACAGAAACGGGTCAAAGGAAAATTTTCAAAAGTAAAAGAAAAGATTTTTTATTCAAATTTGAATCAAATACTAGACTCATTTTGCAGAAAAGAACACTCAACATTTATGGCACGTTTAATATAATTTAATATAATATTTTTACAATAAAATAAATTAAATAAAGTTGTTGGCCACTTAAAACAAATAAAAAATCACAACACAGATACATGAATATGTGAATTGATGAATTGTCAATTTTCTTTTTCAATTGTATTGCGAAGACTAGATTAAGGGAATTTCAAAGATACATTTCTAAATTCATCACCGTTTGCTGTTTATTGTGGAGATTCTTTTATCGTGGTTGTTAATGGAACCCTTTCCCTTGAGTTTCCAACACAAATATAGCCATTTTAACCCACACCGAGTGATTATCTGGAATGCTGGCCATGGTAAAATAGTGAATCTTTTCTTTCTATGAATGGGTCTGAGTTTAGTTCAAATCTTCCCCAAGTTCTGGTAAAAAACAATTAAATTGGTACAAGGATTGCAGTTCTCCTTCAAAAGGACCACAAATGAAAGTGAGTTCCCAGCTCGAAGCCCACTGTGCCTCAGCACCAGTGAAGTTTTCCAGAAACTCTGGGGAGGTGTTGGCCGTAATTGTGCCGTTCACGCACTCATTTGCTGGTGCTGAGGACTATGGCTGTGTGCAGGTGGTGGGCAGGTTCAATCGCTGCGGCGAGAAGAGAGAGAGAGAGAGAGAGAGAGAGAGAGAGAGAGAGAGAGAGAGAGCAGCTGTCAGCAGCTGGCTTCAGAGGTAAGGCTAATGAACTGGGCCACAAGAGTGACAGGCCCAGTTTTGGGGTAGAAAAAGGGAGAGGGAGTGAAGATGGTGGAGAGATGACATGCAGCCCTGTTGGCGCACACACACACACACACACACACACACACACACACACACACACACACACACACTCATGCACATACTCACACACAGCTCTGACAGGCATTGGAGGTCTAGCCAAACTCCTTAGGGTCTGACATACCAACACATAGGGGGGACTTTGGAGTGTATAAAGCCTCCCACTCATCCCTGCATTCGTCCCCTTACCTCTCTCTCTCACTCTCTCTCTCTCTGCCTCTCACTCGCTTACTCTCTCTCCCTCCAGCCTGCAGATTAGGTAGTGAGGAAGTAAATGAGAGACAGAGGGAGAGAGATAGAGAAGGAGACGCTGCTGACAGCGCTTGACTGTTACCTGCACGTGGGGTGGGTTGGAGGGGTTGAAGTGTGTGCGTGCGCGTGTGTGTGTGTGTGTGTGTGTGTGTGTGTGTGTGTGTGTGTGTGTGTGTGTGTGTGTGTGTGTGAACTTTGGGAAGTGCCTGGAAGTGCAGCCCAGGTGTGTGACAGGCAGTGAGGAGAGTGGAGCTGGCAAAGCTGACAAAGTTCACAGCCGCCATGTCACTAATAGGAAATCAACAAAAAAACTCCCCCACCCGGCTCTAAGTGACCAGCGCCAGCTCGGCTCAGGCACATGTAATTTTAATGATTAATCCCTGGGCTACAGCAAGGATGTCCGTTCAAATAAACACTGACGGGCTGTCCCGGAAAATGACACTTGTCAATAAATTTCAACTTTTTTTCTCTTAAACTTTATCTGTGTGACCCTGGCACATATAATAACTGAAAAATGTATATCTATATATTTACTTTTTCACGACATACTCAGTAACAATGCCCTCAGTTATGTTTAGAAACATGGAGTCTGCTGGTAAAACATCACTGCAGGGACTATAATAATAATAAATAATACATTTCATTCAATTACCTACAATCATACAATTTTCATACAATTTAATGCAAGGTGCTTTGCAGTTACACAATAATTAGGATAATTGTTACCTTTGAAACAGCCATAAAGTGTTAAAAAATAAAGAATAAAATATATAAAATAACAAAATAATTATATAAAAATAAATACAAATATCTGGGTGTGACTTTTGACTCCAGCTATACTAGAATTTCTTCTGTCAGCTTTATTAGAACAATATTTTCACTTCTATTTAATGATGGAATGGCGACCTGTCCTGGGATAGATTTCAACACACCCCACCACAATGATTCCAATAATACTGAACAGATAATGAACGGGCGGATGGATTTGCTTTAATGAATATTAGTGTAATAAGATTATATTCTGTGTAATTTTGGGCCATTTTTATTAGTCCATTACTCAAACAGTGTAGAGCAAAGGTTCCTAAGAGCACTAATACAAGGGATGAATATGACAGCATGCTAATGTCAATGATAAATCAATATATTAATAATAAAGGGGCAAAGGTTGTTTAAAGAGTTTGTAATCACTTAAAAGAACCAATCAGTTTTTTACATTTCCCCACTTACAACACTGAAGTGTTTCCTCCTTCTATTGTAGTCCTTTAAAAGAGATATATGTAATTAATCTCATAATTTGTGCTCTAAAACGAAATTAATTGATGTGTTTGATGAGGTTTCACATGTATCATGTATCAGACTTGATGCAATTATCTGAGCAGATCTTACATATTTATACATTTCCAATGATAATATTAAGTCTTGCATTTACATTAGAAAGATTCTATGCATAAAGCTATGTATTTTAAGGGTTTTACATTCTTAAAAACATCCTAAACTAAATTTAAACAAATTTCTGTATTAGTGTACCTGCTCATATTTAACAATTCACGCAAACCATGAATAATAATGCTGTAGTTAAAAGTAATACTGCTCAATTGTCATCAGACTTTTTTATATGCATTACAGTGAGCTCGTGTTCAGCCCACAAAAGTTGAGAAAATTACATTAAGTAAGTCTGATCATTCTTAAATCATTAATCATTTGGTATTTTCCTTTAGTACGATAATATTCTTCTAATAGTTTGAGTAGATGTGATGAAAATCCCAGTATAGTTAATAGTTAAACACAAATCAGAGCTAAGAGAGAAGAGATAAAAAGAACTCACTTTAATTCAGCCTCGGATATTTTTGTATCTTTATTCCTTATTTCTTTGAGTTTAAGACACACAGCTTCAAATGTTAAGTGACAATCACGATGAGGGTCAGAGAGAACTGCAAAGGAAAAAATGTGAGATTTGGCAGCAGGATGTGGATGGCAATAAGGAGGAAAATGAGTATCCAATATTTCCTATGACATCTATCCAGCAGCAATATACCGCGTTTTGCTTTGATGAAGAGAAAGACAAGTGTGCTCACAGTCTGCAGTACGACTCTTGTGCATCTCAAAGCAGTTGGGGCACCTCAGCCTCCAGAAAAACGCAAAGCGATCATTGGCTTATCTATTATAAATGTATTGCCTGTGTTACAAAGTCTGTTTAAAGTCTATCATTCCTGCAGGAATAAAAGTTTGTCAAGTAACTTTACAAGAAAACAACTTCTTATTCAAATCATTTTGGGTAATCAGTTTATCGGGAACTTCTGAGTGGTAAAAAATATGAAAAAAGAAAGAAAATTGCAAATGAGCGGTATGGTTTTGACAGGGATGATAAATCAGAAGTGGCTTCAAACTAAAATTCAAGCATATTTCTGCTTAAGTTTCTATTTCGTCCCTCATTCTGAAAAGTTTGTTCTAACCCAGCCCCCTTGAGGCCGGCTATCGACAAGGTTCAACCCTCCAACCCCTTCCTCCCCCCCGGGGGCAGGAGCAGAGATCCCAACCGGCCCGCAGACACATGCATCAACACCAACGAGAAAAAAGGCATTAAAACCAACACCAGCGTGATTCCAGCAGTGCAGCGCTGATGACGCCGATAATAGGCAGCTTAATTGCGTTGCTCTGGGGGTAATGACGGCTTTCCCCCACTGATGTTGCTTCAGCTTCGTTTTATTCCTCCCAGTGTTTTATTGCCACAAGAATTGATCTGATGGATTCGGTGTGCAGCTGGTAAATAATTCACCACTGTGCAAGACTTTCACTGGAGAATATACGATGGAAGACTCCATCTAAGCAGGGCTTAGCAGGGTAGCGCTGTCTGACCCGGTCCACCCCCGCCTCACACACACACATACACACACACACACACACACACACAGAGACAAACATGCACACACACCTCTCCCACTGACACGCACCTTGGGAGTGCACGCCATGATGTGGTCAAACAGCATAACATATGACCCTAAGGGAAGGCCAGAGGCAATCCTGGGCCTCTCTCTCTCTCTCATACACACACTCTCACTCTCTTTCTCTCACTCACATAGGTTCAGGTAGATAAAACAGGGTTAAGCAAACATGCACATAGATTCATACTGTGCGCTCTGACACACACACACACACACACACATACACCCGTGAATATTCTTCCTGCCAGTGCCCCATTGCACTTAAATCAGTGATATCAATAACAGCACCTTTACAATTCCTCACCTTCACACCGGGAAAAATAGAAAAATAACGCATAAAGACAGCATGCAGCATCTTTTTCCCTTCTTTTATCCCATCTGTTTGGATATTAAAGGTACAAAATAGTTATTTATCCCTTCAATATTGAATGAAAAGGCAAATCTCGTTTGAGAATTTACTTAATATACAGTTCATACACTGATGCACAGTAACTGCACAAATATTCATTTCAGCACTACCTGGAGTCTCGGTGGACATTGCTGTTAGAAAGGCTGCCGGACAGTGGAATTCTTGTTGCTGATCACCATGTCATTTCGTCATTAGTTCTGTTCTCAAACATTAAATTCTTCTTAATGCTTCAAAATTCCCTGATGAACAAATAATGGAAATACCAGAACTTTCATAGAAAGTTTCCTTTTCCTTCTCCTGCAGAGGCACCAGGCTTGTTCCAGCATCAAATATATGAAATATGATATTCTGGAAATATGTTAACATCACATATTCTCTTAAATTTACTTATATAGATATAAATAGATAAAGATTTGGGTGTGTTACTAATACAAAGGCTGGACTTCATTATTTAACAATTCTGTGTTTGCCGTCGTCTAATTCATGAGAGTTTTATATCCCTCTTCATTACTGGATCTTTTGAATGACAGGCTGTGAGGGACAGTTTGCAAAGATTAATCCGCTAATTGGCTTCAGCGGTTGCTGTTTCAGCCATTAGATTTACATCTGTGCTCACTGGAGATGTTTCCTCAGAGCGGCTGTGATTAGAAATAGTGGGAATGGAATTAGCGCCTTTCTTCTGTCATGGAAAATGACCCAGCTCGAGGGCGGGGGCAGGAAAACGCTGCTGTTTGTTTGGAGAGTGAAAAGGTGGCTCGTTTCGGGGGCCGTGAAGCACCTCTGGCGGAGGGGTGGGGGGGCCCACTCTCGACCTTCAGCCGCCAGCCAACGAAAACAGATCCAGCTCATTTACATAGAGCCGGTGTCTTCACCTCCGCTCCACCTACACCATCCGTACGAACACACTCGCTGTCATCCTTCTCAACTCTACAATGGCATTTAATCATGCGGATTGCTCTCCCCTCTCCCTCTTTCTTTCTCTCTCTCTCTCACTGTGAGTCTTACCTGCACTTGCCTGCCGGGTCGGGGTAATTGTCACCTCCTGAGTGTTTGCAGGTGTGCTGGAACCTGTCTGTTTACAGCCTATCATCTGCATAATCTAGCACCTCTGCCAAATGAGTTTTCTCATCCAGGAGAGCTTTGCAGCAGGTTGGGATGGGCTGAAGAGGGAGGGGGCATGCTTACCTACCAATGAAACACATATGGCAGGGGGCTCCAGACTGCAGAATTAGTTTGTGCAGCAACGCGCTCATTTTCCTTCCCGCACTCATCCGTGCACCTCTTTTGTCGTTTGAGCCAGTCTCTTCCTTTTCTTTCCAATTTCTCCCTTTTTTTGGTCAGAATAGCCCTAATGAAAGTGTTTTGCCCTTTACATCTCTTTTATAAGTGCGCTCACTCTTACACCGTCTCTTTCCTGCCTCTTCTCCTCTCGCCCTTCTCTCTTTTTCTCTGGCTCTGTTCCTTTCCTGAAAGCGTCTCTCATTTGTTTGTGGGTGATTAGGGTTTTTCTTGGCAGGCTTTTAACTGGCACTCATGTGAGAAATTCGGCTGAAATCCCTTAAGGCGAATTTACAAACACACCTCTAATGCTGACGCACATTTTTTTCCTAATGGCTGAGGAAAGGTTGGTTTCCGTCGCACTGCTCGGCTCAGCAGCAAAGTTGGGAACCTTTTTAGTGATACCGCAGGGTGCTGACATATATTAGTGCAGGGAATGTAAAGAGAAAACCCACCTTTCTGTTTACTATACTACGCTTGCCCATCATCTTCAGAATGGAATAAATTTTCTGGCTTAAGGAACTAAACAAAAACAGATGAGCTCTGTTTAAAATAAGTTTAATTGTAGGGAGAGTTTGAATGTATCTTTCAGTTAAACCAAGATTGTTTTTTGATTGCTGGCAAAATACGAAAATACAAAGCAGCTGCAAATTTTATAACGGTTTATTTATTTATTTGGTAAGTTTGCTAATTAGACAGAGTGCGGCCAACAAAGAGCAGAAACAGTGCTGAGTGTGAATGCAGCATTGTCAGATTCTGTATTTAGCAGCAGTGATTAAAAAGTGCAGAGTGGAAAAGATTCAGGGGTGACAGTAATAAATTGCTTTGCAAAAGTGTACAGAATGTGTTAATTGTGCAAAATTAGCCATTTGGAAAGCAACACATAAATGACCGCGATACCAAAGAAATATGAAATGCTATATCAACACAAGGGGTGTGGTGTGGGATAGTGCTGAATGTAAAAATCTGATCTGATTCAGGAGTTGGGTGGTCTGGGGGATGGCCTCATGTTCCCTATGAGGGTATGGAACATTGCGCTAGATAGCAAGAGGGTAAAGACGGTGTGGAGGGAGAGGGGTCATCTTTATTACTGGTTGCTTTGATCATGCAGTGTGTGGTGTGGATGTAGATGGAGAGAGAGACCGTAATGACCTTTTCAGCATTCAGTCACTTATAGTTAGTTAGTTAGCTGGTGAGCAGAATGGTTAAGAGGCTTTGAAAGGGTTGGAGGTTCAATCCTTTGGACCAGCAGGAATATGTGGGTGAGTGGGTGAACAAATCTCCTCTACTTCTTCATCCTCGGCTGTTCCTTTTGGCAAAAAACTGACATCTACATTATATTTATAGCATTTAGAAGACACTCTTAACCTGAGAAACTTCCATTCCCAGTTACACACCATCTTCTTGAAGCAACATGAGCTTAAGGGTCTTGCTCAGGAACCCAGTGCTAGGACTTGAACCTGCAACCTCATGGTCCATCTTAACCCTACAACTACCCCACAGCTACGGCTGTTTCCACAACTGGTGTTTGAAGGATTAAAGTTTGAAGGGTTAAATGCACAAATTCAGCAATCACAGTGTTCGAGCAAGCACAGGACTTCGCTTTCAGGTACTTGCTTGAATGTTTAGTTTTTCTAAACCCATTTATATATATTTATCCCCAAAAGTTCATCCGGTTTTATCTGGTATGAGGTTGGAGTAGAGAAACCACGGAAGGCATTTGTCACATTCTGCACAACAAATGTGGAATCCCATCCCCCCTTATACACATTGTCAGCGCTGCCTTGAAAAACAGATTTGTTTGGCTTGTTTTTACTAAACGATATTTTGTACTTTGCCTCAGACTCGCAGGGATGCTTCATTCCAGGCAGGGATGACAGGTGGGCCTACCTATTTCACCACACTCAGTGAATGTCTAATGCGATTTTAAACTTTAATGTGTTATTGCACTGTCCGCCCTCTAGCTTTGCTGAAAATAAATGAAATTCTCTTCGCAAACATCTCCTTCGACTTGAGCGTCGGCGACGTTGCGAGTGTAGCTGCGATTTAATCAAGCAAATGAAGCGGCGCAACAGGCAGGCAGCTCGAGGACGAGAGGAGTGAAGACATTAGGAGGAGAGGTGGAGAAATTACAGCTGTAGCTGTTAATACAATTACACAAAAAGTAATGATAATCAGAGGGCAGAGTAGCCTCAAACCATCCTCAAGCAAAAGTATTGTTACCTCATTGAAATAATAGCTCAAGTCACCGTAAATGAAGGCGTAAAGAAACAGGTCACCATAGAGCAATAGAGCTTAGTAAGCTCAGCATCTTCTGCATGTATTTGGACCTTCTCCTCATTTTTAATCATTTGGTCTAAAATGAAAACAATGCTATTTTTAGAAAGAATCTATTTTTCCCTCTTTTTCAAACTTTTTTTTAATCTAATACAAAAGAAAATAATCAAAGCCATATTGATTGCGAGATTCATTTTTAGATCCGAGGTTAAACCAGTAACTGAATGTAAAATGACCTTAGAGACCAAATTATGGGGTATTTGGTGGTTTATATGTAACATATGAAGTACATTTGGGAACAGAGGAGGAAAGAGGAACAGGCTTGTCTGAAAAGATGTGTACAGATTTTTTGGGATGATCAGAACATCAATCAAAGCATATGGAAACCAATGACATTTGGCCTAGTGGGACTAGACCCCAGGGTTGGAAGATTGTGGGCTTGAATCCTGGACCAGTAGGTTGCACTGAGGTACCCTGTGCAAGGTAAGGTCCCCATTACTGCTCCCCGGGCACTTTAAATAGCTGCCCTCGGCTATACCTCAGGGCAACCTGCTGGTGAGGGAATCGAACACAATCTTCTGAACCGGATGCAAACTCCTTTTTTACTCATTTTGCAGAACAACACTAAAGGTAGTGTTAAAACCAGTTTCTTTGGCTGCTTCTAGTTTGCTGCCAAATTGGAAACCAAATTATGAAAGGACGCTTTGATTTCAAACCAAACCAACTTAAAATGTTACAGTTTAGATAAACAAACTGATTTCAATTAAGTGAAAGTGACTACCCTTGTCATTGTTCAGCCTCTGCATTTAACCCTCACATACACGTGCAGCAGGGGGCAGCTATTGAAAGCGCCCGGGGAGCAGTGACAGGGACGGTACCTTGCTCAAGGGTACCTCAGGGCAACCTACTGGTGAGGGAATCTCTCTCAGCACTAGGCCACCACTGCAATATGAACATTGTAGACACATATTATAATCACAAGACCTTGCAGGGGATGATGCTGAAAAAGTGAAAACCTTCCTTTTCTCCAGTCATCCTAAAAGCTACATGTGAAATTGTAGTTTCATCTTAAGGCACATGGGAGTGTTATTACGAGCTTACTGGTGTTTGGTAGCTAATTACCTCTGGCCAAGTAAAAGGTCAACCAAGTGCAGTTTTATCGCCTTAATGACAGAAACAGTGCACTTTTCACTTCGTTATGAGTCCAAATTGATGCTCCTTTTTATATTTTCTTGGCCTCTACATACATTCTGCTCATGAGTTTGAGCTCTTAGCATGTTTCTCAGTAATTTAATTTTTAACATTAGCAACATGCATACCTGCATGGTTTATGGTGAACTATGATATATATGATAATATGATTTAAATGACTTGTTTTGTTTTATGATTGCATCGTAACTGCCTTTGAAGAAATCAGATTTTTGGGCAGCACACTGGTGCAGTTGGTTGCACTGTCACCTCACAGTGAGAAGGTCCGGGGTTTGATTCTCTGGTGGGGTGGCCCGGGTGGAATTTATTCTCCCCGTGTCTGTGTGGATTCCCCTGGGAGCTCTGCTTTCCTTTCACTGTCCCAAGACATGCATGTCAGAAAGACTGGAGATGCTAAACTGCCCCCCTCGGTCTGACTGTGTGAGAGTCCTCTTGTCTGTGTGTGCTTTGTGATGGACTGGCGACCTTTCCTGGATGTTTTGCCCTACGTGGGCTGGGATTTACTGCCCTGTTCGGGATGAGTGGCTAAGAATGAATGAGTGAATATTGGTATATAATAAGAATGTTTCCTATCCTGGCACTCTTTTCCAGCACATGGTGTCACTACCAGGACAAAACACAAGGCATCATTTTCGCTTTTCAATTTTAAGCCTTGTATGGCAGAACCTGATGCATTTTACACTGATTAAAAATTTCACAATGAATGTATCAGTAGACGTGATCCAGCTTAGGAAGGTTTTTTTAATTCTCCTGTAAAGGCTCCTTTTTAAAGAAACGACTGTGACAATACGTACAATCATGAAGAAAGTATCAACTCTGAATGCTCGACACTCTTTCACTGGAACACAGCGCCGTTGAACTGAAAGCAGCTGTGTGCATTTTTACTGTTAACAGACCCTGGATCAGTGCACACATTCAGGGCCGGTTCGATCTTGATTTAATTCAGGCATTTATGAATGATGTGGCTCAAAATGAAATATCTTTTTCCAAGGAGAGCTTCTCTATTGAGCGTGTTCAATAAAGCAATATCCTACCCTAAAAGAAGGCTGGAGTGACAAAAGCTGTGTCTGAAAGTGACTTTCTGCATTGAATGCGCACTGGTCAAGTTATATGAGTGTGAAATGAGGCTCAAGCTTCAGGTAGTCACTTCACGAGGCTTTTCAGAAGGTTCTTAGCAGTCGACAGAGGATTAAACTAACCAGCCTTCAGGTGTGAGTCTCAGCTGAAGCATCAATGCTTTAAATTACCTGCTTCAACTGTTGAAATCGCGCTGGTATTTATGTCTTTATTTAGAGTGATGTTATTGTTCGGCTTGCTCGTGCTCTGACAGAAACAATATTTTAACACATGACTGATCGCTTTCTGCAGAAAAGACGGTCATTATACTTTTGACAGATGGCTATTATTTTCTGTTAAACACGCTGTGATTTATTTTATTTTCTACGTTCTGTTTACTATTCATGGAAGTGTGTAAAGGTTTGTCTTCTTCTGCCTATGTAGCATTTTTATTGTGTCTGGAAGTAACTCAGTATATATGTAAATGGGATGGTTTCAGGTCTTCAGCTATGATGTTCCTTAAGATCCTCTTCATCAGTGACAGCTATGTTGATGATACACAAGTATACATTTCCCTTTTTGCCAATTTAGCATTTTAACACCTGCACCAAATGCACCAAATGCATCTTCACAGTAATCAGGTCAGAGCCCCTAGTGAACGAGCCACAGTCAACATAAGCAAAACTCTCCCAAGGTCCATCAAAAGCTGGATGAAGATCCTTGGGAAAAACCATCCTCCCGTGTTTGATAGCAGATACCAAAAAAAAAAAATCTGTTCTGTTTTGTCAGTTTGGCCTTGTCCTGATTAAGTGAAAGTGACTATTCCTGTCATTGTGAGAATACAGCACAGCACACAGTGGACCGCAACAAAACTGGACCTCTCCATTTAGCCGATGCACACAAACACAGACCGTGCAGCAGGGGGCAGCTATGAAAGCGCCCGGAGAGCAGCGACGGGGATGGTACCTTGCTCAAGGGTACCTGAGGGCAACCTACTGGTAAGGGGTTTGTGAACCCACGATCTTCCAATCCTGTCCCTAACCACTAGACCACTCGACTAGGTGTTCCTCATGCTCGTCTTTTTTGTATTTTTTGGTTGTGTATTTCTAATGCAGTCTCTCGTTTTGGCTCATGCCTTCACCTTGTGACAGGTTTGCTAATATTAAATTGAAAGCAAAGTGAAATGTGAATACTGAGAGCTGCTTGAGAAAAGGGGCATTTCTGATTGGTTAAGATATTTCTGAGGTTCTGAATTTAGTTTCACATTCAGGAGCTTGATTTGAGCCTGCATCAATATGACAGTGAATTAAGTTCTCCTTTGAGAAACATTGTCTTTTCATCCAGAGGAGCTTCTATGGACACTTTCAATAAGTGTACAGCATTTCTGAAATGCTCTTCAAATTGGGCTTCCGAAGAGCTCAGTCCTCCACAGCCTGTCCAAAATACAACAGCGTGGATCTCAGCCATAATACAGAGAGCTCACTTCAGCCCTCTTTCAAACTATACTGCTATCTGTATCTTTTAGGATCGATTTTAAAGCTCTTTCCTTGTTTTATAGCACCTGTGTAGATCTGCTGCTATTGGTCTTCTGTATATCCCCCTCAGTAAATAATAGAAATGGTGTAGAAGCTCTTTCTCATACTAACTGTGGAAATAGATTTCAGCTTTAATCAGGGAGTCAAACCTGGTTCACACACACACAAAAAAACTGATGATGTAATTTAGCTTTTATCTAAAATGGTTGCCTGTTTGCATTACATTACATTTATATTAGTGTGTAGCCTTGACTGGGCCTCTGACCTTGAATTACCTTTTTGAATTACACCTGACACTGTGATACAAAACAACATCCTATAGTAAAAAAATACATTCTGGTAATTATATCATACTAAACAATGTTTGCCTTGCTGTCAGCAGAATGCCTGATGAGCTGAGTACAATTATATACCAAAGTTTAAACACCCCATGTTAAATTATGTTGCAAAAAAATGCAAAATTCAGCACATTGTAGCTATGCGTTACCATCTGTGAATTTATTGTCACTTAATCAACCTAACGTAACTGGGTGTGCCATGTTTATAGCACACAACTGTATGTAACTTCTGACATCATGATGCAATTTTCTGTAGATCAATAGTTTATTAAAGTGCAATAGTTAACTTTTAGAAATAGCAAGTACAGGATCAGGGGTTCGATCCCCTTCCCAATAGGTTGCCCTGAGGTACCCTTGAGCAAGGTGCCATCCCCGTCACGCTCCTCCCTGCGATGGGCTGGCGACCTGTCCAGGGTGTGTCCCCCGTCCTTCGCCCTGTGTGAGCTGGGATGGACTCCCCCCCGACCCCGCTTGGGACAAGCGGAAGAAAATGATTGACTGACTGACTGACTGACTGAGATTACTTTTAACAAAACTTTTCAAAGCTTCACTTTTATTATCCGTTCAGTTTATAATGACCAAGAGGCTGCTTTTTACTAGCAGTTAATAGAGATTCATTCAAATGCAGTTTCCTAGTAGACTTAATACTAATCAATAGTTTTCTTTTAAGTCAGTTTTATTCACTTTTCATTAGTCCCTTCTACCGACTGGTTTTAATAATAGGTAAATAGATTACTTCTAAAAATAATTTGCTTGTAATAAAAGTCAGTAGTTCACTTTGAACCATTTTGAAGAGTCTAACTCAGCAGACACTGATTGATCATGTCATCTAATGGTCTGGGAGGATTGAAGCTGAGAAGGTGAGGCACTTGGAGAAGTGTTATTCTCCATGCTCAATACATCACCCTAACCGTGTTTCACACATGCTGACGCTTTGCCTTTGGCCCACACACCGCCCAAAAGAAGCCAATGCTGACAAAACCTCAGAGCTTTTAGGCCCGAGAGACCCCCTGAAGATTTATACATTCGGAGTCTTTGCAAAGTACTGACAGAATTAAGCAAGTATTATTCTTATCAATCTCAACCTCTTGACAGATTCCAATAAACTTGTGACCTTTCAATTTGCCGGTGATGCATGGCCCCGGATGTGAGTTATAACCCGTGATCTGGGTCACAGATAGGCAGCCGTTCATATTCATTTATCAAGCCAGAATATACTTACCATCAATCAGTGCAAATGATCTGTGGAATTATTGCATTCCACCAAAGCGTGGGGGGTGTGTGCGCCCCCCATCCACCCAAAACTCACCGATAAAGTCAATAAACGAGGGATACATTAAACACAAAGGCTGTTTGGTTCATGTTCAAAAGCTGTTTCAAATTGACATTCAGACTCCTGGGGGGTCACGTTCCAGCATGTTCTCCGACAACGGTGCATGGTCTTTTGTTTCAAAGTGTTTACAAATGAAACAAGGCCATGATGGCTCTCATTTGCTGAACAGAACAACCCACTCAGCCTCTGGCTGCGCAGCCCCATACACACACTGTTGGAGATGAACTGTAGGTCATAGAAAAAGGTGATGACAGCTGCAGTATATCCCAGTTACTTTCCCTCATTTCTGTCTCTCAGCCTTTATCGGTTTCTGTTTCTTTTTCTCATCTGCCTCCTCTCCCTTTTGTCTTTCTTGCCCGAGATGCTGGGACGGAAATTTATTCTCGCCTGTCTTTCTTCCTCTGTCCTCTTGCACCCTGTCAGCTTCTCTTCCATGTGTGATGTCCAGAGAGGGAGAAGGAAAGAGAGTCAGAGTATGTCGGGAAAAAGAGACGCTGTGAGGAGCAGAGCTTCTGTGTTTATTTCCCCCTTAGTGGAGACAGTGATTCACCAGGAGTGATTAGTATTTAGTGTCGGTGGGGTCATCAGGCTGCATCATGGGAAAAATATGCCAAGCACCAAAAAAGGGCAACTTTTATTAGAATGCCCTTTTAGACATACACAGACACACACACACACAGTTCCTTAGTAAACATACCGTAGAGAAATTCAGGAACTTTTCTAGATCACTGCAAAAGCATTTGATAGTCCATGAGGCTACAAAAGAACACAAGGAATGCTGCTGCTTGACACTGTTGGATGACACCAAAATGCCTAATGAGAAGCAAAACCATCTGTGAAACATGGTGGTTGCATTATCATGATTTGGGTTTTGTTGCAAAGGAGCTGAAATTGCTTTCCCTCCATTGATGACTTCTGAATTAAAACTGTAAATCCTAAAAGAAATCTGTCCATAAACTAAACATCAAGAGAAAATAGATCAAGACAATGATCCCAACCACACATTTTAGTCCATCAAAGAATGGACAAACTTGACCATGTTTTTTTCCTGGTCACAACCCAGTGGAAATGTTGGGAAAGGACCTGACCAGTTCATGTGAGAAAGCCAGTTGAAGGTGTTCTTTGCAAGAATGATCAAAAGTTGCCCAAAATGTTTAGTAGTAGTGTTTGTGGTTATTGCAGAAATTTAAAATGTAAAAAAAATCCTCAAGATGTAAAAGACTATATATATATATGTTCTCTTTACCTACTTTACCTCTGCTCATGTTTTAGGACATATTCATGAAGAAATCTAGAACATTCTAAAAGGGTTGCAAACTTTCAAACACCACGGTAGCATCATTTAAAGAATTTATGGAGCAGGTGTGCAGTGATGGTTAAGGGGGATATGAGGAGTCCATGGTTGAACTTGAATGGGTGCAGTGTGTTCAGGAATCTGACTGCCTGAGGGCTTGTTGTAGAGTTGTGGCCTTGTGGAAACAGTGCTTATGGTAGAAGGTGATGATGGTGGGTAGGGAGACCCAGATGATCTGCTCATCTGTCCTCACAATCTGCTGTAGGGTCTTGTGGTCTGAGCTGGCAATTCCCACACCAGACAGTGAGGCAGCTGTTCAGGGAGCTTTCTATTGTTCCTGTACAAAGTCCAGAAGACAGAAGGAGGAGGTTAACTTTCTCCACAGGATCTGTAGCTGTTGGTCCAGGTGAAGTCATAGGTGTTGTGCACATTAAGAAACTCCCTTCACAACTCAGTTGTTGGTCCAGTGTACAGAATCTGCTGTATGTAGTTTTCCGATTGATTAACAATTACTATGAAGCTATTTTAATCCAGTAATTGGCAGTGTGCAATTTTACAGTCTAAAAGTAATTTTAGATTCATAATAAATCTGCAGCATGTAGTGATCCTACACAGTCTGACAGTAAGAATTGTGGAATGATTGTAATCAATTTTGAATACGGTGCATAGTTTTCATGGTCTGACAGTGATAATTGTGGAGTAATTTTAATCCTGTATAAAACTGCAATGTAATTTATGCAATGTGACAACAATTTAACTGTGCAATGATATTAATCCAGTATAAATCTGAATTTTGGGTGGTTTATCCTGTCGGGCGGTAATAGTTGTGAAGTGAAGAGTCTATAATTGACTGAACCCCGAGCTCACTCAGTAATAAGAGTTAAGTTCCAATCAAACTCATAATAATGGGAAAACAAAATCTGCCAACAGACATGGCCATGCCACGTACTGTTATTTTTACAGAGTATGAGTTTTGGCAAAACTCAGACCTCCAGGCTATGACTATGAGAGGGAATCTGAGAAATTAACACACACAGTTTACCCTGAAACAATCAACCAATCAAATCCTACAACACAACTTACTCTGGGAAAACTAATCTAGCTCCAGCAGAGCAACAGACATAAACATATTCTGCTTTTCCTTTATAAGTCCTTGAGATGTGTGTGCGTGTGTGTGTGTGTGTGTGTGTGTGTGTGTGTGTGTGTATGTGTGTGTGTGTGTATGTGTGATGTGCAATTCGGTAGAGGAATATTGGTTTATTTATTTCACACCTGTCACACTATCTAAAGTGGCCACTCGGTATAAGAGAAGACAGTGGGGTTAAATATTTTCTGGGTAATTCACTCCAACTGAGCAGGAGCAGGTAGTCTTCAGCAGTGGGGTGAAGGGTGTGTATGAACACAGCTGTGTCCCTGCAGGTGTATGTAATGCACCTGAACTCTCCACACTACTTCCACCTTCCTGTTTCAAAGCAGAGGGCTGTGGTGCTCTCCATGGTGCTGGAGTGCTCTTCCCATTCCTGGCCTAAATTTAGGAACTTGCTCAAGTGCTACCTCTCTTTACAGTAGCTATTATATCACATTACCTTTATGAGTAGCCTGCAAAAATGAGATCCTGGTTGCTGAAATGCTCTTCAGTGTATTAGTGAAGGATATTTAGTCTAATTTTATATCTTTTTAATGATGTCCTATAATCCGTCTAGTGAACTGATCGGGTTTTTCTAATGGATGGAGTTAAATGGTCTTAATATTCTTTCAGCAGTCACAAAATGAGAATGATTGGCTAGATTTGAGATTTTAGAATCATGTGCCATGATAACATTTAGGTTTGGAATTACTCACAGCACATCAGTATGTGTTTTTTGCCAAGCTTTCAGCTGTTTTGAGGCTGATTCTCACCCGCAACTCAAATGTTTTCATTTGACTTTATTTCCATAAAAATATATTTCCCATTAAAGTATGATTTTCAGCTTTTCCCAATGGATGTATGTCTTTTTTTTTCCTTTTTTGTGGCTGATTTGGCAGTAAAAAGGTTCTTCAGCAAATAGTTGTTGATGAACATATGTGAAAACAGAAACGTCATTTGAAGAGGCAACATGTTTACCACTTTTATGAACTTGCACAGCTCCGGGGGAAATAAATGTAGATTTTTCAAGCTGAATACTGGCTTGGCAGCAGTAGCGCATAGTTGCCAGCTCTGTACAGCAGACTCACGAGAGAATCTGGTTCGGCACGCCTCGCAAGACTCCTTCAATTCAAGGTGACAGTGTGGGCTTATCTGCCTCTATCTGTAGGAAAAGGATTCAGACTACACCAGGCCTTAAAGCCAATATGGATACATTTAGTGCTAGCCTTGTTATAAAGTGGTTTTTAACCATTTAATATTCTTGATCACTCCCTGTTTACTAACCAAACAGGTTTCTCATTTAAAATAATTGTGAATTCTCTGCTTTACTGCACTGCTCATTCTGGGCAGGATCCCATCAAAATTATGAAACAGCAAAGCATTGCAATCAAGTTTGATTAAAAAATATCAACTTTAATGAGACAAAATAACAAATAATAGGCACATTATTTATAATAAATACCAAATATATATGAAAAAGTTGGAAGCATCGACGAAAAGAGAAAAGGAAGATGAAATAAACATATTTTCCAAAAACCTACCAACGTTTGGAATACCTTTTATTCTCACACAATATTCAGATATTGGAGAAATTTGATATTTTATACTTGCAGCTTTTCTTTTAAATGTACTGTTTTATAATAAAACTGTTTATAGCCCATCAGGCCTGAGAGCTTATTAAGTGCATAAAAAATGGCCATAGAACTCTTTTATTTTGTTTTACAGTTTTTACAGGCGGTTTATGGAGAAAATCATCGCCTTACTGAAGGTCTGCTGTCTCTAACAAGATACTAATGATTTACCAAAGGTTTGTAAACTGTTTATTGTTGATCGTAAATGTCCCACAGTGAGGTGGTTAATACGGTGCATTACTAGAATAAGCAGCCACTGCAGCTGAGTCTGAGAAGGTGTGTGTGTGTGTTTGTGTGTGTGTGTGTGTGTGTGTACGCATCGATCGCCCTTTGTGTCTGGATATAAGAAAACATGAATCACAAGAGGATGTCACAGCAGACATATTTCTTACAGCGAGAGAGAGAGAGAGAGAGAGACAGAGAGACAGATAGACAGAGAGAGACAGTGACGGCGGGTCTCTGGGCCATGGCTGTGTTACATGACAGAATAGATCACTGACATGAATGAACAAAGCCCACCTTGAACATACACACTGTATCAGCTCAGGGGAGCAGAACACATGCACTTAAACTTTCTCTCTCTCCCTCTCTCCTTCTCTGTCTTTCTCCCTTCTCTTTGTATGCGTCCCTCTCTCTCTTTCTTCTCCGCCTGTGTGATCATGTTACTCCGCTTGCTGTTTCTGTGATAACATTCACTGTTCTTTTGGCAGATAACCGCAGTTTTGTTCCAATCCGCCTGTAATAGACTGTTTTTCGGAGGACAGGCCTACGCACCACCAGCCAGAGATGAAAGAAGAGAATGACGGGAACATATCTAAAAATTCCTGTGAGTTTGAAATTCCTCTGTATTCAGTAATCCTCAAAAACACTGCACACACACACACACACATGCACCCTGATACACCTTGTTACTGACGTATCCAGTGATTGCTGTGTAAACTCTGAGTTTCAAATACTTATTCCTCCAAATGCTTTAAGGTGAGAGGAAGTGCAGGGTGTTTAAAATAGTGCCTGGAACAAACACATTGTGTTTAGCATCTTTTAATTTCATGAGCTCAAACTCATAGCTCCCTGAAACGAGTGGTGAAACTGTACTGTGCTTTCAGTCCAGACCATATTAGTGTTTGATTGTCATTTGATGTGAAGAAGAGTCAGAAAGAGGTAGATTTTACGTCTCTATCGCAACAGCAGCTCCTCAGAAGGCTGTTGTTTGTTTGTGCCATGATGCACTTTCCACAAACATGGGCTGCGAAGATCAGTCTTCGACAGATTCCTGTTCCTTAAATAAAACAGAGTACCTGACTGTCATCCCGTTAATTCTGAATAAATCTCTAATTTCAGCTTTATAATAGCTTTGCTTTTCAGTTTTTGCCACTCACAGATGTAATATTGTAAAATATTCCTCAAATGAATGACCAAGTATGATGGTTTTGTCTCATGTCTTGGTTCTCTTTATTTACTTTTATTTTATGCTCATGCAGAAAGAGTGTTATTCAAGCACAACTGTATAAGGGACTGGTATCCCACACAGATTACATTTAACAATCGCTCGCACTTTTTTATTGAGGATTTTTGTTGAGGATGAACAGGATTATATCAGGAGGAGGATGTTGAAGATGGAGCTGCCAGGAAAGAGGAAAAGAGGAAGACCAAAGAGGAGGTTTATGGACGTGGTGAGAGAGGACATGCAGGTGGTCGGATTGAAGGAGGAAGATGCAGAGGACAGGAAGAAATAGAGGCAGTCAAACTGCTGCTGTGACCCCTAAACAGGAACAGCCAAAAGAAGAAGAAGAAGAAGAAGGAGAGTACTAAAAACATTAAGGCCCAAAAGTAGACCCTTTTTCTTCCACATTTGAAATTTGGAGAAAGGTTTAATAAGCTGATTGGTGTAAATTCATAACTAGGATGAACCTGGATGGTGAGAAGAAGTCATGCAGATGACCCCTCAGACGAATGCAGCTGACCCTGTTTAAAGGAATCATGATGAAATTTCTATCACTAGTATGATTAGATTCCTAAGCAATGCTCTTAACCTTAAGAGGATCCAGGGAGACTTTTTTTTGTAACTAATCATTGTATGTAGCCCTGCATAAGAGCGTGATAATGCAAATGAAGATGTAAAATATCCTTCAATTACAAACTGAGTCTCAAAGAGAACAAATGCTGTGATGAAGGCAAACGGAGGACGTGGTGAGCGCTGAAAGGTAGTAAGTTCTTCAGGCCTGTGTGCAATGCACTGAAATATGCTCTCCCTGTCTTTTTCCCATTTAAAATAAACAACTTGTTTGTGGCCATTTATGTTTGTAAAGTATAAAAATAAAAGGGCGATCTTTTCAACCTGCTGTTAGATGGCAGCTATATTCCAGCATATTGAATTTTCCTATAAAGAAGCACAGAAGTGTGCAGTTTTGTGATTACTCTGCACCAAAACACCTGATTCAGCTCTTCAGCTAATTGCTAAGGCCTTCATCAGTTGAATCTGCACTCCCTCATCAGTTAAACTAGCATTTGAACATGAAAAAGGAAATCACGCACTGCTACAGCCCTACAGAAGGTGAAGCTGAGCAACAGAAACTTATCGGCTCATCTTCCCAAGCCCAAGACCCAGAGGATTTCGCCAGGCCCCGCACTGTTAGCACAGTCTCACTGATTTTGTACTTTTGCTTTATTTAATCAAAACGAGGTGTTTTAATCTCACGTCAGGGCAGATTCGTGTTGCTGTATGCAGAGGCTTTATCCTCGCTGAGCACTGAGCCTCCACGAGCTCTCGTTTCCTCAGGGAGATTAATTAATTACACAAAGGGAACACAGGGATAATGATGAACTGACCTGCACCTGTGTGCTACTGCTTCAGCCCATTGTGTTTTCACTTCACCAACAGAGAGCCCGGCTCCAGCAGCTGAAGAGACATTTGTACAAAAAGTGTACAATGGCAGCAGGCCTGTGCATGCCCAAGTGCCTATGCATTTGGAATTAAGTCTTTTTTTTTTCCCAGCGTATTGGAATGAGATGAACCTGTCAGGTGTTGTAAGGTCAAACTTGAGAGGATGATCTTGGGGGAGAAAAAACTAGTACTCCATGAATGAGAAACAGGATGAGAAGAAAATGCTTGCTTTTTTTTTCTCCCAAAGAGGCCTTCAAAAGGTTTTTTTGCTTCTGAACTAAAGTCCATTCATCTTCGGTCCTGAATTTTATGCATAAAATGCATACATAGACTTCCGCAGAGTTAAAAGAAGTCTTCTATGATGCATGGATGTAGGAATCCTCTCCATAAGCTGAAAAATACAGTTTGATCATGTTGCTTTTTTCGTGTTGTTGTGGGTTTTTTTTTAAGAAGACAAGAAAAATGCTGCTCACAAAGAAAAGTTCAAAGCGAGGCAGCTGAAGGAGAACAATTTGTTGTCCGTCAACCAGGAGAGTGAAGTTCCTCAGAGAAAGAACACACATCCACTTTTTTTCCCCCCAAAATTGGCAGCTAAGAAAGACTATATGACTTTGGATTTCTCTTTTACTTCATTCCCCTTGAACAGCTTTGAAGCAGTGATTCAGCAGAGCTTCTGAGGTCAATGGTGATTGTACAATGGAATACATTCAATTGCTCTGTTGTTTCAATCAAAATCCGATCTCAGTCAAACTGTAATTAAGTGCCATTGATGTGAGCGATTGGTGGATTTTCTAAAATTACCATTAACAAGAATTTGCTTTCTACACTAATTATCGTTAATGGATTTTCTATAGCATGTCCATTAAGTAGAATTTTAAATCCAACATTTTGAGAATGACTGATCATTCCGTTTCTAAGATTTGCTAATACATTATGATCCTCCTTTTTATATTAGCACTGTTTTTACTGGACACAAGGCCTGAGCACCTTTGGTTCAAGGGGAGTTTGACCCGGTTCAGTAGTTTGAAGGAAACTGTTTCCAATATTTTAAACTTGTGTAAAAATCTGTTTTATCTGATAAATCATGCTAATAGAAAACAAGACTCTTAAACAAACATTCATTCTTCCACCCGTTATCCCTAATTTACCCTTTTTCAAGCCCATACTCAGTTCTTCCTGCTGTTTTGGAATGTTTTAATTGTGTTAAATATGTCTCACACATTAAGAAGCATAGGTTAATCACTCTTATTCCATTCCCCTTGTTTTGTTTAATTCTATTTGTTTTTTGTTTAATTTTATTTATAAGTTTTCCTAGCCAATTGTTACAAGTGAGGTACCTAAATCAGAAATTTGTGCATGCACATATTATTCCATATACATGCATCCTGCTGAGGAGAGAAACTGATCATACACAAGGTTTAATTACTGTTTTTTAATGCATTGCTTATATAATTATCCTTCATTACATGTGAGAATTTTGTCATTGCGAACTCCTGCTTTTCACCCATACACACTGTGCAGCAGGGGGCAGTTATTTAAAGCACCCGGGGAGCAGTGATGGGGACGGTACCTTGCTCAAGGGTTACTCAGGACAACCTACTGGTCTGGGATTCAAATCCACGACCTTACAAACCTGGGGCCTAGTCCCTAAACACTAGATCAATGTTGTCCCCAACAAACTTCAGTGCTAATATCATAATAACATCAGCACTGAAAGAAATCCTAATAAAAAGAAGCCCTAACATTATAAAAAGACTTGTAAATAAGTAAATACATATTTTAAAAAAGTAAATAAATGTTTATTTTGGTTCAGGTTAACATCTGGTTCTACTTGGTTTGACTGAATAAAATTATTTATTTTTTCCTGAACATTGAATAAAATATATAATCAAGGTTTTTTAGACTTGTCGTAAATGAAGTTCAAAATTGGTGATATATTTTATTACTATTGGAAACATAAAATGACTACAACTACATCCATCACATTTTTCAGAAAAAGGTGAAAGATTCACTTTTTTTTTTCTTCTAGTGTCATTAGTTGAAGTGAAAATACAGCAGGTGTGTATGTATATCTACATCAACCATGTTTAAACAAGTTGTGATGATGGTTGTCATAACTCATGTCATTCTGAAACACTTCCTATAGGCTTCAGGAAAACAGTTAAACCCATGGTGCATTTTGCACAGAGGAGATGAGGAGGATCACCACATACTCCACTGTAGCACGAAGATCAATATGCAATTACTCCCAGACTGAAGGCATGTAATGGGGGATTTTGCAAGGGTTCTTATAGCTGTGTTTTAAGCAACATCTCCAAACTTTTGTCAAAGATGCATGTCAGGAACATGGCAACACAGTTACTGTTCATTTGCTGATTTGAACATGAAGGGAAAGAAGTCAATAGGAAAACAGGGGCTATGGTACATTTTATGTTTATGTCCTTAATTGACCAATCTCAGCAAAAAAAAAAAAAAAAAAAAACAAACAGAAAAATGTAACAATTAAGCATTTCCCCTGTAGGAATGTGTTCATATTACATTTAAAAAAAAAATGCGTGATAGACCTTGGATGTTCATACTTTCACACTTGGCAGTGCATAAATATATAATGTGTTAACCTTCTGTGTTTCCATTTGTCTGTGTGTTGTCCATCAATTTACCGAAAAAAAAAAAACATTAATTAAAAGCCCTCAGAGCTACGAACAGCATCTTGTTGTTGCAAACATCTCACCTTCTTCCAGAAGGTCAACCATCAAAACAAGTGTGATTCATTTGTGATATTATCTTCATCTGACGTCCACATCTGTCCCTCAATTAACTGATGTTCTGGGAGTAGATGGGTTGGTGAGTGAATTACTTTCTGACAAATGTACTGAGCAAACCTGCCATAACATCTCCGAATATTCATTTTTATTATTCAAATGAGCAGTTTTTTGCTCGTCAAATGAGTCGGTTATACATACTACATGCAAAAAAAAAAAAAAAGAGGAGGAAGGTGAGATGAGATGACTTGACAGCTGTTAAATCAGCTATCACAGGCTGACATCATGATTTGGGGGCAATTATGGCTATGCTGAGTCTGCAGAACGGAGATCTGGACACGGTGATGTTAATAACAGCACAAAATGGTGGAATAGTATGTGTAAAAGCCTTGAGCCTCCCCTCATTTCTTTCTATTTTGCAAGGAAATCACTTTTTCTGGTGCAAAAATACCATTTTACACCTGACTAACGGGCTTGTCTTTAGTATATTCAGTAGATTAAATAAAAGTCACAGAAACAAATGAGCGGATTTCAACCACTCGTGTTCAGATTTATCTGAAATACTTCAGACTTACTCCTTGGTGGTTAGAATAACAGTTTGTTGTGTGTTGTTCTAATTTGAAGCGACTGATTTACAACACAAGCAGTGGTGGCTGGAACTCTACAACTTGAAGAACACAAGAAGACACTAATTGCTCTAGAACTAAATCCCACGCTAAATGTCCTAGAACATATGGACACACTAACAAAGTGTTCCAGGACATAAACTATAGGTATGTCCCAGTTCAGAGGACACAGCCTACATAGGTGTGGCCTTCAGAGGCTGTGAAGGACACACTGGGCTGTGAACCAGAGCGTTTAATGAGACGATCCGGCCTACGGACAAAACATCGCTCTTTTTACCCATCAACCCTGACAGATGCAGCTGGTGCTGCGACTTTTAAAAACAATCTATTAACTCCTACTAACTCACTGTTGCGCAATGAATTCTGGGATATGTTGGGCTGCAGAGGGTACACCAGCTGGAGTCTTCAGAGGACACAGCCCCTGAATTGGGACACAGCAGCACTTCGTGACTCTATAAAGTACTTTATTAAAAAAATGTACAGTACTGTGGCAAAGTTTTAGACAGGTGTGGAAAAAATGCTGTAAACAAAGAATGCTTTCAAAAGTGATAATCATTTATTTTCATCAATCAACAAAATGCAGTGAATGAACAAAAGAGAAATCTAAATCAAATCAATATCTGGTGTGACCACTCTTTGCCTTCAAAACAGCATCAATTCTTCTAGGTACACTTGCAAACAGTTTTTGAAGGAACTCGGCTGGTAGGTTGTTCCAGACATCTTGGAGAACTGAGCACAGATCTTCTGTGGATGTAGACTTCCTCACATCCTTCTGTCTCTTCATGTAATCCACATGTGATCCAGACACTGGATGATGTGGAGATCAGGGCTCTGGGGCCAGAAGAACTGATGCTGCTCTGAAGGTAAAAGGTAGAAACACCAAATATTGATTTGATTTAGATTTGTCTTTTGTTTGCTCAATTTGCATTTTGTAAATTGACTAAAATTAACAACCATTATTATATTTGAAAGCGTTTGTTTACAGCATTTTTTCACACCTGTCTAAAACTTTTGCGCAGTACTGTAGATGCTGAGGACCTTTCCTATTCATAGTTGTCATGTGGAGACACTGCCTTTAAGGACTGTCCACCTGAAGGGGAAAACTTGTCTTCCACTTATTTTTTTATCAGGCTTGTATCTCCAAAATGCTGGGTAGTTTTTGTAATTGCACTGAACAATGATGAATCCTAAAATTCTCAAAACAAAATAAACCCAGACAAGGCAAAGTGAATTTACATTGTAGCACGTTCATTTTTGGACCGATGCACCCACTTTTGATGAGTGATTCCAGTAAATAGACACGGTTACTCAGTTAGAGCTAATCATCTCTAAATAATGAACTATCGATTTAAAGGGTTTTCAGTCTAAAAACTTAACAGTTAATTCACTTATAGCTAATTACCACTACCCAATAAGAAAGTGAAAGTTTTTGTCCTTCGTTTTCCGAGCAGCAGCATTATTGACCCACCCGCCCTGAAAATACAAACAGCTGTCTGTCCTTCTGTAAACTTTTATCCTGACAGCAGTGTAAGGGGGGGTGGTTCTCCACAAGATACATGCAGATGTGGCCAAACGGGAGCTCTGGCAGGGTTCTTTGTGGTTTTAGGGACTGAAATACTGCTGCAGGTGCTGTATATGCACATAAAGAGCCCTAAGCTCAGGGTTTTCCTCATATATTTGTTTTTCGTCTGTTGGTGATCTTAATATTTTGTTTGCTTGGATTAGTGGGAAAACTGTTTAGAATTTGTTGAGGTTAAATGTTTTCTATGCTGGGATATGACTGAAATGTATTAGGAAATAGGAACACCAAAATTTGTTGAAATACTTCTAATTATTTTAGATTTTGACCTTCATTAGTCCATTGTGAGTTAAAGCTATTATTTATGTTCTGCTGATTGAGGAGTAAGTGATTTGTTTTTCCCCTGTAAGTGTCCTCATTAATTTACTAAGACAATTTTACAGCATAATGCCACTTGCTTAATGACTCGACAGCAAGAACCAGCATCTGCTTCTCTTGCTTTGTCTCTCTTGGGCTTGCATTTCCGTTTTTTCTAAAGGAACAGAAGAAAAGATGACGTGAAGAAGATTGATTTTTACACAGCTGCTCTGTTTTGTTTGAAAGGGAACACTCCATCAATTTGATCTCTTAAAAATATGACATGACAAGACAGAACATGAATCTCTTGTCTATCTGAACACAGGTGAATATGTATGATAGAAGAACTACAGACTGTGGCCAACTTTTTAAAGCCACCTGCCTGCATTCCCATCGCTGACATAAGTTGTGTAAGTCTCCCATGCCACCAAATCAAACCCAACTGATCAAGGCATGGACTTCACTAAACCTCTAAAGGTGCTGTATCGCTGCACAAACTGGAGGCAAGGTCAACACCTTAAACTTATTCTTCCTTAAACCATTCCTGCACACGGTTTACAATGTGGCAGAGCATTACCCTGCCGAAACGGACACAGCCATCAGTATTTAGGAAGGGAACCTGGTCTGCAGCAATGTTTAGGTGTCCATGTAACATCAATATGAATGCAGGACCCAAGGTCTTCGGTCTTCTCTCCTACTTCCCATCGTGCATCCTGGTGCTGTCTCTTCTCCAGGTCAGTGACCTCCATGCACCTGCCTGTTCTGTAAAAGAAAACTTCAGATCAGCTCACCTACTTCCACTGCTCTACTGTGTATACTGGATGTTTTAAGAGTTTCAAGTTCAGCATGGGCATTCTGATGGGTCTGAAGACCCATACTCAGTTGCTCTGTATGTTCTTACATCTTTCAGAGTCAGCATCAAATTATTTTGCAGTTCGTGCTACAGAGCTCTTCCGTGGGATCAGACCAGTCAAGCGAGCCTTTATTCCCAACATGAATCAGTGAGCCTGAGGCACCCAGAACCCTGTCAGTGGTTCACCAATGGTCTTACCTTTGGTCACTTTTGTAGGCACTACCACTGCATACTAGAACTCCCTGTTGAGACAAGTTCTGACCCCATCGCTCTGTCATCACAATTCTGGTTCTGTCAAAGTCACTTCAAGACCTGCCTGTGCACTTGCTGACTACTAACCCTTTGACAGGAGCAGCTGTTACAAGATAATCACTTCACTGTCAGTGCATATAAGTCCTGAAACTTTTTGTCCACTGACATACTCCGAGAGAGAAAAAAAACACCTCCAGCCCTAAATGGACCTAAAAGTGTCCATTCATGTCCTAACTGCCTCATTAGGTAATTAACAGTGTGTATGTGTGTATAGTTTTGCCATCTCTCTTGGCCTGTGTTGGGGCTTAAATAGCACTCACTTGGCTCACGATTGCCACTGGGCCGCATGCATGGCTTGCCCTGGTACTCTCATACTTTGCCAGGTTTGTCCTCGAAAAGGCTGAGAAATAACCACTAAGCAGAGTCAGCATTGTCCCTTGGCCCAGCTGCACTCTGGGGAGGGTTATTGGACCCTAACAAGGTCATCACACAGATTTCTACATTCATAATGTGATAAGGCATGGAAACAAGCCACCCATGGCTGCTGAGAAAAAGTATAGACTGTGGCCATGTGTATTTTATTTATTTTGGAGATTTGAACAAGACTCAAAGTGTGTTTAGATGCGGCTCTGTTGTTTGGGATTTGGAGCTTGGTTTTGGCAGGTTTGGGCAGAATCTCTCACTACTGAGGATTTATAAAATTACAAAGGATTAAAGTGCTAAGGTTGTAGCCGGGGGTAGAGTTGGAGTTTTTTGTTACCTTTCTCTTTCACTGTTCTTGCTTTTTTGTGCATGAGTGAGGTTGCGTCGCTGAAATGCGTCCAAACGATTAAATGTTTTATGCAGCATAGCTTTAAGCTAACGAAAGCTATGACACGCCAGCATTGTTAGTTCTACATGCCTCCATGTGTGTGCATGGCATGGGGTATGTGCGAGTAAATTATTGAGTGTACCACAGGCTTTTATGAATTATTAGTGTACAATCGAAGACGAGTCCATGTCAGGCAGACAGGGTCTGTAGTCAACCCAGTTCTCCAGCAGTAACAGTCTGGACCCTTTTGCCCTCAGTCATATTCAATAGACTAATGGGCAGAGTATTCATGCGTTTCCATTAATGCACTTTATTGCGGCAGGAGTTCAAGCACTTGTGTCATTTTCATTACAGGCCAAGATGTGGAAAACTTACCAGAAAGCATTCGCCCAGAAGTCAGGGCTTCTAGACTTCTACTTCCACACTCATGCTCCGGTAAAAGATGGATCCTGTGGTACTTGGTCTGGCCTATCTCGGATTCTGAGGTGCAGAGTGCTCAGAAGTCCAGCACTTTTCTCCCCAACACACACACACACACATGCACACACACACACAAACACACACACACACACAAACACACACACACACACACACACACACACACACACACACATACAGATACTCCCCAGCTGCCCACAGCTTATTTGCCCTGCAGGTAAGGTGGACAGGAGAACACAACATTTTCCAAAAGCGGTGTTGAATGGGCGAACACAGCAGGTGCAGGTGAAAGCCCTGACTGTATTCTCAGTGCTGACCATGACGTGTCGAGTGGTTTTATTTGCCACAATTTGTACGCTTGTCACTAGGCCACATAGGCAAAACATACACATGAATGGAACAATGGCTTAATATTTATTTATGTGCTTTATAACCAGAAGGTTGCAATTATGACTGGGGCTGCTGATGGTTGCGAGTTGATCCCGTTTGTATTTTTTCACTCCTTAGTGGCAAAATATGCTGCAATTTATGGTTTCCATTGGATAGAAGTGGAACTTTGCTGCTTTATTGGACATTTATTGGAACCTTTTATTCTTTTTTGGGGCCACCAAATGTGTAAAACCGCAATTTAACAGGCATGTTATATGTAAAAGTATTAAAAACTGTTATTACGCTTCATTCAGATATCGTGACTACTTCATCTACAAAACAAACAAATAAACAAACAAAATGAAACAATAAATAAAAGATACTTTCTATAGCTGTTGATCCTGAGAAATCACAAATTTGAGCACTTTCAACTATTGGGCCAAAAAAGAAATGCTTAGTGCTAAATTTAAATTTTAACAAAGGTTGCTATAAAGACAAATAAGTTTGAGGAATTGTCTTAAATATGTCATTTTTAACACTTTTTACTATCAAATAATGCTAATAACAATGCCTAGTGCATTTAATTCACAAATAAGAGGTACAATTGTTGCTTCTTTAGCAACATTTACGCTTCTTGAGCAGCTGGACTTATAATTAAAATTATAGCTCATTCTGGGACACTTAATTTATTAAGAATTGAATGTACTATCCATACTCTTTATACAATGAAGTTGAAAACATGGACCCTTTTGTTTTATATTATTAAAAGATGACTTTTGTTGAGAAAAGATGACATTGTTTTAAGAGTCATTGGGAATGAATTCGATTGCTCAAAAATATAAAAAAGAGTCTCTAAAACTCTGCTAACTCTGCTCGTTTTGCACTGAAATCACAAGGCATTTAAGACTGGCTACTTTAATGTGGTATAATATGAGTACAGCTCATTTGCAAATGTTAAAATAAACATGAAAAAACCTTTATTTTCTAAGGGTATTTAGAAGACTGGAAAATAACTCAGGAGTGTTTCATACGTGCATATGTTACAAAATCACATAGGAGAAACTAAACCTTTCATCAAATCTGCCAAATCAGGCTGAACATTATTTAAACATACTCTTGTTAATCACATTTAATCACTGTGATCACAGTAAAGGAATAATCATTATTTTGTCACAACCATGCAATTCTCAAAAACTCAGCTCCCAAAAATGAACCAACTGCGCTTTTAGCTTTAGGCCAGATCAAGTGGTTTTTTTCTTTCTACTGTCAAAATCAGTTTGCAGCACTTTTCAGTATGTTTGGCAAACTCTAATACTTCATCAGAGGAGCACTGCTTGAATATAAATGTTTAATCTGACATTTATTTGCAGTCCGGTAGGTTTTATTTGAATGATGCAAATCTGAGAAGTATTTACCTCAGCCTGAGCTGTCAATATTTTTACAAGAGCACGATCCATGAATGAGGGTTCTCTCTCTCTCTCTCTCTCGCTTTCCGGCTTCTCTCCCCCTCTCTCCCCCCTCTCTCTCACTCTCATTCTCTCCTGATGTACTCGAGTGAAGCTTGATTTCAGCTGAAAAAGGCAATTTCTTCAGTTTTAGGGTTGCATGTTAAGCTGCATGCTGTGCATGTCAAGTGGGCTGCATCTCCCAATGAGAGACCTGGGGGACATTACGTTCAATTATTTGATCAAACAGCATGTAAAGCTGTTTTCGTAAGCTTTGCTTTAGTATTGACTTTTGGCACCCCCGCTTTGAAGTGCTTGCCAAGAATCAGTGAGATACTCATTTCTGACTTATGAAATCTTTGATTTGTAATTAGAATTAAGCTGCTATTACTCCTAAATTGCAATTTCACTGTTCTGCTTTAATTACCTGATTTATTAATTAGTTCTTTATTGCATATTTTATAATCATACTGAAAGCCTTGCAGTATTTTATTGAGTATAACGACAATACATTTCTATTCTATTCAGTTTCACTTCTTGGATGAAATGTTGTGTACCTTCTCATCACATTTATCACATTTTTATTTTTTCATACCTGGCTTCTTTTCATGGATTTTTGGTCTACAAGAGGCAGAGGCAGCGTCATCTCGCTGCTGCAGCGCCTCACCGTAAACCACTGTCATCCGGGCGGCTGAAGATTCTCCGAAAGAATAAGAGAGCGACGGGGTGGTCCACCAAGCAGAACTAACAAAGGGCCTTTTGGACAATGTTGTCTCCTGAACATGCAGACAGGATAAAGGAAAAGGAAGTGTGAGAAGAGAGAGAGAGAGATAGAGGATAATTCTCATATCTCAGCTTGCTCAAACAGAAATTAAGTTGATTTCCCTGACATGAGGAACCCGCTCATTTAAAAGCTGAAAGAACTGGGAATTTCAATAAAGCTAAAGCATATTTTATTTTCTCTGTTTGAGACATGTCTGCTAGTCGTCCCCTGGTGGGCGGTTTCACAGACTTGCAGGCAATCTTCTGAGTTATTATTCCGTCCTCTGTTTTCTTGTTACTGCAAGTTTATGAGGATGGTGGTTATATATTCCCAAAATGCTACACAGGAGGGGAAATAAAACTCACCCTGGCATAATAAACAATTTGATTTTTAATAAGCACAGCATGACCGAAAGGTTAAGGAGCTTTTAGATACACACAGTCTGCGTAATGAGAATGTGTCACTACGGGACAGTTAAAAGATGTTACAGCCGGAGCTGGTGCAGATGTCTAGCCCCACTCACCGCTGGCATGAATGCAATCCTCGTTCACCTGCTGTATAATCTCACCCTGGTGCACTGCTGCTGCCTTTCAGATGAGGAGAACTCATTATAATCCTCGACTCTCACTCTGAGTTTTAGGCAAGATGTTCTTTGTCTTCAACGACTGTCTTCTGGCTGCACTTTTTTAATGTAGACTACGCTTGGCACTGCCAAAAGAAGAAGGAAGACAAGAACGAATACCCTCCAGCACTGACTCTCTTTTTTTTTTTTTTTTTTTTTACAGTCTTTTGTAATTTCTGGTGGAGTTCCCACCTGAAATGTCTTTAAGATTCATCTAACTTCTTCATGCTTTTGGTAGTTCTTTCAGTGAGAAACAATAAGTGCTTCAATCCATTTAGAACGGATCGTGTGAAGACATAAATAATCAGTTGTCCATGTGTAGGCCAGGGTCTGCTGTGCTCAGGTCCTAATGGGCATTCAGCAAAGTTTGGTTTATTCCCTGATTAACTCACCTGTTAATTGCCAGTGTGTCTGAGGAGAGCAACTATTAATCTGAGCTTGACATCAGACCTCCTGAACCGGAGACTTGGACTCCTGCTGTAGGCCCTTCAACCAACCCACTGAAAAATGTGCGAAGGATGACAGGAGACAGAAAGGTGTACAGCATTTGGCACTAAAAACACAAAGCCTCATGTATAAACTCCCACTGTTAAAAAATAAAATTAAACCTGAAATCAGACTGAAACAGCGCAATTAAAGCTCTTTAAGAGACACGTTATAATGGAGTTTTAATCATGGTTTCAAATGAATACCTATTGTTAAAGTTAAACATCTTTTGCTTTCAGCTAGTATTTATAAAATTGAATTAAACCCCTTAAATGTGGATTTTACTGCTGTTATGTTAAAATTCATTTAGTGAGAAGTGAGTACATGCAATGTTATCACTCTTTCCTACAGTTTGAATTAAATCTACTTCTACCTATCCTTCCATCCATTCTCTAATAACCAGGGAGGCAGGGTGCTTGCTTCTATCCCTCATGGGACAAATGGGACAGAAACAATCTGTGATTGGTCACCGTCTGTTGGCATTCTTATGTCATGCTCTATGTTGTTTTATTGGTGTGGTGCCATGCATACTGCATATATTAAAATGGCAACAAAACCTACTCACGATTTTATTTTTAATACCTAAATACTGTTTTAGTATTGGTTCAGCACCTATAAAAAAACGTGGTTCTGAATTATCCACTGCTGTTTGCTTGGAAATGTTACAGTGTGAGCTACATGAGTGTTGGTTATCTGCTATCTCATTTTAGGAGCCCAGTTATGCATTAATATGTTGAATCAGCTCAAAACAGTGCTGAAATATTTCCTAAAACTTTGGCCCTGCGGAGATGTCTCCATCTACCAACACATTCATGCCAGCAAGGCAGGTGTGAGAAATGCTGTAAACAAAGAATGCTTTCAGAAATGGAAGTGTTAATCATTTATCTTCATCAATCACCAAAATGCAGTGAATGAACAAAAGAGAACTCAATCAAATCAATATTTTGTGTGACAACCCTTTGCCTTCAAAACAGCATCAATTCTTCTAGGTACACTTGCACACGGTTTTTTAAAGGAACTCTGGCCGGGTGGGTCGCCCAAACATCTTGAGAACTGGAGTAACAGATCTTCTCTGTGGATGTAGCTTCTCACATCCTTCTGTTCTTTCATGTGATCCGTGACACTGGATGATGGAGATCAGGCTCTGTGGGGCCAGAAGAACTGATGCTGCTCTGAAGGTAAAAGGTAGAAACACCAAATATTGATCTGATTTAGATTTTTCTTTTGTTCACTCCTTTGCATTTTGTAAATTGATAAAATAAACAATCATTATTGATATTTCTGAAAGTGTTCTTTGTTTACAGCATTTTTTCCACACCTGCCTAAAACTTTTGCACAGTACTGTAGATCCAGAACACAAGTGATGAGGTTCACGCTCAAGGCCTTCTGAAGTGATTGCTTTGCTGATTCAGGGGGAGGAAATTAGGATTCAAACTCTATGCATGTGAGGAGGGATGGTGACTCCTAACCTACAGGTCTCTGCCTTGAACATTGCGATGTATTCCCTTAACACACCCACTACAGCTCATCAAGGGTCAGAATGAGCTGATGAGTTGAATTCGTGTCAGAAGCAAGAAACACTTACAAATGTACAGAGTTGGGATTTGGGAAACACTGGCCTGCTATTGTTTGCTCTAGTGTTTAGTTCAGGAGTGTCCAATCTTCTGCAAAAAACCTGTGCTGCTGCAGGTTTCCATTCCAGCCAAGCAGGAGCTTATGCCATTAATTGTTTAAAGCCAGAGACCAACTGATTAAACAAGTGAAATCAGGTGTTCTCCTGCTTCAACGTGGGTTTAATTAAAATCCTACTGCAATGGGAGTCACTGTGTGTCTAATTACGACCTACAGTGCAGTTTCTGCTGCCTGCTCGCTCTCACTTCCTGTTGCTCCTCCCTTTTGTGGAGGGTCTATGGGATTATGGGTGTTCTCTCACATTTACATTTACGTTTGCGGCATTTAGCAGATGCTCCTATCCAGAGCGACTTCCATGGGTCCCCCCTGGAGCAACTCAGGGTTAAGGGTCTTGCTCAGGGAACCAGTGGTGGCAATGCCAGAGGTGGGATTCAAGCCTAGGACCTCTTGAGTCATAGGTGTGTAGGCAAGTACCACTATACCACCGCCACCTCTTGACATCCTCTGAGACTCCCTTTCCAAGGGTGCTGCACCTTTTTCTTGTCATCTGTAACAATCACTTGTCCAGAATATATATATATATATATATATATATATATATATATATATATATATATATATATATTCACAGGATATATCTCAACATCATCCAGTGTGTCTGGATCACATGAAGAGACAGAAGGATGTGCGGAAGCTACATCCACAGAAGATCTGTGCTCAGTTCTCCAAGATGTTTGGAACGACCTACCGGCCGAGTTCCTTCAGAAACCGTGTGCAAGTGTACCTAGAAGAACTGATGCTGTTTTGAAGGCAAAGGGTGGTCACACCAAATATTGATTTGATTTAGATTCTCTTTTGTTCATTCACTGCATTTTGTTGATTGATGAAAATAAATGATGAACACTTCCATTTCTGAAAGCGTTCTGTTTACAGCATTTTTTTCCACACCTGCCTAAAACTTTTGCACAGTGCTGTATATATATATATATATATATATAGAGAGAGAGAGAGAGAGAGAGATGTAAAGTCAATAGAAATGTATTTTTCGGTGTTTGCACGAATGTGTGTGTAAATGCACACATAGATGTTTGTATGTGTGTGAAAGTTTGTACGCTCAGGCATGTGATGTAAATAACAGACATTTCACAGATTCTCCAAACTATTGTGTTTTGTTGTGAAACATTAAATTATAGATAAATTTATGATGAGGCCTCGGCCGGTCCAGATGCCTAAACTAACACTCAACTTCATATTTACTGCAAATGAGCATATCCAATGTTTTAGAGTTTATTAAGTCAAACTTTATTCAGTTAAATCACAACCTAACCTGAACCTAATGATGCTGATAGTCCATGCAGCCTCCTCAGGTACTTTGTTAATGATTACATTATCTGTACATTTTGAATAGGGGTCACACTGGCAGTGATACGAACCAGATGTCTAGAGTTTAATGAGTTTAAAACCTATATAGCTACAAAAATGAGACTACATTAAGAGGTTAGGAATATGCTGCATACTGTCTGAGATGGTAGTTTTTTGCTGATGGTGTTTTGCCTTAATATGTATTTTTTCTTGATGGAAGGCTACAGGACATGTAAAGCTTAATAGTAATAGAGTTACAAGCAGTTTAATTAATTCACCACAGAGAAACTCGTTAGATACATCCTGGTTTCTGGTTAGCGTTAGTGCAACAGTCTCTGAACGAACTCACATCTGACTCTTGGGTGTTTTTCTGTGAGGAAGAGGACAGAGACTGGCTTGCAGACAGACAGACATAGGGAGACACAGACATTCACAGGCAAGGAGACAGATAGATAGCCAGACAGCCAAGTAGGCAGGCAGACAGGAGGACAGGCAGGTAGAAAGTGAGTCAGTGGACAGGTAGACAGACAGACAGGCAGACAAAGTAAAGCAGACAGACAGACAGGCAGAAAAAGTAGAGCAGTCAAACAGACACAGTACACCAGTGAGGCAGACAGAGACAGACAGTAAGACCATCAGACAAGTAGACAGTGTACAGCAGTCAGCCAGAGCAACAAATAGACAAAGCAACATAGTCAGAAAGACAGACAGACAGACAGACAAAGGCGGTCAGGTAGAGAGTTAGGTCAAAAGACAATCAGGTGGACAGGCAGACCGTGTAAGGCAGTCAGACAGATAGAAAGACAGCCAGGGGTACAGGTAGACAGAGTGACAGACAGGCTGACAGAGACAGACAGTCAGACAGGTAGACAGACAGACAGAGTAAGGCAGTAAGACAGGTAAGTAGACAGACTGACCGACTGAGTAAAGAAGACAGACAGAGAAAGGCTGACAGGGAGACAGACAGAGTAAGGCAGTCAGGCAGACAGGTCAAAAGACAATCAGGTGGACAGGCAGGCAGACAGTTAGAAAGACAGCCAGGTAGACAGACAGATTGAGGCAGGCAGACAGATTGACAGACAGGCTGACAGTCAAACTGACAGACAGTCAGACAGAGTAAAGCCGTAAGACAGGTGGACAGACCAACAGACAGACAGAAGCTGCCACCGTCCTCGCGTCACTTTTTTCCCCCCGCGCGGTCCGGGGGGGTCAAACCATGACGAGACCGAGGCGTGTGTATCCCACCAGGGTTAAAACACACACACAGCGAGAGAGAGGAGAGAGAGACAGAGAGAGAGAGAGCGAGAGCGTGAGAGAGAGAGAGAGACACTCTGCCCTCTCCTGTGATTTTTCTGCGGCGCGCTTTTCCTACCGGCGTGTTTCCTCCCCTCGGTGTCCCTCCGGCACGCTTTTTCTTTTTCTCCTCTCTTTATTTCTTTCTATTCCTTTCCATCTCTGGGCCACTTTGGCCCCGAGAGGCGAGGGTTTATCCCCGGTCGTCTCTTCCTCTCTCTCGCTCTGTTTCTCTGTTTCTCTGTTTTTGTTGTTTTGTTTCAGCAGCTCGCGCGCGCGCGCGGACCGTTGGTGGCTAAGCGCGGCGGCGGTTGAGAAACATCTCGAACAACTCCACAGAAAAGGTAAAAAAAACTTCTTATCGCTCCACATTACACACTTTTATCGACGTCTGTCGCGGTTTTGTCCCCGAGGGTGAAGAATAAAACTCCGAACGGCGGTCCCCGCGGCGTTTCTCACCAAGTTTGACCGTTAACGGCTTTTGGGGTGCAGCTAGCATCGGTCTGACAGGATTTAACAGCCGATTTCACTCCTTTTCGACCCAAAACTTGTGCTAACACAGTCTTTGTGGCGTCGAAGTGCTTGTTGGACTCCTTTTGCATCATTTGGGGTGATTTTGGAGACGTTTGAGGGTGTTTTTGGTGTAAATAAACAAAATAAGCAGTTCTCTCAGAATTTCTCTCAGTACATCCTTATTTTTCCCTCAGATATGATCAATAACTTGTCTGTTGGTGCTTTTCTGTGTATACCACTCAATGACTGTCCAATAACTTTTTTGAGATACTCAGATTTTGCAGTATCTTCCCCCGTCCAATTACTTTTGTCATTTTGACTCTTATTTCCTATCACAAAGTGTTTTCATGGCAGTTTGCACTGTGATATTTAATCCAGCATATAGTATATAGGGGTTTTATAACATGGGGCACTTTCTAGAGTGTTTATTGGACATTTAGTTGATTTTTATTCCCTAAATGTTTCTGTTTTTTCCCCTTATAGTGTCTACTGATGGATCTGTCATTCAATTTCTGTAATTGTAACATAAGCAGTTGCCCTCTGGGATCAATAAAGCTGTGTTTTTCTGATTCAGATTAAATAAGGCTGTTAACAGTGATGCTCAGTGGCTCTAAATTGGCCCGGAAGTTTCCATAGATGGGTTTTAATCGTTCCTGAAGAGCCTGTGTGTTGTTGGCCTGTCCGGGCCAACTTATTGGAATTCCTCATGATCAATAACCTTGCAGCGGTGCTCAGCTTTCAGAACAAGAGGAAAAGGGCTTGCATGGTTTCCCAAAAACGGATCTTGAACTTTCGGCCAATCTTTTGAATTTTGGGAGGCTTTTTTGTTTTGATCCAACTGTTATTATTATGTAATTCTTGGGGGCAATTCCTAAGTTTGTAGGTGTGGAAATCCTCATGTACATGTTGAAGTTCACGGGCCTCGACCTTTAACAGGAGCACCTAACGGTGTTTCCCAACCCTTCCTTGCACATTTTAGTTTTTTCCTGCCCCGTTGGCTTTGTGAGGGGTTATTAATGAGCCAGTTAGTGGGATTAGGTGTGTTGGAAACATTGGGAAAACTCTGGTCAGCCTGTTCATACAGGTTCTCCATTGACAACAACCAAAGGCAGCCTTGCACTAAAGTTTAGTGACTCAAAGTTGATTGCATGACTCGAGGCAGATGTAAGTCTCATCCTGCTCTTTGAGTTGCTTCAAGTGTGTAACTTACAACCCAACGATATTGATGCTGTCAGATCAGAACCTTGTGGATTTTATTTTTCCATCACTAATTTGTGTGACGGGTTTAAAATTCCAAAACTACTTGGGGTAGGGGAAGAGAATGCATTAACTTTAAAATCTGCCGAAGAAAAAATCTGCCAAAGAAAAGTTTCATTTTTTGAAAGGCTTTGTCCTGATGGTGACAGTTTATTTTTTAATCAGTTAATTAGTTAACTAATCCCGAGAGGCAACAGATCTTGACTACCTAACCTAATTTCTGATCATTGTGTGCAGCATTAATGTGACAATTCCCCTTTCACATGGGTTGTATGAACACTGATTTGCTAAACAGAAACTTTTCCACTTTGTTGAAAAGTTTGTTATCTTCAGAAGAAGGAGAAGTGCATGGTACACCATTATTTGTTCTAGATTGCTGTGGTGAACTGAACACATTTTCATTGGAATAGATGGCAAAAAGGTTATATTTCCATCCAGTGTGGATTTTCAGGCCTTGGCGCTGACATTTTTTACTCATTTTGTCAGTAATCTGCTGGCTATTCCTGGAAGAGCTGTCTCAAATCTCACCTCACACAACTGCCTGAGGAACTCAATAGCACTCTTAGAGGTGTTTTTAAATTGAGTTGATCCGAGACGGGCTCTTTTGAAATCGGAGCGCCTTGCACTCCTAACTGCGTTATTTTTCAGTAATCGCCGATCAGAAGGTCTGTTCCCGTATTCAGATGTGTCTGATGTCCTTTCCATGGGTTTTGTAGCCAACGATGATCTTTACACTTGTTAAAATACCTGGCATTAGGTCCAGGGACAGGTGCCAAACAACACAATTAAGGAGATCAATAAGGTGATGAGGCAGCTAGAGAGAGCATGCAGGATGAAGAGGAGTGGAGGGGAAAAAAAAAGAAAAAAGTGGGGTTGCATCTGGATTTAGAGAGGTGAAGAGAGGGGGATAGAGATATTGTAATTATAGATACATGGGGGCAGGGAGACACAAGAGAATGCCTCCTGCAGGTAATTTGTTTTTTATTGAATATATTTATCAACATTAAATGACTTTTTTATTTTGGGAAAATGAAGGGAACTTCAGCCCTAGCTGCTTGTGTACATAAATCGCATGATTCGACATAGCAGAGAGCAGCTGCTGAGCTCGCGAGGGCATTTTCTGAGCACTGGCTCCCTGATGGATTGCGACTCTGCTGCTCTCATCGGGATTGATTATCAATATGCATCATTTGTTTTCTTTATTACACCTTTCCTCATTTAGAGAGAAACCCAAGGAATTTAATAAGATCAGTCACAGAGTTATCCAGCTCTTTATTATATCGTGCCTTGTGCAATCATTATTGTCAAAAAATCCTCCTTTATTACTGTATTGTTTAGACAGAGTCATTTGGGGTTCACTTTACAAGCCCTCGTGGAGAGCCACATTGAGAGCATTGTAATATCTGTGCAGATGCCAAATGAAAAATGACACGTATCACTCCTGTTAACACCGAGCAGCCGTTGCCAAGCCTGCGTTGTTACTAACATCATATAGAAGCTGTATGGAGGTTGTTTATGATCAATCCTGTGGCTGTTATTGATGTATTGCCCGTACAGTGCATTAAACACTACGGCTGGGTTGAACACTTGTACCGAAAGCAGTACAAGCAGCAAGACGTTTTATGGGGCCATTGCTTTAGTATATTTTTGTGAAACAGGAAACTTTAGACTTTAGCATGATTATGTTGCATCACAGCTCTTGTTATTGAAATTGTATTAGCTTCATTGTCAGGTTTTGCTTTTATCTCTTTCAAACAGTATCGTCCAAATTTTTTTGTGAAAGTCCTCGTATTCAGTCGCTTGGAACCTTTGGAAACGTAAGCAGTTTTCAATGTATTTTTATATTTATCTGTATATTTTTTTTAACTTATATTTTTATATTTTTATTTTTGTGTTCCTGGATGATGACGTCAGTGATTTTTAAAGTATTTTTCCAATTATACAAGCTCTTAAACACTTGATAGTAGAGTATTACAGTAGTTTTTTTTTATAGCAGATCCCTTCAATATGAGTAATTAGACACTTGTCTGATTACTAGACAGACACTAGGAAGGCCTTGAGAAAGGTCCTACACATTGAGATTGTGGCTGCACTTTTGTCAGTATCTTATTATTATTTTTACTATTATTATTATTTTTTGGCTCTATTCAGTTCATTGTTATAGTTGGGTAAACAATTTGCCATTTTGAGTGATTGGCCCCTGCTTTTCTACTTTATTTTTTGCATTATTCCTAATTTGCACACTACGTATTTTATTATTTTAGATGTAGACTAATAATTGTGTAATTGGGTAAATTTGTTTGGATACAGTAATTCATACTGGGTCAAACGTTTAATTAATATTATACATCTAGATATATATAGGGCATATATATATATGGTGCTATTAATGGATACATAGGCCTGTAAGTAAAGAATAGACCTTGTGGGTTTTATCCCTTGCTGTGAAGCCCTGGCCACGTTGGCCTTTCACAAGTGATGCTGGGATTAAAGCTCTATCGACCACACAACCTTTAGGAGAACCTCTGAAGTTTGTTTAATTGCAGCTGGAGATATCTATAATGGCCATGGGAGATCTCTCAGTTGTCAAGGGTTCAGCTGCTGACTTAGCAACGGAAGGTTATAATTGCATTTTGTTTATTAAGACATGAGAAAAAGATGGAGAATGCTTACAAAATACTGAGGACTTTTCATTCCTGCTGTTTGAAGCTCTTTGTCCAAACACTGTAGACACTTTTTTCTCTTCTTAATCCTTACATTAAAAGGCAGACCTTGGAGAATTTATGTAACAGAGAATACCACACATGCCTCTGTGTGCCAGACTTGTGTAAGTGTATGATTTAGGACGCCGGTACACTTTCATTTTCAGTCCAGGTCGGCTTGACTTTGATGTATAGTGGATTTGCCAGGTGAGATTTATCCCAGTGACCCTAGAGCCCCTGGCCATTTCACAACCAGACCTCTGTCATATGCAGTGCGTCTGTCTGCATGCAGAAGCCCAACAACCCATCAGATGTTTCACCAAAGTTCTCTGTCTTTTAGCGCAGACTGTAATTTCTCACATTCCACAATTTAGTATTTTTATCACACAGGGTTCTCTATACGATCAAAAAAAATCGAAAGTGCTTTTTATTAGTGTAAAAAAGGGTCATTCAGTATTAATTCATCAACAGTTCCTGTCATAGGTTTTCTAAAAAGAATGTTAAAGCATCTATTAAATCAAGGGACTTTGCAAAATCCTGTTCCAGATACTCTTTAAAGTTATTAACGTTTGATGTTTGGCCTCAGAGCAAAATTTCATCATTTTTGGATTCTTTCTCGCCTCACCAATTGCTAATCCCACCTGAAACAGGTTTGGGATTATTGCAAAATGGATTAAAGCATACCCATAAGTATATAAAAGAGTGCAATCATAATTTCTTTCATCATGAAGCAGTGTGACATGATGGGGAGATCATGGAGCCGTGCTCTGTAGGGAAAAAGCCAAGAAGAAAGAGACAGCCTACACTAATGGCAAAAATTGTCTTTCAAGTTTTGCAATAAAATGGGATTTCTGAGTATGTTGCAGTCCATTTTCTAAAGTTTTTTTCTAAACATTTTTCTAAACATAAAGTCCATTTTCTAAACAGTTCCAGACCTGTTTTTTTTTTCTTTCTTAATTTTACCAATAGGCTGTGATATTAGTTTAGAAAAGCTTTAAAAAAAAGTTTTAAAATGATATATGTACTTTAAGATCAAGATTAATATGCTGGATTTATGTTTATCTTTCAGTAAATTCAAGATGGAAATTCTTTGTGACATACTTTTATTGTCAGGTTAGCTGAGTGAACAGCAGACTTTGACTGCTTATTGCTTAATGCTCTCTGTTTGTTGCCAGTGTTTTGCTGGAATTTGATGTCCCACCTTAAATAGTGCAGCAATCCGAACGTTACGCTGTGTCGCCTAAGGTGGGATGGAAAATAGAGACTCGTCCTAAGGTTTAATTGCAAATAAGAAGCCAACAGCAACCTTTGATATTACATTTTAACATAGTCCCTATGGTAGTGGCAATTTATTTCAACAATTTTATATTTGTATAGATTTAGCAACTAGATTTCCCAGTATTTATGGCTGTGTACAACAGCATTATTTAATGTAAAAAATAGTTTAATGTAACATTATTTAAAAAATGTTATACTTAACACGTCCTTTGAATTCTCTCCTGTATTAATATGTGTTATCAAATACAAGGATAAATACACATTTAAACCTGAGGGAGGAAAAGTGTTGTAGGGTTATGCTCTACTAAATATAGAAATAAAACCCAACACATTTTAGCAGGATCAAATAACTGTGTGTTAAAAATTATAGGTAGCGATTTTTAATTTTTATTTATTTTTATTATTTTTGGCAAAAGGTTTTACATGTTGCAAATGTTGTTTTACATGTTGCAAATGTACAAGATTTTGTAAGCTCCAATTAATCTAATAGAAATTTGTTCTTTAAATTTCCACAAAAAGTCCTAACGTGAACTGGGAAAAGGTCAGAATTTGGCATAAGTTGGCATTGGAATGACTGAAAAATAGATATACTTGTGCTGACATCAGACAGAGTTTGTTTGAATTGGTGCATTGCAAAAAACAAAAAAATACCATCGTGTCTTTTGGGGTCAGACAATTGAGCTCTGCCTCTAAAAAAAGACAGAACTGAAAACATAAAACTTGAAAAAGGGTGTGCAGTCTAACCAGCTGCCCGCCGGCTGTGTGTGCAGAATCAGTGAGCCAGATCTAACTGGACAGTAATGCAGAGCTGATGGACAGCGCCATGGTGCTGAAGTGCCTTCACAGCCTCAATGAAGCTCAGGCCTGATACCCACAATCAACAGGCAGCACACAACTCACGTCGGCGCTTAACTCTGGACACAACACACCACTGCCTTTTTGTTGCTTCATATAATGGTCGCTGCCATAATACAACTTTGTGACCTCACTGCATTGATTAAACCTGATTTGAAATCAACAGCAGTCCTTTTTGTGCATGTCATGACCAATAGTTATTTTTTAAGGCAAACCATTTCAGTTAAAATCCCTTACATTAAGAGTTAAATAAAGAACGATTTCTTTTGCTCTTAGATTTGTTACATAGCAAAATTCCAAAGATCTGTTACACATAATGTAATATATAAGAAATGTTATCATCAGAATTTAGAGTTTATCAGAGTTTATATTTATATTTAAAGATTGAAAACAGTGATAAATCAGTGTGTGATGTGCAGACTGGTAGACAGTTCAAATTTCTCACAGTTTATTATACATTTCATTTAAAGCTTGTTTTGCTGGCTGAGAATTGTCAGTTAACCCTGTAATTAAACAATGCTACAGGTAATGAGGCTACAGACAGCATTTCTCTCTTATGGATCAAGAGCAAACCTAGAGAAGAGAATTGGGGGCGGGGGAAACCTCTCCGGTTAAATTTTTAAATTTTCATTGGGACAGTGGTTTTACACTGGCAAGCTCATGTACGTTAAACAGACCCAGAATGATGGTATGTAGGGGGCTAACCTTGAGGTGTGAGATAAAGGAGGGAGATGAAAATGAAAAAAAAGAAAGATCAGTCCATAAAATGTTGAAGATCCTCTGTTATCTCAGATCAGAACATGGATATTCGGTGGAAGCCAGACACTGCCGTACTGGCGCTGGTCTCATGGGCCGCTGTTCTTTAATATCTGCCCAACGAAGTTGCTGGTATGTTTCCATGTACATGATTGGAAAAGACCACTGTGATTCTAAGAGTTAAGCAGCTTAGGAGAGTGGTGAGGACCCCAGTGGTCTCTGATGATGAGTATAAGGGAAAGTAGTTAATACGATTAAAAATTATGACGTTAAGAAAAATATGTAAAATTTTTGTGCCATTTTATAAGAGGACAAAGAGGGCCTGTCTTGACTAATTGTGCTAAATTTGAACAGTAGATATATTAAAAGTTCCCAAAACAAGTATGAACTCAAGAGCTTCTGATGAACAACTCTCAAGTGCAACACTACAACTTCCTCTGAATTACCTGGATATTACCTGAAACTGAAAGGACCAGAAAACTTCATGATTCACGTTTGTGGCAGGCATGCCTGCAGACAAAAATCAATACTGCAATGTATTACTCATTCCTGAATGTTTGTGTTTGTTTCCGTCTTCATTCTTGGGTAGAAGAAAGAAAAAGGAAGGTTCCGTTTGGTTCCTTGTGTTACACGGTTCCATGATCCTTTGTTGCCAAACAGATGACAGATTGGTTTGTCTGAATTGATTTTTTTTTTTTCTTTCCCATGCCCTCTTCACTTACAATTAACGGCATCAAAGAGAGCGAAGGCTTGAATGTGAAAGAGCGACATTGGGTGACTGAACTAGGAATTGGAATGAATGGACCAGCAGGAGCAGAGTGACACAAAAGTCAAGGGAGCTGAAAAGTAAAATGCGTCTGGTGCACATACCTCCGTGTGGTATTTCTGAGCGCATGCTTTCTGTCAGTGGTCATATTTCGGGACTTTTCATCGTTGCTACAGCCGTCCTTGGGACGGGCAATAACGGCAGGGTTTGTGCTCTCCTGAAAGGAATATCGCATTTTGTTCGGAAAACTCAAAGGGCTGATAGGCTGGCTGTAATGGCATTAGGAAGACGGCAAAAGGATAAGAATGAATAAGTAATGCCTTAAATAGGCTCCTGTTCATTTGAGTCTGCGTTTTTCAGTGTGGCGTGTCACAGAGATGTGGGTGCTGAATAAGTGGATGCATCAGTACCTCACTGTCACGGTCTCGATAAAAGATTTTGCATTCAAACTGTAGTGTCACTGTTGTGTGTGTGTGTGTGTGTGTGTGTGTGTGTGTGTGTGTGTGTGTGTGTGTGTGTGTGTGTGTGTGAGAGAGAGAGAGAGAGAGAGAGAGAGGCTCTACAGTAGTGCTCATTTGGTTTGAATGCTTGTCACAGACTCTGGACTCATGATTACCCAGCAGGGTGGTGGCTGTGTTTCTGATTCGCATTCAGTCTGCAAAATGAATTTTCAGTGATAGCAAGGAAGAAATGTTATTTGGAGGTGGGAGTGTGTACATTTCACTGGGGTATTGTGTGAGCTAAGCCTGCGATGAAGCCAGCTAGGGGGGGCAAGGGTAGATGTTTTCAAGTTCAATATGATTGTTTGATTTAGAGGTAAAAATTCTGCTTTTTGATGAAACAATGTTATTGCCAAGATCTGATTATATACTACACAGACTAATGTGTTTTAGAAAATACAAATTTTGCTCTGATAAACACTGCAGATGAGCTTTAATCATTGCAAAATCAGATAAAATCGCACACAGTTGCCAGGTTTTGATCACTGACAGTGCTTGCTTTCTATGAAGGGTGGTAAGTAAGATGCGCTCTAGGAGACTGAGGGCCAGATTGAAAATCCAGGTCTGTTGAAATGGTAATTGTTTGGTATTGAACTTTTTGCATGACCAAATTCTGCATTTCCTTTTTCATATACTCAATCAAATCTGGAGCTGCATTCAAAAAGCTTTGTATCCTTTAGTGAGAAAAGTACAGCAACGCATTCACAACCATGCGACTCCTTCAGCAGCAATTTATTGCCTACTCCGCCGAGACACAGGATTTTGTGGGAGTGAAAATTGCCCTTGCTTTGGGTGATAATTTGCTGCAAGCCTTTCCGTTTGACATCAGGGCTCTATACGTAGTCAGTGTTGTCTGTGTGCGTACCGTTTGCTTGTCCCCTGACCCAGAGTGCAGTCGTAGGGTGCCACCTCACCCCTGCCTCACACAGTGACTTTCTCAGCGAGGTGAAAACCAGCTGTCTGTCACCATCTGCCTCGACTGCAACCCCGTCTCCTCTCTGGGGCCCAGCTGTGTGCTATGCCACATTCAGCTCACTTCTTGGCACCTTTTAATAGGAAGATACACAGAATAAATAAATAAATAAATAAAAAAGACTAAGCAACAGTCTTCCTTCCTTCCTCGCTGCAGGCATGTGGTTTAAATGTTTCGAATTACTATATGAAGAGATTTTGATTGTTTTAAACCCACGGTGTCTGACAATAAAGCTGAAAACTGGAAGGAGGAGCGATCGTTAAATAGGATTGGAGCTTGCAGCAAAGCGGCATTAAACAAAGTGCACTCACAAATCTTTGGAAAGTGTTTCATATTCTCATGAATGAAGTGATCTCAAACGTAATGGAGGTTTTAATCTTACACGGCAGGCAGGAAATTGTGCCGTCAAGCATCTACTTCAACAGTATTGAGGTCAACAGAGTGTTTTAAATTCTGGAGTTAAACAATATAATGGCATTTTGTATAAAGCAAGACATCACAAAAATATATTAACCTTTTTTGGAATGACATGATAACATCAGAATATTTAATAACTGGGTGGGGTTTAAATGAAAAACATACCAACTCGAGCCTTCTGTTTAAGGATTTTGTATTGCTTGTATTGTATTGTATTGCATTGTATTGTATTGCTGCAGTCTTGTTTTAGGACTGGAACCGTAATTGAGTTCAGCGGGAAGACTGAATCCGTTTAAAAGATTTCACAAAGTGTGTAAAGTGGATTATGTGCCTCATCTGAGTATATTTGCGTAAAAAAGCGCTCATAGATTTTGTGCAGATTTTGTTTGCTGAAATAGGCTACAATTGCTATGTGTTTAGACCAGTGAGGCACGGACATTGAGAGTTGCACCGTTTTATAATTACTTAACTGTGTTTATTGCATCAGTCACTAGCATATGAATTCTTCAGATCCACTGATTATGATTTTGCACTGTGTGCTCAGGAAAAGTTTAAGCATAGGTTCCTCTGGTCTGGTATATTTTTTTTAGAGAGTGCAGTCTGGGTTTTTTTTACATTTTTTTTTTTTTTCTGAATTCTTTTAAGTAAACTCTTTCCCCTTGGTTGTGTACCTAAGCACTATATTTTTGTAATCTAAAATGGTCCTTCATGCTGTGTGTCCTTTAGCTGTGGTAAGAAAGAACATCACCAAAACAAGTTATATCCTACCAAAGCTGAAAAACAATGTGAGAATACAGAACGTGATCTTCTGGTTTTTGTAAGGGATCATACGAGTTCTCTTTTGTTTATCGTGTTTTCATATTTACTGTGCCTACATTTTTGCTAGGTTTGTGCAAACAATTTAAGCAACACTTAATTTTGGCTGTATAGTAATCATATCAATGCTTAATGTAGTAATTACTTACTGTAATTTATATTTTTGTGACCATGCATTTTTTGAAGAATGACAACCTGCGGAAAAAAACACATTTGGGATATAAACGTTAATCGCTTCTCCAAATCCAAAGCGAATCCAGAATGGTACAACATTGTTCCCAGTTAGATATGATGGTAGGATAAAATTCAGTATTCAGTATGTCAATGGACTGTTTTCATACTTTCATTCATTCATTATTTGAGCCTTACCAGGATGGTGGAGGTAATGGAGGTATTCCAAAACTCAAAGACCCCAGTCAGGTCACCAGTCCATCCCATTGCAGGCACAGAATTACACTGCCCACTCACTTGGCACAGATGCTACAATGCATGTACACAGTCACACCTGGGAGCAATTTAACATCTCCAGTTCACCTGATGCACAAGTCTTGCTGTTCCAAAATTTCCCACTGACCTTGAAAGTGATCTAGCATGAATTTTTAAACACGTAAGCTAATTACCTTCTAGTCTTACAGGAGCAGAGCGTGTATTAAAATACTAAATCTAAATGTAATAGTATCTAAGCGTGATAATAGATTTTTTCCCCCTATGCACATGTTTCAAGTCAGGAAATGGGAGGCTGCACAGCTATCTTGGTGTAATCAAAGAAAGGCTGTTCATTCTTTAAAGCTTTGGGGCAAGGATCGAGAGACTGGTGGCAACTCTGACCTGCTCTAATAGTGTCCTCTCGTCTTTAATCTGCTCCCTCTCCTCCCAGACAACCAGCAGCCTATAATTACAGGAGTCGCTCCCCAACAGAGCTGCATCACCACTAAGGCAGCGTTGGCTGTGCCTGGGTTAAGGGGAGAACCTTGTTCCTCACACAGCTGGGTGGAAACAGATTGTCAAAATGTCAGCACTGTTTCTGGTTAGTCTTATCAAATGTCAGTGTCACAGACGCACAGAGAGAAATGACCCAATCTCTGTTTTATTTATTATTGTAAACTATAGCCAGTGTTTCTGAAGTCATTGCAAAAAACAGTGGTCATGTAAGAAACGTCAAGTGTGGGTAAGCTCCAGCTGGGAATGCTTTGAAACTGAAGACAAAAAGATGACGGCTGTGCCAATAATCGTTATTACAGTGGATGAATAAAAAGCCATTAGTCATCATCATGCATTTTCATTGGCGTGTTAATTCCAATTGGCCTGAGTGATACCCTGCAGCTCTCCTCCCAAAGCATTATCCATTATCAGCGTGGATCCTCATTGCCCTCTGTCTGTTCACTAACTAAGAGCCTGCCTCATTTGTATTAGCCGTTCAGCCCATCACAGATGAAGCCGCCGGCTGCCACAATAGCACGCGCCCACTTCACTCTCGCCTTCATTTCCACCTACTCTTCACTTTCCATTGTTTATGCTGAATAGTTATTAATGTTGACCAGAGAAATATGTCAAAATAAAAACCGAGCAAATCGTCTTTCTTTTTTTCCCCTGCATGCTTGTAATTTATTTGAAACCAAGGGCGAAACAAGATGTAACAGGCACCTATTGTTACGTGCATTATGTATGTGATTTTCCTCAGAGGGCCGAGCCTCTTGACATGATGCTATATTTCTAATTTGGACGTGAGTAATTACTACCGGACTTGCCTAGCTAATAGTGACCTACAAAACAAGGAAAATGGGAGCAGTGCAAATGAAGTGGCTATCTAACTGAGCCCTCAATTATGCCCTCCCAAAATAGATCCTTATGTACAGTGGGCTCACCACTACATTCTCTGCCACAACAGATCTGCTGGTGAATGGGTGCATCTGTTTTGCAAGCATATGTTCAGGGAGGAGAAATATGTTGCCACAAACATTCTGTGCTTTTGCAAGAAGCTGTAGCTTCAGGACTGGTGGAAGATGACTTTTTTTGTGCGCTGATATTCCCTCGTAAAACTGAAAGAATTTATACAAAATCCAATTATAAAGAAGGCACTTGGCAAGACTGACAGGCAGGAGATATTTCATTTTTACTAAGTATGATGCCTTTCAATATAACCTACTGTAGTTGCTGTTAAGTGTTGCTGTAAAGTAATTCTTTTGTTCAGGTGTCAACTGTGGTTGTATGCTGAACATGTATTTAAGGTGCTAGGTCTTTGGACCTGATGTGATATTTTGATATTTTGGCATATTTAGTGGTGGTTATTTTACATTTCTATTTTTTGGCTGCTTCAAAACATGCTAGCATTTGAATATGCAGCCACAGATGTATCAGTGAATAAGTGCTGGCAGTATATATTGAGAATGATTGTGTCTGCTTTAGAAAAGCTGGCAGATCTCAGACAATAAACTAGTAAATAAAGCAGGTACACCTTCTAAGAGAGAGATTTAAATCTATATTGCTTTTGAGGGTTTGATCTCCAGAGGCCTACAGATGTTTTATGTATATACATACCTTAAAAAAGGTGCTGTTATTTAGAGAAAGGAATTAGCCATTTGTTAGAAAAGTGACCATGTTTGGAAATTATTTGTAGGGAAAAGATTGCTTTTGGGAAGATGATTTTTGAGTATAAATAAAGAGCTTGCACAAAGTGATGTGCCGTAATTGTAATCCTGCCTCTGTGTACATCAAGCCTATGATACACTGCATATCATAGCCAGCAGGACAGTGCTTTAAATGAGCAATGCGAGTGTCTTTGATGAATTGTTTTTAAATCTGTACATAATTTAATTTGCTCTAAATTTCCACAACTCTGAAAGCAGTCGTCTGTTCTTTGGTATTGGCTTACACGATCCCTCCCCCTATCCCTGCCTCTAACCACGTTAGGTTCAAAACTAAAGTGGTCATTAGGTTTTTTTTCCTGCTCCCAAGCTCGAGCGAGTGATGTTGGTTGGTAAAATGCTAATGCTTTCGTCCATTTCTGTATTACTTTTCAGCTGGACGGCAATGCATCAAAACATAAAGCATTTTGAGGCTCGTTAAGGGAGCATTATGTGATGAGGCCTAACATAGTGGTCGTGGCGAGGCTCAGGTGATGAATGCAGAAGCGATGTGGCGAATAAAGCTCAGGGCCGCGTTTTGCGGTAAAACTCGCAGATCTCTGACAGCAGTGGCAGCAGGGGAAGGGGAAGAAGAGCCGAATCACCGGGGCAGGTCCACCACGGTATCATTACAGTACAGAGCAACAGTAACACTATCCAGGCTCTTTCCAGCCCTAAGTGTGGGTCTGTGATGGCCTGCACAATCACCCCTTTGGGACATGAGGGCATGGTGCAAAAAAACAACCACACAGGATTTTTTTTTTTCTGATTGCAAATGCCATTTTGCAAAAGTTACAAAAGATTGACTTTGCTTTTTTGAAAATTGAGAAAACAATCAGAGGTGTCAGGGGAATAAAGAAGTAGACCTGGTCCTGACTTTTTTGTTAGCCTTTTTATAGGGTTAGTGCCATCATGCAAGTAGGTAGAGCATTATCATTATTTTTTTCCCCTTAAAGTGAAAGTGACTATTCTTGTTATTGTGAGTACACGGCACAACACACAGTGAACCACAACAAAATTACACCTCTGCTTTTAACCCACTCACAAACATGTGCAGCAGGTGGCAGCTATTGAAAGCGCATGGGGAGCAGTGATGGGGACGGTACCTTGCAAAAGGGGACCTCAGGGCCTGGGATTCGAACCCACGATGACCCACAATGCTAGGCCACCGCTGCCCTACCGTTATCATGTTAAAATTTCATGTTATCATGTTAAGATTTCTTTACACAATTAGTATTGTTCAGATTTTCTCAAAAAAATTTCATATTATGTATCGTGTATCATGAATGTTTCTTGAACTATCAAGATATTATAATTTTGCCTTATCTCCCACCTCTGATTAATTCTATTTTAGTATTAGTTTTATTTTTAATCACATCTATTTTGGCTTTCAGTATGATAAACTGCTGTATTTAAAAAAGGACCTCTAGATGGGATTATCATGTGTTTTAAACTTGAAAGCCTAAGTAAAATGCATTTTGAAGTATAGGGTATATCAAACTGCACAAGGTGAATATTTTGGGGGAATCAAGCTCATACAGCCAATTTACATTCTACTGAAGCACTGATTCTTCTTGGTTTTAATTTAACTGATGACATTTACAAATATTACAAATTTAAGTTGTTGAGTTTCATTAATCCATGTGTTATTTCTGTGAAAACCCCATAATGGTCTTTTTTTTTAACTGACAAAAAATATTATCAGCCACTCTCTTAAAACATTTTAATTCCAAACCCTTTCCTTTGGACTAGTTACTTTGTATGCCAATGCTAATATTACATTCTTCCTTGTTGTAGCTTCCGTTATTTATGAGAAAGCCTGCGGCAGCTTGTGAGTGTGTTTAAAGAGTTCTTTCAGGCTAACAAACTTCTCTTCATCGCTGCTGAGGTATGTATGATGGTGTTTTTTGTTTTTTTTTTTTATACCAGGAGGCACCTTGGCTAAGCATTCACCCTTTAAGCATTTTTTTCCTCTCTTCTTAAGTCTGTGCTTGGAGCTGCAGTTGCTGCACATAGAAACTGCCGTCTTCTGCCTTGCCAAATAGGGCCAATATGACTTCCCACTCAGTGTTCTTGAGCCAACACGCTGACACACCATCAGCTTTTTAGGGGCAGCGTGTCTCTTGTTCCAATACTCCAATATGTTTCTTCCCCTTGCCTTTCGGAAAAACATGCATTCACGTCCAATGTGATGTGACCTCAGCAGCTGATGACGGTTAGTTCACACAGGATAGATCTGAGCAGACTTTTTTTGGACCACTCCGAGCTTCTGTTTGGTCGCCTGCTTGCAGGTTTAGATTAGAGTTGAAGCTCAGGAGCACAGTATTTTGTTTACTGGCAAGTATTGGCACAAATCTGGCCAACATGGCTCCTTTCCCCATGATTTTGGAGCCAACATATGTCCCCTGACTCAGTTTAAGAGCTTGTTTGTCAGCCCCTTTCTCTTGCAGAGGGAGCACCAGTCACCATTAGTGTCCCCTGTGTCAGTCCTATTAAAGAGCACGCTGTGTTTGGGGAGTCCATTGTGAAGTAAGACTCCCTTGAAACTCCTCTCGTCCGCTTGCTTTATGGCCTTTCATAAAAGTGTCATCTACGATGTCGGCATGGGTCCGTCCTCTGTGCCCCCTTCTCTTCAATTTGCGACAGCTTACAGCGTTTGTATCTAACGCGATTCTGTGAAGCCATCAAGGCCACTCCACCTGACTGCTGCCTCGCGCAAGGGTCCTCTGTTTGATGTCTTTGATTGGTGCGCTCAAAAAGATTTAAACCTCCAGAATTCCAGCTTGTCCAGAAGGGCGCATTACGCCTTTGATATTTATGGCAGTTCACAAAAGAGCAATGAATTGGACTTAGATGAGGACAAAGGGTGTGAAGTTCAGTCCCCTTTTTAATCTTTTCCTTCACAACTTCCAGTCATTTTTCAAATGAAATTTAATTTGAATCGGAGACCACTGGTGAAATCAATCATATGTGCAGTCAAAATATTGATCTACAAGATTGTCTGTGTTTTATTAAAGAAAGACGGCTTCTCCTTTTTTTTTTTTTTTATTTACCTTTTTTGGCTGTGGCACAGTAACAGTGATGTGTGATTTACAGATTCTGTGCCTCTGGAATCTGTTATTGCTCTGCAGGACAGGGATTTGTGCCTCGAATCGATAAGCCATTCTTTTCTTGTTTGCTGGTTGCTGGTTTAGCTTAAATGTGTGACATGCTGGTTATACTTTTTTGATCACTCTCATATCTTTGCAGACCAAACAACTCCATCTGTTGCTAAAATAACTTTTCAGGAGAGTAAGAAAAACACCCAAATGTATTCTTAACGGTCTTAATTTATTTTTTGCACCTTTTTGCATTTTTTCTTTGGATAGCAGCCGCTATGCTCAGAGTTTTTACAATTAACATTGTTTCCTTTTTCTAATGCAAGGGGTTGAGTTAAATATTTTTTTTTATATACAAATTGCCCATTTGCTGTTAACCTTCATTAATGTATTTCTGTATTTTCAAGTAATTTTTCCAAAATGCAGACATGGGCCTAATTTAGACAACCTGAGGCAGTGTTTATCATGTTGCTGTGTGCAGAAAACAAAGAAGCAGGAAACAAAAATAAGAGGTTTGAATTTTTTTATGTTTTTTTTTTTCTCTTCAAAATGTTCACTGTATAGATTATACATAAAATATAGATATAAAAAGTATTGGACATATTTTTATTGAGTCCATCTGAAGGGCTCTTTCTTTCTCTATTTTGCACTCTTTGCCTGGTGAAAATTTTCAGGGTTACATCATGCACAAGTGTATTTGCAATTGGACATGCAATAATGACACTTGCTGACAAACCGATATGCAGATAGTGTCTGTTTGCTCCTGTTCAGACCTTGATGTAATTGGTTGTCCTTGTCATGGAGGCATTGTGCCATTAGGCCGGTATTTGCTACACTGATGCAGAGCCTAACAGCAAGATTTACAGATGGTGTAAAGCTCTGTGTTGCGACAATGCGTCCTGCCAGAGCGATTCGAAAGTGGAACCGAATTAATTTAGCAAAAGAGCTGAGGTCTAACCATGAACTTGTCCCTGATTGGATCTCTCTTCTATTGTAAGGTGCCGCTGCCAGAACGAAAAGCATAACATTCACAGGCAGTATTCACTTGGGAAAAAAAAAAGCGATGCTACACGGAGGCTAATGTGCATCCGTCACAGGTCATGTTATGGTGCAGGTCTTCAGTTGTTGTTGTTAAAAGCATTACGCTTTTGCTTTCCTAAAGACTCTGACTTTTCCTGCACGCTCTGCTCAGTGTAATGCATATGAATGAAAAAAGCAATAGCTGCTTGGGATCTCTGTCAAGGGAAAAAAAAAATCTACTGGAGGACATTAATGATTGCAAGATGTTGTACTGGCAGCAGTGAGAAAAGGCAGATTGATTAGTTGATGTCCAGAGTATCTGTGTGTGTGTGTGGCCAGCAGCTGGAGCCTGTGTCTTTATCTGATGAGGATCAGATTGATCGGAGGCCAAAGCGTTTGGTCAGTGACAGACAGGCTGATCAATGGAAAGCCACTGTAACCTGGTTGCACCTGTTAACATCTCTGTGCTTAGTGCAGGAACCGGTCACTTTGGGTGAAAGTCATACCATTAAAATTCATAAACCATTTGACACTAAATTATTATCATAAAGTCACAAACAAGCTGACCGAGGGGGAAAAAAAAAACAAACCAAAAAAAAAAATACTAGACTGATTCATAGGACGTCACTGTAGATAAAATAGTTATTTTTTAAATAGTTTTCTTTTTACATTTCTATTCTAACTTAAATTTATTGAAGCGCCATACATGTAATAATACATCTCGAGTGTTAAAGAGTCAACCTAAGGTATTATTTCAAAATATCTTTTAGTTTATGTGATCAATTCAGTGCCTTAGATATGAGTTTTGATAAATCTAGCTACAGACTGAATTGTAAAATGCCTAAAATATTGCCTAAAACCATTTTGAGTGTAGACGGTCCTGCTCTAAGGGTAAATCTATATTTTGTGCTTTTTTCATATACAATAGAGTGGCATTTTAGGTGATTTGTAAAATAAAATCTGTTGACCTTATCCATAGTTGCTCTACAAATGAAAGCTGGTGCAGCCTAATATTTGACATGTGTGTTGAAATGCCAAGACGAAGAAACAGACACTGAGTTTGCTTTCATAATAGCAAAGCCTGTCTGCTAATTCTAAACGGGCTTTATTGAAAGGATCATAAAGCTGCTAGGTTATTCAACAGAGTTAGACTGACTTACACCTCTTTTAGTATTTTTGAAATTCCCCAAATTGCTTAATAACCAGACAATTACGTAAAAGCTGTTTTTGTAATAATTATGCAACTGTTCGCAACTTGAATAGAATAGTCTGGTATTTATTTAATATTCACAGTGCCCTAAAAGCAGTCAGATTGCTTTTACCAATGCTAAAAAGAGAAAATCAACTCATATCTTTGAAAATAATACAGTGATTAAAAACTGGGATAGGCTTCAGCATGCTCCTCGACTCAGGTTAGGATAAGCAGCTCTGATAATGAATGGATGGATGGATAAAAAATTAATGGGAAATGGTTTATTTTCCTCCGACTTTTCTTAGATTCATTTAAAGTGGTGGCCTTTTTGTTTATAAGTGGGCTGGTAATCTTGTACAGTGAACAAAGCAGTAGAAGATTGCGCAGTATTTAAAAGGAAACATTGGATGAGCAGTGTTAATGAAAAAAAAATATTTTGCAGCCTTTCATTAATTATAGAAGGGGATTTTGTGTTTGTTTAATTATTTATTTATTTATACATACATTCATACATACCAAACTTTGAGTTTCGTGTGTGTTTGTATATAATACATTTAATATATATAAATGAGCACATCAAAATCAAGCATTTTGTATCAGGTGCAATATATGGTGTGATTAACTAATTGTACATTTTAAAATACATACATATTATGTTTACATCTTTATTGGAAATAAATTAACTTTAATATTTAATAGGATAAAGAAGGTTTAAAAAGAGAAAGATTTGTTCTTCTTTATTTGAGTTAACCGGCTCAGAAAAAGGCAGGGTTTGGTAAATTGAGGTATTTGATTGCCCCCCCCCCCCCCCCCACCCCCCCGGACGATTTTTGTAGATTGTAGATGTAGATTTTTGTTTTTCTGTTTGTTTTTCTGGTTTTAGTGTTTTTTGTAGTGTTCTTTTCTTCTTTGCTTGTGTTTGTAAGTATTGAAAAAAATATGAATTTGTAGTTTGTCAGATGTGTGAAGATCGCTTATAATGAGAATGCAAGACCCTTGTCTCTGGGATAGGTGTAGACGAATGCTCCATGGCTGCTACTGGAGAAGATCGACAAGCCCGAGGACAGCCGAAAGGCAGTGCTCTGGGTTTGCCAGAGTGCAACTTTTCTACTTCTTCTCCCAGACTTGTAGTGATTTGGAAGCTAGCGCAGAGCTGGAAGGGGAACGTTGAGATACACATCAACAGAGTCCATATCGGGACAAGAATGGGCTTATAGATAAAACATCAATTCCAGCCCAAAGAAGAATGGAACACAATGTTTCAGTGGAAAGATTGCCTGAGCTTGCATAAGGCTGCTGAATTTATCCATCACTGCTCGAAAAAGGTCAAATGCTTTTCAGTACAGAGTCTTCCAAATCTTGTCCAAAGCAGAAGAACTTTTTTTTCTTGTTTTAGCTGTTTTTTTCCCCCATAATGGACAGCTATTAATTTTTTAGGGTAAATAAAGAACAAACAAACAAACAAAAAATGACATAATACCTTGCATTTTCTTTTCAGAGTAGCTTAAATTTATTTTCAGATAGTAGAAAATTTAAACCTTTTCAGTGCAAAATAAATTTATTTACAGCATTTAGCAGACGCTCTTATCCAGGATGACTTACATGTCCTAATTACAGGGACAGTCCCCCCGGAGCAAATCAGGGTTAAGGGTCTTGCTCAGGGAAGCAAGTGCTGGTGGTAGTGCTAGAGGTGGGATTTGAACCTGGGACCTCTTGAGCCATTGGTCCATAGGGAAGCACCCTACCACTAGACCACCACCACGCCTGGGGAGAAGTGACGGGGACGGTACCTTGCTCAAGGGTACTTCAGGGCAACCAACTGGTAAGGGGTTTGAACCCTTCCAATCCTGTGGTCAACTCCTTAACCACTAGACCACTGCTATTTATGTAGTTAGCAGATTTGAATGGTTTTGAATGGTTGAATGGGATTCTGTTTATAAATTTAGTTATTGCATTGTGCTTTCCCAAAGGGGGAATCTGAACCTCAGTGCCACAAAACTCTAAAATGCTCTACAACATCTACACTGTGTGCACAGTTATTAGGTGAGTTAATATTTTTACCATGTCATCATTTTTTTGCATCTATTCCAACTCCAAGCTGTATAAACTTGAATGTTAATTTTATTTAATGAGATCAGGTGATGTGTTTAATGAGGGAGGGTGTGGCCTAAGGAGATCAACACCCTATATCAAGGTGTGCCGAATTATTAGGCAGCTTTGTTTCCTCCTTAGGGAAAATGGGCCAAAAAGAGAGAGAAATGACTCTGAAAAGTCAGAAATTGTAAAAAGTCTTTCAGAGGGATGTAGCACTCTTGAAATGTCTAAGATATTGGGGTCATGATCACAGAACCATCAAATGGTTTGTTGCAAATAATCAACAGGGTTGTATAAAAGGTTAGGAGAAAAAAGACACAAATGAACATATTCCAGAACTGAACCTACCTTCAGTGCTTGGAGACGTGGCCAATGTAAGGAAGACTGAAACCCCACCACCACTGAAGAAGACACATCAGCTGAAACGTCAAGACTGGACCAAGAAATATCGCAAGAGATGAGATGAGAGACTGTTGATGGACCAGATGGACTGGCCCGTGGCTGGATCAGTAATGGGTACAGAGCTCCACGTCCACTCAGACACCAGCAAGGTGCAGGTGGGGTACTGGTATGAGCTGGTATTATTAAAGATGAGCTGGTTAGACCTTTCCAGGTTGAAGATGGACTCAAACTCACAAACCTATTGCCAGTTTTTATAGACACAAGCAGTGGTTCAGGAAATAGTCTGATCTTTCAGTAAGGCTATGTAAGGCTATGATTGTTCTGCAGGTCAATGCTCAATCATCTGCATGGAAGTTCTCCACCGAATGGCTGTAAAGACCATAGAGATGAAAGGATAATGACGTGTTCATCACCTGACCTAAGCCCTGTTAAGAACTTGTGGACCTTCTTAAAATGGAGATTTACGGGGAAGGAAAACAGTCCACCTCTCTGAACAGAGTCTGGAAGGCTGTGGTTGCTGCTGCACAAAAAGTTGATCAACAGATGAAGAAACGGACAGACTCCATGTACGGAAGGATTATGACTGTTTGAATAGAAGGGCGGCTACATTGGTCAGACCCGCTCTATTCTTTTTCTTACAAGGAGGAAAGGCTTTATTTGTTTTATTTTGTGATTAAATTGACAAATTAGGGTTTAGAAGTAATCACTTGTTTATATTTACATAACTCCTACTAAGTAGAACACTGCACATTGTAATAATTACAGTCTTCTCTGTTTACATGTGGTGACAAATTAGATTGCATGTGTGTTGGTCCCACTAGAGGCTGTTTGATAAGGGCTGTCAGTGCAGTGGAGGACTAGTCTAGGTGGCAGTGACTTTGATGAAAATAATTGCTTTATTATAATTGAGTTGCATGCAGAGATTGTGCTCGCACCATCTCAGTGGCAATCATGCAGGGACAATATATCCCTCACTACAGCCTTTCATTACTGTGATTGTAGGGCTTAACCTTTCACGCAGGCATGTCATTGAAATTGTTGTTTGTCTTTAATATTTATTTTAAAATATATATTTTTTATAGTTTTAGTCAAAAATACATGCACACTTACAAAAATAAGAAGAAGGTTGAAGCTCAGTTTGAATCAGAGTCTAGGTTTGTCAGTTCATACTGCAAGAGTTACATTTTCTTTTAATTCATTTTTCAACAGATAAGCAATATGAGTCTTGTTCAGGCAGTTTAGTGTTTGTACACAGTAAATTAAGTTTTTTTTTTGTTTTTTGAGGAGATTGAAAGTTGGACCACCTAGTCTAGGCCTATAAATGGCATTAAATTTTTTGTTTTATAAAAAAAAAATCTTTTTAATCTTTTAATTAAAAGATTATTGTTGCTATCGATGGGCAACATGATGCATGCAAAATTGTGTCTTTATTATGCTTAGTTACATCAGTTTGGCACACACACACATGCACGCACGCACACTTTCTCTATCTTTTCTCTCTCACTGCTTTGACATTTGTTCTTTCACAAACTCGTGCTCTTTGCTACAAAGAAAGACTGCACTTATACTGAAAATGGCATTCACTATAAACTTCCTGGTGTGTCCTTGGATTTTATAATGTATTTATAAAATATGTATATATTTTATAAATACCTCATATATGTATATATAGAAGTGATGCCCTAGTGGTTAGGGACCAGGCCCCATGTTCAGAAGTTTGTGGTCCAGACCAGTAAGCGCTACCCAGAGGTACCCTTGAGCAAGATACAATCCCCAATTCTCCTTCCTAGGTTTTAGAAGTATGGCTGCCCCACTCCACTGAGTGTGTGATGAGTAAAATACAGAGAAAGTTAATGCTGGTTCTGATAGAACGCTGTTAATGCTGGTTTTGATAGAAAAGTGTCAACACACTGGCCTTTATGTGGATAGTACATCCCTAGTAGAAGTGTTCTGTTGGTGATTTTAGGAACATGACAGATACCAGTACAGTACCAGAACTCAGTCTGACCAATTTTGTGTGTGTGTATGTGTGTGTGTGTATGCGTGCATGTGTGTGTGGTAAAATATATGTTTCATACAAATTCAAAGATACATTCAATTAAAAGTCATCATTTTCCAAGTAGTTGACATTTTTGACTGTCTGGTGCTTAGCGTCACTGCTGCTTCCTCAATTATGTTGGACTTTGTCAGCACTGAATAATGTTTTACATTACATAAATTACAATGCTACAAACTTATTTAACAGTCTGTAGAAAGTTTTGATACAATCCTATTGCTTGTATCAGCTTTTTGTGTAAATTGAACAACAAACAGACATGATTGCTGCACATGGTCAGTGGGTCTTCTACAAGAGGAAGGAATGCTTCACATGGCATAAGTATTCAGGCAGCAAAAAGAAACAAACAACAACAACAGAAATGGAAATTGCCTCCAGGGCATTTCTTCCAGATTCTGCATCCCTGTTTAGCCCTGATTTGTAATGAACTCTCTAATACTTAGCAGTTGTTTCCTCAGCTCAGAACTGTGGTGCTCCAATCAGCAGTCTAAAAGTACATTATAACTGCGTCAAGCAGTCTCACTAGATTGCCAAAAATAAATGGAACATAGCCTTTGTAAACATTTAGGTGACAAGGGTTGCTGTGTGAGTTGCAGGCATTGTTGGCACAACCAGAGGCAAAAAACAGACTAATAAGGAAAAAAATATAAATAAGAACACACAAACGTAGTAGGCTGTCTGTTCACAGACATATTTGGTGTAACGTTTGAGTTTTCTTCTGTGATTGCTTTTTGTGAAGGTTGCTATGTACCAAAAGTTTGAGAAACATGATAAAAGCATGGAAAATAACAGCATATTTTGGACACTGCTGCATGTTCATAAATTAATCATTGTAGCGTTTATGTTTTTATTAAAATCTAAAATAAAAGAAGCAATCTGGTTTTGTCAGTGACACTTAGAAGAAAACTGGTTTCCCTATGTAATGGAAAGAAGTTAATCTAAAATTTTAATTACAATACACAGACTTCTCTCTCAGATTTCTAAATATCTTTTCATGTTCAATATGCTTATTTAGTATTCACAAAATTACAGGTTGTACCCTTGGTGATTGGGGATTACCGGAACCATATAATTTCCTGTACTTTTAAGAAAAGGCTTCTGATTGCATGGAATTTTTGGAAATTGGTCACTTTCTGCTTGAGTCTCTACTAAAAGAGAAATCTTGCCTCATCCTCCATCATTTCGTACACAATGAAAATGTTTAGTCTGATTACATGGATACAAAATAAGTGAACACAATCATTGAATAAATGTTAAAACCATCTATTTAACAGAAACAACAAAATATTATATGGTGCTAGAAGGGATTTAACATGTATTAGTACTATGTAGCAGCTTGTTTGTGTGTGTCCTCCACAAAGGACAGGGCTGCTGGTGCCCAAGGCTCATTTGTACTTATTTGGCCAAAGGCTTGCCCGTCTGATACCACGCAAGTGCTCCTGTAGCGGTTTCATAGACCATTAATGAGGGTCTCCTTATTCGTTGTTGGTTCTTCAAGTTCCACCAGAACAGCTCTGACCCAATGACTCTAGACTTTACAAGACTTTCACTAAAAGATGCTTTGGGATTTCTATGGCAAAGTGAAAGTGACTATTAGTCATTCTGAGCCCATTGCACACACCTTGCAGCAGGGGACATTCTTACATGCAGCTCTTGGGAAGTAGTGTTGGATGTTACCTTCCTCAAGTGTACCTCAAGGTAACCTACAGATCTGGGAATCGAACTCATGACCTTGATTATGGGGTTCCTAGTCACTAAGTAAGGCTTGTTTTCTACAAATTCTGGGGAAATTGTAGGCCAAAGCCAAGTGGTAGCCTAGTGTTTAGGGATTACGCACCGTGATTGGAAGGTTGTGGGTTTGAGTCCCAGATGAGTAGGTAAGCCTGAGGAGCCCTTGAGCAAAGTAATGTCTCCAACACTGCTTCCTGGGTGCTGGCCTCTGCTGTTAAATGGAAAGAAGCATTTGTCTGTGGTTCTTAGTCACTTTCACTTTTCACCTGTGTAGTGTAGCAGGGTCCATTCTGCTTCTCATCCTGAGAGAGGCCATTTCCATCAGGGAGTACCTTTGCCATAAATGGGTGTACCTCGTCAACAACATTATGTCAGGTGACAAATTGCAAATTGGCTTGGAGGAAAGGCATCCCATTAGAACGACTCAATTGTCTTCTCACCGTGCTTCCCTGTGCCATCATTTCCCCCAAGTAGCTGTGAACACCTGGCTGTTCATGGGGACAAAAATTCACATTCACATTTTGATGCTGAACTAGGTTCACACGTGGGCTCTCTAAACCCATGTGTGGCTAATCTTCCCTCTGCAACCAGCAATAAAGCTTTCGGTGACTTCTGACTCTGTTGCCATTCTGTCAGGTTGGACCAGGTAGTAAAGTGTTTGTTTCCCCTTTCTGAGCTTTGGGTACCCTACACCATTTTACTTGACAGAGTTGGACCACTGTCTGTGTACAAAGCAATACAGGCAGTAAATCACTTATGTCTTATGTGATGGGGATTTTATCACGGTCACCCCCCTCCCCCCTCCCCCCTTACCTGGGAATAAAAAAGTAAATAGCCTAATTTATAAAATGTGGTCAGGCATTATTTTCAATCATTAACTCATAATTAAAAATAATTGCAATGATACACTTTTCTGTGTTGTCTGTTTAGGGTATGTTATTGTTTCCAAGCAACCACAGATTGCTAAAATAGGACACAAAGGAGAATGTCATAACGTTCCTGGTGCATTCAGTAGGTGGAAAAGAATTATTTGAGATCTACTCTGGGTTTACTTCTATTTGGGCAAATGTAATTAAAGACACTGGCGTTTAAAGCTGTTTAAAGTGACGTTCTTTATTTTTGTGTGCTGTAGTTTTACCTGTAGTTTAACCCTGGAATCATAGAGTTCTCATTTCAAATTATAAAACTGAAGGTTATTAATGAAATATGTGACATATCAGCTGATTTTTTATTTTTTTTTTGCTTGTTAGCCTCGATCTGTGGAAGAAAATGGATCAATCAGTCGGACACTTTAAACAACCTTGAGTTTATTTATCAATTCAATCTGTGGTCCATGTGAGCAGCATAAGGAAGAAAAATAAAATATAATAATGAATGATGTTATTTAGAGATTTTTTCATGTGGGTGGCAGTGGTCTAGTGGTAGGGTACTTGCCTGTGGACCTATGGCTAAAGCGGTCCCAGGTTCAAATCCCACTTCTGGCACTACCACCACTGGGTCCCTAGACCCTTAACCCTGAGTTGCTCCAGGGGGGCTGTCCCTGTAATTGCTGGATAAGAGCATATGCTGTAAATATAAATGTCTATACAGAATTGTTGTGCAACATAGGTGTCTATCATCTTATGGTTTCCCAACATAACAGAACATTCAGTGCTCATGCTTTAGTCACTGTGCTATTGTACTGTAGATTGTTGGCAAATTTTTTAGCAATATTTGGGACAGTGTTTTGGAATGTTTTTTTTTGTTTGTTTTTTTTTCTTAACACTTTTTCCTTGAATAACATTTAACTCACTCAAATATTCAGTGCAGGATGAAAAGGAGTAAAATAAATTAATTTTTTTTTTCAGATTTTTGTTCAATTGTCTTGGAGGTCAAGTGTATATGTATAGACAACATGGTTGATGTCTTTGTATTTCTGTCACTTGTTTGATTGAAATAACTTTCTTCAAAGCATTTTTTAACACAGTGATATGCAAGACAGGGAATGTAGAGATACAGTAGATGTGGCGTAAGCGTGGTTCTTTGTTCTGCCGCTGCGCTCGGTAACTTGACTGATTCATTCCTGAAGCTCTGTAAGGCCTGAGATGAAAAGAGAGGTCATGTATCATGTTAGGCTGCTATTCTGAAGCATAACTGAAATTACACAAGGAAAACATGCACAGGCGTTATAGCACTTTTTTCATTTTGAGCTATGTGTATGTGTTCAAGCTTGGTCTTTCTGATTGATAAATCTTAGGGTGTGCTTGAAGTTGAGTGAAATGCTTCAGACTTTTTCCTGTTTTCTGTCTTCTTGCTTCACTATGATACTGTGCATACTTGTAAGAATGCTCACTGGATTCATTATAAAATATAAAAAACATGTTTAAATTATTGAACTTTAATCTGTTTTACCAACCTTTTCCTTTCTTTCTGACCTTTAAGGACTTAATTAATGTCATTGACTTGCACACCAAGGATTAGGTGTTCTTAATTCGTAGCATTAACTTTAAATCACACTTTCAGTTTTTTTTGCATTTGTGGTTCAGCAGGCATCGCTGAGCTTCTGTTGGAGTTGTGTTTCTTAAGGGGAACCGGTTGCTCTTTATGTTGAAGGAATGTATTCACTGGTTAAACAAACAAACAACAAAAGCTGTTAAATATGTTGTTCTTGTCGTGGAGAAGGTTTTTCTTTCCATTTGGAAACATGAGAGGAAGTAAGCTGGGGAATATGAGAGCGAGAGAAAAAGTGAGAATAAGAAGAGTGATGGTGGATGTGTGGGTGATTGAGGCAGAGAAAAGGTGAAATGTATTATTATTATTCCAGCATCGTCTCCATGGAGTAGCTGTTTCATTCCTCCATGAAGCGCTGTCCATTCATAGTGGACGAAATGGGCGCATACTTCTCTCTTACTCTCCCAGCTTACCTTATCAAGGAGTGCAAGGCTCACTGTGCATCCTAATACTACTCCATACCAGGATACAAAGGCAATGCTGACCTCCCGTACCCAGGGAATGTTTTATTTATCTGATTAGCTTCACATGTTTCCCATCCCAATCAGAGCATGTATAGAAACAGGAAAGACGTTCACCTTGATTGCCAGACATCTTTTTGACCGTTTCAGATTTTTTTATTATGGGCAATTTTCTATAAGCCAAATTCACTGCATTGATGTGACATACAGGTTGGAGAGTAGGTCTCATGCAAGCCACAGCATGAAAAAAAATATTGTTGAATGCAATTCATGGCTAAGGAGTAAATATCAGATAATGACAATCCTGGCCAATTGTAGTCTCGCACCACTACTTCTCTGGCGCACACAGTGCCTTGAGCTGTTGTCGTTTGCCAAACAACAACAATAGTTGTTTTAGTAACTTTAGCAGTAGATCTTTTAGCAGCTTTGTATCTTTTTTCTTGTTCTCGTTCTTGGCAAACAACTTCTGTCCATAGGATCATGCAGTACAAGATTTAGGGAGAGTTATAACTCCATGCATTGATACTGTTAACAGACCAAAGAAAACTGATTTACTCTTTCTCTGGACTGTCAGTCTCTCCCACTTCTGACTCCTCTCATCATTCTGTCACTTTACTGTTACAGATATACTGTAGTCACTTACTGCCTCCATAATACCATATCACTGCTCTCTTTGCATGTATTTACCTTTTAACACAATATAATAAGTTAATTACAATTGACTCATTGAAACAGTAATTTTACTGTTTATTATTAATTTTATTATTAATTTTATTTTTTTTTTTTATTAATTTTAAATTTATTAAAATTAATTGCCTAAATTTACATTTCTGTAAATGTGTCTTATTGTTTTGTGTGTTGTATATATTGCACAGCTGATATTTATCATAGTTGTATAATTGTTTTTACTGTACTGTTGCACTAAATGTTAATTGTCTTTTTTGTGTTAAGTGCTTCAGTCTGAATTTCAGTGTACATCTCCTTGTTCATTGTACACCTGACAATAAATCTTGAAAAGATGATGAATAAAATGTTTCATCTAGGTGGACAGGGGTACATGTGGACACTGATAGGTCCTACAAAAGAAGGCAATTCTCAATATTTAAAAAATGAAATCTTTGTGTTTTATGCATGGCTTAAATGCTAAAAGCGTCTTGAACACTACTTTGTGTAACTATATTATGCCCAAAAGTGCTTCTGTAGCACTGGTTTGTGGAAATAAAACTATGATGGCTGTGATGGAAAGGTTGATGTTCTTATGAGTTAAGGTATTTATGTCATTCAAGAAGCTATTTTATTTTGCCTTCTTTTTGATACTTAATGATTTGCTGAGATTTTTTAAAGAGTTCATTTTTAACACATTTCTTCAGTTTCATTTGTTTTGGTTGCATTTTTGATTCACCAGATTTTTTATAAAAAAAATAAATCTAATTTAAAAAAAAAAAAATTCATATAGCATCACATTATGTAACAATATAATCGCAACACTAGGCTTTTGCCCCAATTATTGGCTTAATTTGTTACTGGAGATGCAAGCAATTTCAACCCTGGGAAAACAGACAGAGGCAGTGTGATGCCCTGGGCAATGTTCTGCCAGGAAATCTCCTGACAGTCATGTGGAAGTTTCTTTGACAACACACACCTGTGCACATTTATGTTTCCAGTAACAGTATTCGCCAGTGCCAGGGTCCACTTTCAGACAGATGAGGTCCTGCCAAACAGGAATGGTTTTAAGAACATGACAGAGGTGTTGATGTTTCCTCTATATTTCCTAGATCTCAGTGTAAAGCACTAGGGGGGGACACACGATATTAGGCAGGTGGTCTTAATGTTGATCATTGTTTATTTCTCTGTGTATTGTTTTACACTAACTGCATCTGTCATTTCTTTTAATGCCACAGAATAAGTAGAGCATGTAGCGTTATTTGTTATTCAACTTATTGTGCGTGCGATAGCCTATGTGTGGGACTGTGCTCTTAAATAGATGGTGCATTGGAAAACATATGGAATACAACCAATATTAGGTCAAAATATCAACATGTCATGGTAGAAAAGGTCTTGACAGATGTTACTAGTTTAGTCTTTTAAAGACAATAATTGTATTCTTCTTTAGATGGCTTTAAGTCTGAAAATTTCTAGTAGTCTTTCTATTCCACCTGTCTTGCTGTTTTTCCATTTTTTATTCTCAGTTGACAACACCAAGGAGAAATATGTGCGCTAAGTGCACATATTAGTGTTTTGTGTTTTGAAAGAATCCTTGTGCATGAGATTTTCTAACTTTAAGTTAGAGTTGTGGTTGTCAGCATCATCTATATAAGCTATTGTTCTGCTTTTGCTATATGCATATGTCCAATCACAAACTATTCTTTTATCTTTGTCATGCAAGGTGTATTTATTCAATCAGTCTTTGCATTCAAATCGATTCACTTGACAAGTGACACCATAGAAAACGTTTCAAATGAAAGTCTCCTGCGAGTGTATTGTACTTTGTTTCTCGACTATTCGCAGGAGGTACAGTCTTCTTTTCAGAAGCAGATCAGCTGCCAGTATCCTGCGTTTGCACAGCACAACCTTGTTCAAAAGGAGTGAGACGCAGCCTAATTAATTACAGGCACAAAGAGAACTGTTGTTTTCATAAAAGGTAATTACTGTGTGGTTTGGCTGAAGGCAATAAATTAAAGGCGCACTGAGAGATCAGCAGCTTGCCGGACTTGTTTTCCTTTACTAGTTCACAGAGTTTGGTTTGTTTATTAATAAAGAGGCCATATTACCCAGTCTCCACTTTGATTCTAACAGCTATGATCACACTAAAATGACCAAAAAAACTGGTCAAAATAGGTTTTTAATTTTAAACTCAACTATGTTCACCTTGCCTTTCCAAACGAGATTTCTTCTTCTCCCCCTTCTTCTCTCTTCTTTCTGTTATTACTTCTTCTGGCTGCTCCCATTAGGGGTCTCCTCAGCTTATCATCTATCTCCATATCTTCGTATCCTCTGCATCTTCCTCTTTCACACCGACCCCTTGCATGTTCTTCCTCTTCTCCTCTTGCCTGGCAGCTCCATCTTTGTCTCCAAATTTTCCAACCTGAGCTGTCCCTGAAACCCTTTTAATTTTTCCACATTTTATGATATATCCTATATGCACAGCATTTTTTTCATAATGTTTAATCTGCATCCAACAACCTATTCAAAAAATGTAATTTTTAACTTTACTAATTTATTATTATTTATTTATTTATTTATTTATTTATTTTTTAAAGTTTGATACTTCTTAAAATCTTAAATCTTATGACCATTCAGTGTTTCTGAAGAGGTGACCAAGTATAACGTTGCGGTATTCGTTTAAAGCTAAAAAATTTTTGAACAGATCATATCGCGATATGCAGCGATATAATCACAGTGCAAGGCTTTTGTCCATGTAGGGAAGCTGTAAAGTGAACCACTGCGTACCTAGAACTGACGTTTTGAAGCCCTTGTCAACGTGACGCAGATCCTTAGGCTTTTCTATAAAACCTGCTTTTAACACTTCAACTTCAACAACTGACTGTTCCATTGCTGCCTAATATGTCCCACCCCTTTGGCAGGTGCTATTGTAATTTAATAATCAGTGTTCTTAACTTGTCGGCAGGTTTAATCTTGTGTCTGGTCAGTGTGTTCTAGAGATTGCTTTATGCATAGTATACAAATAAGAGCAAGTGGAGCTCCTTAAGCAGTAAACAATAAGCTGAAGGAGGCTTAGGCAAGAGTAACAATCTCACAAACACTTTGCAACGCTTTGGGCCTCTCCTTTCTTCCTCTTACGGAGTGTTTGACACAAGCCTCTTCATCTATAAGTGAGTCATTTTAGTGAATTTAAACTGCTTTTTCTCATACACGCTCGTGAACTCTCTCTCTTTCTTTTGTCATACACATACACTCATGCATGCTCTCGTTCTTCACACATTTACACATATATACAAGCTTTCTCACTAGCTTATGCACAGCTTTGGTCCCTTGAGAACTGTGTGATATTTTTTTGCTCGTAAAAAGGTATGTATTCCATTATAATCTGTGAATTTTGTTTTCATACTGTAAGCAATAAAAAAAATAAATAAAAAACTGAGCTTACCTGAAGTGTCTACAAAGAGCCAGTTTCCTCTCCAGCTAAGCTCGAGCTTTTATTCTTTTCCTGTTGGTCCATAGAAAGTTAGTGTATAGGTCATCCATCAACACTGTCAGCTGGAACACTGTCACAAAAAGTACTGTGCAGGTAAAAACAGTGTAAATGTACCTGCAAAGATAAAAATGAGGTAGAGTTTTGTACCATAAAAATGTTTGCCCCAGGGAAGAGGAGCAGATTTCAGTTCTACTTTTTGAGTTTTAAATGTCAGATCATATATTTAATAGATTTTCATTAAGCAGCGTCATTGTCCTGTTGGTTGATTTTTAAATTTTTTTTTGCTATAACATTTCATGATGATGAATTTTTAGCATGGCAGCATAGAAGCCTTATATTCATGCATTAAATTAATAATGTGTGATTAATAAAATACAAAAAGCCTGTTAAACACTCTAAATCATGAGACTGTGACATGTCTAACCATGACAAAAAATGAGTAGGAATATCACTATACGGTTACAATATAATTATCAATATAATTTATCTTCGAGTCAGTCATACATGGTGTTTGACATGCACACACACACACACACACTCATGCTGATGCACACACACCACATGCTTTCCATTTTTCCCCCCTCTCTGTCTCTCTCTCTCTCTCTCTCTCTCTCTCTCTCTCTCTCTCTCTCTCGCTCTCTCTCTGGTGCTGGTGAAAGCACTCTGGGGTGAGGAAGCAGGATTGCTCATCCTCCACTTGTTTATCCTATAATCCTCTCGGGGTTTCTGTTGCATTGATAAATTTTCTGTTTCCACCAGCTTTGTGTCTCACTGCTCAATAGCGGAGCAGACAGCCTGGGACCCCACCTGCGCCGAGCCATCACAACATCGGATCAATGCACACACAGCTACACACACACACAACTCTCAAGTGTAGAGCCGTCGAGAAACACACACACCCCTCAACCTCTGCTGCTGTCGAGGTTGTGCAGAGTAACTGTCCCATTTAATGCTAATGAGTTAAAGTGGGCATGTCTAACTGTTTCAGGGACAAACGTCCAATAAATCTGTATTCTTGCTCCACAAAAAAGTTTGATTCCTTTTTTTTTTATAATGGTGTTTTAGGAGAAAAGCTGATTTAATTGATTTCCAGTAAGACTGCATATTATGCACAACAAAAGCATTATGTAAACAAAAGCAACCACATGAATGTTCTTTGATGCAGCTGCTGAGAACACACTATAGGGCGCTCAAAATGGGCACGATATGGCATTATAATACTGTGTATTTAAATATGACATATTAAATCGCACCGGTGAATCAATAATGGGACACAAATAACAAAAGAAAAAGAATGAAACTGTGTGCCCTTTAAACATGTCGTAAGGGTTAAAAAGAAGAAAAAATAAAATTTTTTAATGAAACAAATTCTTTTTAATTCAATCAAACACACAGTAACACTCACCTGGAGCTGATCTGGTGACCTGGTGAAAAACACTAATTGGTCCGTCTCTCATTTACATATTGACCTATCAATGCAATAATGATTATCACACACACACACACACACACACACACACACATACACACAGGATTTGCTTAGTCCTCATCCAAGCAACATTGTAAGCTAATATGTATGATTTGACACCTGTTTTTCCCATATCTTTCTGTTACGTTTGTACACATTTGCATGAGATTCACTAGGTCTGCATGATGGGGGTATAAAATGATAAAATGATGAAATGAGATGTTAAGATTGAAATGATTTCGGACAGGATGATTTAGGTATCATCCCATGTTTTTTAAATAAAAATAAAAATGCTCCAGAGTGGCCGTGCTGTGCATGCGAGGTGCTTTCTATTGAAAGTGTTGAATTGAACAATGTGTTTAATTGGGAAAATCATGTTGTGATAAAAATGGGACTTATAATGCAGCCTTGCTATGTATGCATTCAGTGTGAGTTTACACAGAGTGAGGTAAAGCTAATAAGTAGTTATAAAATTTGGCTTCCACATAACTAATCATTTTGGGTCAAGACCTTGGTGATGTCTGCTGCTATTTGCCACTTTGCATCCTCTGACCCCTCTAAAAAATACCCAGCTGAACAGCAACAACCTAATGCAGCTGTTTAAATCCACCCACTCCAAGAGACTGTATGGCAGGATTGTGCTTTATTGCCTTTAAAGGATGAATAGAACATTCATATTCATTAATATTTTAACCTTTTTGTGGGCAAAAAGGACAAATGTGTTCTTTCCGATGCAGGATGATGATGATGATGCCTTTTCAAAACTATAGTTTTCACAAATCTTAAAGATGAAAGGACTTCTTTTATGGCCCAAAACTAAATTGGGAGATTTATTTAGGAGATTTTCAGAAAGGAATATATGCCACCAATATGATATTATGCATTTGCTTGTTTATGAGTTAATTGAAGGTCAATGGATTGGATAGGTCTAACACATGTGCATTACATTAAAATGCAGTACATGTGTACATTTCCTTTTTATTTGAATAGACTCATTATACTGATCAGCTGAAATCCAAATAATGTTCACAAAAAATTAGTTTGGTCACTTGATAAAATTGTAGCATTAGGGATAAATGCCCAAGCGTCATGTGTCTAGACTATAATATAACCTTTCATCAGACTGAAATGTACTCACAGCTGAAGTCTAATGGCTCCTCTTGTAGATGGCTGTTTATGACTAAAAGGAAGTTATTAGGAATGCAGCAATGTGGGATTTGCAAGCCAATGCTGATACTTTTGATATATAAGCTTGTTCTGATGCCAGTTCAAAAATACAGAACTAGGACATTTACCTGGATTAGAAAAAAAATGTAAATATTTATCACGCAAAAATAAATCTTGATCATATTGAATGACCTATTTTTTTTTATAAATTACTAGAAAAAAAGATTTAATCACCTTGATTTGAGTTTAACCATTTTATTTAGATTAAAACCAAAAGATAGAAACTTTATGTGGGGACACAAGTAATTATTTTAAAACCATGCACACAAATAGAATGCTGCCAATAAATATACATAGAAGAAAGAAATTCTTTACTGAATGAAAAATCAACAAATGCAATAAATTTCAAGTAGTATTAATTAGTACGTGAGTTATGTCTTTGACTGTTTTGATTTCTGGTAAGACAGGATTGCTTATTTCCTCTGTGTTGTGGATTGTTGGTGGGCTAAAGCAGACGTTGTGTTCTCCCACAGGTGGAAGTCACTAAGGTGATAAAATAAGTCACAGACCCACTGTTGATCAACATTCCCTGCACAGCCTACACACATCAGTATACCAGCTTGGCGTGTTGACCTTTCACCTTTTCCACATGCTCACTCAACACTGTTTCTGTTGTGTCACGTGCTGATTGTGCAAACAAACTGACACAACAGAAACAGTGAATTAAGTGGCTGTTTGCATGTCTGTTGATGAATAAATACAGGCAAAAAGTGAAAATGCAGTAAAAATGTTAAAGTAGCAATGGATCAAGCTCTCTTTACCAGCTGCTGCAGCCATTACTCAGCTCCAATGCTAATTATGAGCAGCACAGGGGGGCCGAGATGGCCTCTGTGTCGAGTTGTGTACCTGGAGTGATGGAACAGTCCGCACAGTTCACCCCAGGAAAGCCCGTTAGAGGAAGATGCATAACGCAGCTCCTGAGATTGATAGGCCAGTGGCAGGCTTCAACATTTGTTTGTTCTTTTGCTAATAATAAAGGTCAGTCAGGGAGGCTGGGAAGTCTTGTTTTCCCTTTCTTCTTGGAGCACATTTTCTGATGGATGTGATCCATGCAATTGGTTAAAAGGAAGTATGAACAGTGAAAGATGAAAGTAAAAGCAGAGAGGTGAATATCTGTGTTCTTTCTTTTGTGTATGTTTACCATTTGTGTTTCTAGAAAGGATGACCTGAATCTGGCTCTCCTTATTTGACGCACTGACTGGTTATTATGCCCACTATTACGGTATTATCCACGTCTGTTATGTGCAGTGCTGCTTCCAGTCCTTCTAAAAGTAATTTTTACATTTTTTCCAGCTATTTATTTTCTACAGATTAAAGAAGAGTTATTTGTAGTAGGAGTGCATTACATTGGGCATAACAGCCATTAGCTCATCCTCTGTAAGGTGCATACAATGTCCTCATCTCAGTCATTATCTACTTGAGGTATAGTACAAAAATGTACCTAAAACATTTTTTTTTGTTTTCTATTTACACATCTTCAGGCCTGTTCACATCGTTTCATTTTCCACAAATTAAACGGTCACAAAGGTCCAATAGGAAGATATAGCTTGGGATTCCCTGGTTCAGGCCAGCTCCTCAGATGTCAGATCATGTCAGATCATCATAAATTGTAACGGTGTGGGAAGGACGCCAACACTGAGCCAGGAGTTCGGCTCATAAGTTTATTAACTATATTTATAAAACAAGATCCAAGGACTGCCGTTCTAACTCAAACTAAGGAACTGCAGCCTAAACCTCAAAACACCTCATCCGTGACATAAATGTCTTAAAATAAGAAAAAAAAAACTATGTGATCATTTATTAATTTTATCTTTACTTCATTAAATGTGTTCATTCATATAATTTGCTATCCAAAAAGTGGCAGCTTTTATACATTTACGGCATTTAGCAGCCGCTCTTATCCAGAGTGACTTCCATGTCCTAATTACAGGGACAGTCCCCCCTGGAGCAATTCAGGGTTAAGGGTCTTGCTCAGGGACCCAGTGGTGGTAGTGCCAGAGGTGGGATTCGAACCTGAGACCTGGGACCTCTTTAGCCACAGGTCCATAGGCAATATATATATGTATATATATACATACATACAATATACACCACCACCATTTTAATTAACAACCACTTTAAAAGAGAAATCGAAGTCAGTGTGTGGCTGACTGACAACATGGATTACAAAATGGATAGGTGTAGAACATAAAACAGTGATAACGTGCAGAGTGTTTTTCCACTGAAATCTGACATGGCGAACACTGCAGTCTGCACACTACTGCTGCAGTGCTGCACTGATTGTCACTGCCCTACTTTGTTTCTCCAGGAATGCGAGTTTGCCCTGAATGGCCTCAACCCTCCAGCATTTCTATAGTATGTCTGAAACAGGCAAAGGTGTACACATGTATCTGTACACTTACAGCTGTGGTCATGATGAGTGTGTGGACCGCTGTGGTCTCTGACCCTCAGGACACCTCTGCACTCACACCAGATGGGACCACTCTCACACAGCTCACGCCTTGCAGCCTTGCGGTCAAGTAGACCTTTTTGTTGTTTCTCTTCTTTACATTTATATTGTTGTTTCTCTTCTTTAGTTTTTAAACAGTTCCACGAAACAAAAAATAAAACAAGGCATAGTAGCCCTGAATTTTATTTCAAATGTGGATCAATTCTGGCAACTCTATCTGCTAAAACCTAGAACATTTTGCATCACAAATATTCATGGAACGGTCACAAAATAAAGTTAATTTTTTTAAAACGCTGCAAAAAGAAGTTTAAATACTTTTTTGCATCTGTTTTGAAAATGCTGCTTGCTTTGGAAATGACATTTAGTTGTCAGATTTTATCCCCAGAAAATAACGTGTTAATTTTTGTGTATTGGATATACACTTTTAAACAATTCTCACTCTTTTGCTGTTACCATCTGAGATTCTATCTCAAACAAGTGTGACTCATTTGCAAACGGGCTTTAAAAATACCTCCTGAGGAGAACCAGCTCTGTTGAATCAGGAGAGGCACAAAAATATCTGCATTCTGACATTTCTGATCTAGTAGTCACTTAGCTGTGATGCTTTTTAATTGTTTTTTTCTTGTTTTGAGGCTGGTGGCATCCAAGGAAATGCCTGAAGCAAATACTTTAAGTGAATCAAAGTGCAGAACACCTGAACACAAGATCTGACACACAGATGTATAGGTCATATAATGTTGCGGGTTCCAGCGGGATAGCAATTCCCTGAATCTCAATGAAGCTGCTGAGCTTGCCCAAGGTTGCCAGATATACTGAATTTTCAGTATTAGGTTAGCAACAGCTCATCACTGATTCATATGTTGTGTGAAAGTGACTCTGTGTCTATATGTGAAGATGACTGTGCACATTCACCTCTGCACTGTGTGTGTGTGAGTCTATATGCATGTGCAGATGTCTGTGTGTGTGTGTGTGTGTGTGTGTGTGTGTGTGTGTGTGTGGACATGCTCCTACCTCCTCAGTAATCAAGACACAGCTCTTCCCAAGATAGTATGAGACCCAAGACCTGTCACAATCAGTCTGCTGATTGAGGTGGCACGTTTCTTCTGACTTCCCCCTTTTCTGACTCTTCTTGCTCCCAACTCTGTGTGTGTGTGTGAACCTTTTATTTCTAAACTATGTGTAGGTCTCTGGTCTCATCTCTAATTGTTTATCCATAATGCCTACAGCATCTGCTACCCCTGGGGCACTGGGGGCAAGCACATTAGCTGGCATGTCATTTTTCCTCTGCCTCTAAAATGGCTGGTAATGGTTGTTTATGATAGACTTGTGTTCAGTGGGAGCTGAAATGATCCCGGTCATTAGAGGGTCAGACGAGCCAGTGATAGAGGCTTTATGTGTGTTTGTTTGTGTGTGTTTTTGTGTGTTGGGGTGGGAAGCCAAATGTGCCTAAACACAGCATCGTTGACCAAAAGCCAATAGGGGTCATGATGCTAGCTGGTGGGAGGAATGCTGAAAGATAGAGAAAATTAGCAGGCAAGGAGAAAAGCTTTAAAACAAGCAAAATAAATAAGTAAATAATAATAACACCCACATTTTCTGAAAAAAAAAAACCAAAAAAAACAAAAACAATTCTTGGCTTTTCTCACAAAGTCACTGAAACTCTTCAAAAAACCAAATAGGTTCAGTGTACAGTATACAGTCACTTTGAGTGCTGAGCAAACATTTTGAGAAAAGAAAAGAATATAAATATTCGATATTTTTGCACAGGCCACATTTTTTTTGTCTAAATATTTGTTTTATTATTTCCAAATATATGAAACTGAGCAAACAGATGTAATTGTATGTTAAAATATGCAAAAGTGTGTTCTATGTAGAGGGCATGCACTTATTTACAGTGGATTAACTATGGTTCCAGTTGATGAGTTTGCACTTTTTTGTTGCACTCAGTTTTTATATATTGTTAGATTTATTCTGTTATCAGACCAGATTGTTTGAAATTTTCATTTTGGCTCTGAGCAAGGCCTTTCATTTCTGACCATCGCTGCCTTTGAGTGGAACTTTAGGAATCCATGAAAACGGTTAAAGCCAAACTGATCATTTCATTTACTCCACCTGAATGAAATGCATTTTCCTGATTATTACTTAATATTGTGCACCATCAAACCTGGTCAAGTTGAGGGTTATTTAGAGTAGAAATTGTCTAAGGTGTAGTCATTTTCATTACTGAAGCAGGAGAGAAAAAGATCAGCGTTCTTGATCGCTGACCAGCTTGGAAAGGCTGGAGTCCTTTTCTTTTTAATCTGTCTCTCCTGCCGTTCTGCCCTCTGTCCATGTCTATCTGGGATATGGTTTTTCCCTTTTCCCCTTTCTCTCTCACTCTCATTCTTCCAGCAATGAAAGCCTTTATCAGCAACGCTGGTGACGGCAGAGCAACCCCTGATCCTGCATGCGTTCCGTTCGGCCACGTGTTTGGCGTCTCTGCTGTCATGTTTCATAATTTCACGCTTGCGTGAACAAAAGGCCCTCATGGTTCAGCTGAAGCGTGTCAACTGCTCTCTGACAGGAGACTCTCACTTCTGTCTGTCTGATTGGTCACTCCGCCAGGGGGGGAAAAAAGAACCTTGGAAAAAGGAGCAGAAAAAGAGAGTGATGGTCCGCACTGTTTCTCTCCGCTAAATTTGTTCCCGCGCCACTCTTTTTGGGCTTTCCATCAGCCAGAGTTAATGGAAGAGAGCAGGGAGGTTTGGAGCCTAAAAAAAAAAAAACATTGGAAATCTTTGTCCAGATTCATTTTTGACAAGGTACACGGAGTCACTTTATGGACATATAAAGGAAGGCCGGACACCTTCCCCAGGACGCCGCAGCCACTGCCCCTGTCCAAGAGTCTTACATGTTTTCTTATTTACTGAAGCCTTATGTGCTTTATGGCTGAACAGCTTTTACACCAGTCTGAGTTTTCTCCCTGTTGGTGAGTGCAATTCATCAAGGTGCTGTATAAATGATGGACAGTGTGCTTTATCGCTCAGGCCCTGTCTGACTGGGCCAGTGATGAAACAGAGATTGGAACCAGGCTTGGCAATGTTTTCTAGTTTATCTGACCTATCTGAAAAACAGATAATATCATTTTCAGATATCATAAACACCCAGTACCTCAGTTAAAGTAGTTGTGTAGTGCAGGGGTGAAAGCACTTTAAAAACGTGGAGAAATAAAAGACAGGTTTTAGTATTATAGATGGCACATACACACAGGTTTTCTCCGCCTGACCCTTAGCAGACATTCCTTGGACTGAAAGAGCCCTCATGTCATAAATACTAATAAGAGGCCATATGTGAACTCTGGATCAGCTTCCATATACTTTTGTGTTCAATGTCAACGAGAAAAATCAAGAGCTGGCGCAGGCGTCGCTGGACAGGTTCCGAAAGCATTGCAGGCTGGTGAATCCCTCTATGCAGAATCCCATAAAGCCTACATTTTGGTTGCTTTACTTACATCCTACTGACAGATAACAATCCTTTAAGTTTTCATTCCTTATTACACCTGGGCCTATATTTCAATATAGTATTTATGTGCCAGTATGTTGTACAAAAAGGCAAGTACAGTGCAGAACCTTTTTTTCTGTCCCAGTAATAAAGATTATATTATAAATGGCTGCATTTGGTGAAGTGATAAAGTTTTTACATTTTATCTGGCAGTGGCAATATGATGGCCAAAAACAGGTCACAATAATTTTCACAAGTTGGAATAATCAAAAAGATACATGCTTTTAAATGCCACATTATGACAATAATGGTTTTTATAGAGTTTCACATACTGTGATGCATAAAATCTTATTATATAGCAAGAACATATGCCACTCTGTTGATAATGAAACATGCATTCAATAAATATGCTTAAATTACTAATAAAACCCTGGAATCATGATGACAAAAAGGTACTTTTATTTTGCACAGCCATAATATCTATCATTATTAAATAAATGCAAAAAAAGTTTGTGTTTTTTCTTTGACACAGTGAACTTCTTCCCTTGTCTGCCTGATGCTTGGCTGGTTTGAGTGCTCTAAAGTAGCCCCTTTTTGGTCACATCAGATGTCCCCCATTTTGGGTTTCAGGACTTCTTTCTCTTATTCCTACTTCATTCCTTGCCCTGACCCCATCTTGCTGAGCCAATTATATCAAATTAGATGCCATTAAAAATAGTACATTTGATAGCACCCCTTTCAACTCTATTCCGCTGTTTCTATGGGAACCGCATGAAAACGTCTGGCTGAGGTGGGGTGGAAACTTAGCCTTTCTTTGTGTTGTGCAGAGGAAAAAAAAAAAAAACTTTAGTGTGCTTTATCAACCGGTATGAACATCTGTGATAGGTTTTTTTCTGCGTGGACTGCTGTATGTGTATTGTGTTCGACCACCAAGGTTTTTAAACACTCCTTTGTTTCTTTTTTTTTTATAACATCCCTACATTGAAAAAGACCATTTTACCAGAATTTGCAAGTGCCCCACTTTGTGTCGGTGCTCTCACTCGTAACAAAAATACATTTTCAAACCTGAGGAGTATTTGTCTGAATATGATGTAAAGAAAAAAAAAAAAGAGAACTGCATTAATTTTCCAGTTTCTAAAGTACAAATCTAGGCATGTTCACTTTTGAGATTTTTATCAAGTTAATGTCGGCTTGGAATAAAATATAAAAATAAATGTTGTGATGCAAAATAAATGTTGCAGAATAAGCATGTACCAATATTGTCTTCAAGAAAAATATGCATATTAATTCAATTCCATGGTAGTTAATTATGGTCAAAATTATAAGCTGCTGCCTCCTCAGAACTACAGGCGCTTCTCAGATCCACTGATGACCCAAAGTTGCTGGGAGACAGGTACTCATTAGATTTCTGCTTACTAAGATAGCATGAATGGTACAGAAGAAAAATATAGTAAAAAATATATATATTTTTAGCATTTCTTTGTGAGTAAGCAGTTCAATATCGACTGCTTGTTCAGTATCGACTACCTGGCAGATTTCTTCACTGTTTTAGACTGTATGTTTCAGGCTAAGCAAAACACTGCCACTAAACAGATGACTGGGAACAAGAAGCCACTCGATTAAAATTCAAGTTATTTCAAGCTAACCTTAAAAGCAAGGCCTGCCATGCAGTATTGCATCAGTACTTTAGTCAAAATATGATTTCAGGTGTGAACTGCCTGACATGTTTAAACATGTTTAATAAAATATTTCAGTGATGACTAAAAGAGTTTTCTCAAAGCCAGTTTGTGCTCCTGCTGTAGCCGATGTATTTGATATTGCTGACTCTGCTTGGTTCTTAGCAGATCACACATCAAGCACACGTCTCGTCCAACTCCAGTCATAAAAAACACCATCCAAAATAATCCTCTCACTGTAATTACATTCCTAAAGTTGTAGAAGATTGTTAGTAGATAATCATACAATGTTTCTGGATTGGTCTTCTGCCAGAAACATAGTGAGATAGTTTGTGGCTTGAAGAGCTTCTGGCAGTGTGTCAGAATCCATATGATCGCTGTGAATGGAACTTGGCTACACTGCCTATGTCACTGGTGTTTTTTAAGGTCCTATATGTCTTTCTATTGAGAAATGTTTATTGGTCATTCTAGGTTTAAATTTGGTTACCCCTTGAGTGGCCTCTGTTTCCAGCTGATTACATCTTCTGCCCAGGCATTGATGCAGCAGTGCAATTTAGAGCAGAGTAAGTGTGTACAGAGTAAGCAGGTTATCGGAAGTATAAGACAGTGCTTCAACTATGCCACTAATTCACACGAGAGGAATAATGTTGTTACAACCTTGTCACTGTGATTGTTGAGTGAAGAGAAGGTGCAGTACTCTGCAAATGTCCAAGCCTTTTCCAAATCACTCAGTACAAAGACCCTTACTGACCCTTACTCACTGAAATTCCTGCACTTTATCTTCCCAACAAATGTACAGTGCTATGGAGAAGTCTTGAGGCAGCTCACAGTTTTTATATATTGCTTGAGAATGGTGTAAAATTGCTGCAAAAATACTATTGATGCCTTTCAAGTGAAAGTGACTACTCTTGTAATTGCGGGAACACACAGCATAGCACACCACAACGAAATTGGACTTCTACATTTAACCCATGCACAAACACACACCGTGCAGCAGTGGGCAGCTATGAAAGCGCCCGGGGAGCAGTGAAGGGGATGGTACCTTGCTCAAGGGTACCTCAGGGCAACCTACTGGTAAGGGGTTTAAACCCACAATCAAACAACTCCCCAACCACCAGGCCACTGCTGCCCCTATAATCAAAAACTCTAGTCAACAACTCTAATCTTTGGGATATCGAGCACATTAAATTAAAAAGACTTGGGATCATGTGTCAAAAGAAACAGGGTTAATTGAAAAAAGGTTAATGACTGATCATCTAGAATCATCTGTACCTGTTTCTTTGTTGTCCACTGCTTTGTTCTGCTAGAAGGTTCATACGTAGCTCACTGTGTGGCTTAGCCAACAAACAAAATCCTCAAAAACCGGTGTGGTACAGGAACTAAAACTCTGAAATCAAAATGTCAACAACACATTGAAAGACAAGAAAGTCTGGCTCTTTGGAAGCAAAAGAAGAAATGACTCAAAATTTTTACATAGTACTGACTCCAGTGATAAATTGATAAAATGCACACTAATTAAGTCAATTAAAAGCCATTGGCCCATTTCGAGTGAATTAGCAGGCAGAATAACTGATTAATTGCAAGTTTCTACAAATTGCTTGTCTAATGTTTTACTGAAGCAGCCTTTCAAAGACTGCAGACACATTTGGCTTGTCTCCTAACAAGACAAGCAGTGTGTATACTATAGTTTGATCAAGGATTGTTAATACTATTGCACATAATCAGCAAATGGAAATGTGCATAAACTTTTTTGTTCTGTAGATTAAGGGATTTATTAATGCCTGAAGCATTCCTGCTGAACATTTTCAGATCTTTTTCAGATTTTTCAGACCTCTTTTTGACAATTCAGTTTTTTTGGTATTCCCTAAATTAAGTATGTTTTATCCTGGGTTGGTTTTGGATCTGCTTTACAAATGTTTAGTTGCAATGTTTGAAAGTTTTAATTTAGTTGTTTTAAGGTAGTTTTTTCCCAGTTAATTAGCAAATAAGTAAGAGCAAGTATTTTTGAATTTTTATCACATTCTGACTAAAATATTTGCAAAGAAAAATTTATTTGTTCTTTCATTGGATCGCGGTCACTTGCTAAATCAATAATTCCAAAAGTGAAAGACTCAAGTGTTCACAATTTAACTAATATTCACAGACAATATTTTCTCATTTTTATTTCACATATAATGTGGGTTTTGGATGGTGGCTGAAATGGTCAACAAGATTTTTGGGTTTGGAGTTTTTTCATTCCAGCCGCATGCTTCTTAAAATAAACACTAAAAAGGCAAGAAGATTGGCAGCTTTTAACTGCGGATGGTCCACCCGCATCTGTCTTTGCTGACAGTTCCGATCAGCTTGGTTACAGGTTTTCACCTCCCTTTTCTTTCTAGGAGAAAGAAGAGGCAGTCGGTAGATCAAAGGCAAAATGTGCCGTGTATGTTTTATTTATTTCACAATATGTCATGTGATGGAGATTATTGCTCCAAAAAGAGAATTTGGCTTCTAAATATTTTAATTTAGGGGCCAATGTCTCTTCAGGTGTTCGTTTTATCTGGAGCCCTGACAGTGCCCTGATAATGCTACTGTCCTGCTTTGAAGCACGAGAGGCAAAATGCTAGTATGTTACCTAGGCCATGCTGTCAACAACACGGTAAGGAGAACATCAAGTGCAGTTGTTTCTCTAGCTAAGCCATCTGTGATGGATGAAGATAACTGCAATAACAATAATTAAGGCTGTAGCCAATTATTTTTTTATTTAATGACATTTTATGAATATATGCTTCTGTTTTTTTCTTTGCTACTCTTCCCCTTTTTTATGTTTGTATACAAGTGTCTTCAAATAGATTTATATGAGTGAAACAAAGTTTCCTTTTCTGTGACATTTTTAGCTTTCTTCCACCTGTGTTGGCACAGGTAAACTTAAAGCTCCAAAAACATGAATTGAAGTTTAACCCAGTAGTTATACCTTTCGGATTACGCAACACTATATATATATATGGGAATTTTCTGCAATTTATAGGTCAGCTTTTTATATTGTAGGTAAGGAATGGAGCTCAAAGGTTTATCTTTTTATTTTACTTAGTCTGAAAGTTTGAAAACCTCAAACAGTCGTCTGGTTTGTGGTCAAGACTTCTGGAAAGCTGTGAAGTATAACACTGTAGGGATAAACCTTACCTGAGTAATAATATACTAAAAATTGCATTTTATAGATCTTTTATCAAAAACAGAAGTCTGCTCTGAGTCAGTTCACTTAAAAATGTATTGCATCTTTTGACTTGGCTCAGCCCTTTGAATTCATCTGTAACCTTCTAGCGTCTTGGTTTTGAAATGGATTTAGCCTTTTAAACAGCTGATGATCATTTCAGGTTCGCAGATGTAAGGAGGGGGAATTCTTTTGTGCTGCTCAGGCTGTTTGTTTTTGTGCCCTTGAGTTTCCTGGAGGTCTTCCTCAAGCAAACTACAGGTTTTGATATACAAGTCATGTTTTGATACTGTAGGCTAGATTTATTCCCCCCGCACAGTTTAATATGAAATATCCTCAGGCTTTTCATAAGCAAGCTGAGTGGGTGGCAAATGCTAACGGCCAGCAACCAGTGTCAGAATCATATGCTGTACAAGCAACACTTATCTTTTATTAATACCTCTTCATTAAAACTTTTTTTTCCCTCCCTTTATTTCTCGTTTCGTCTTCTTCTCTTTCTCCAGAAAAGGCATTGTTAATTAATTAACAGAAAACAAAAACACTATGAGTCAACTGGCAGGGGAGGAAAAGTCAGATGGTAAGGAAAAGTCAGATGGTAAGGTTCAGTGCTTCGAGAGTGTCAGTGAAGCTAGCACGAGACAATTAACATGTGTGGCAAACTGCAGGTGGTGAACGCGCCCCTACATGCTAATTGTAGCTCCAGCTGGGGGGCCTCATGGGCATAGTCGAGTGGGACCTTTTCAGTGTTGTCACTGACATGACAACTTGAATCGTGCCTTACCCCTTCTGGAGTTGTTAGCCTATCATTAAGAACTTTGTTTTCTTCCTCTTTATGGATGTTTGACACTTTTCTGATTGGTAATTGTAAGAGATTTAGAAATTTTATGTAAATCAGAAATCTGCCACAGGCCCTTAGAACCCTTACTTCAGTCATTCTCTTGGGTTAAAAAGTTGAATAATTAGTAAACTGCAAACATATTTACAGAGTCCAAATAAGCCAGCACCAATTCCCGAACCCATGTGTGTATTCTGAACATTAAAAGTACCTATTTCCAATTGATAGTCTGTTCTGCCATCAAAATCACAGCATCAAGCCAGTATGTGAGCTCCAGAGCCCTGCAGTAGGCCTGAGTTCTGCACGATCCAACGCCTCTAATGTGTGCCAGTGGCAAACGGGGGACGGAGCGGGACCAGGGGCGGAGGGAGCCTGCAGCCATGCTTTGCAGGTCGGCTTCTTAATGGAGTTCCTCAGGCCTTGAATCAGGATCTGAGCAGCTGTCGGGGGGGATGTCAAACGCTCGTCTGAGGCTCATCATTAAAGGCTTTCTCTGACTGCGAATGAGAGAGATGGAGGGGGACAACTTATAAAAAAAAATGTTTGCAAGCCAGAGACACTAATTCACAATGAAACTACAGCAGGGAGGAGACCTGGGTGATCCACTTAATGACGATGCCTTTGAAAGATATGCAGCTATCATGCCTGTGCTAAAAAGCACCTAGGATTTATCAAAGAAAGTAAGCAACATGCTGCCGAGGGGTGCATGAAGGGGATAGAATTTAATATGCGGCCAGTTGTTTTCATTCCGCAGATGATGTTTGGAAAGCTTCAGGATGCTTCAGAAAAACAAGATTAACTCAGTTAACTCCTGCTCCTCTTCTCTCTTTTGTCTGGGTTGACAATTGATGTAGCAAGGACCAAGCAGGACACACTTTCCTCTCAGGTGAGGTGATACACTGCATGAGCCATTCTTAGAAGAATCTTAGTCAGCACCGTGTGATTTCAGTGCACATAGAGATGCACCTCAAGACCGAGTGTGAGGAAAGAGCCGTCAATGAAAAGAAAGCTTTGAGATAATGCCCCCTGGCATCAGAGCTGATTCAGTATCAGTGTGCTTAAGCTGCAGGCAGAGCCTACAGATTGGAAACTATGTCCAGCGCCACACTGAATGCGTCTTTCGATCTGGAATTTTAATCAAAATGATTTCAGTAATCTTAGCGTGAAACCATTTCAAAGGGGTCATGCGAGCCCTTTGAATGATCTTGGCGTGAATAAGCTGGTTGCTGAAAGGGGCAAGAAAAAGGCGGCTGTTTTTTTCTATGTGAAGGAAGTTAACGATCCTCCACAAGTTCAGCTTCCATCACTGCAGCAAGTAAATAAAGCCAGCCTTGTGCCATCCTTCTTTAAGAGTGTATACATGCAAATGCATGCATCACATCCTTGTCAGAAATCTTGCCCTATGCTAAACTTTTCCTGATCTGTTTACATTTGTTGTGCAAGCCTGATGTGGCTTGAATTAATCCATCGGGGTCTCTTTCCCATAGCAAAGATGACCGTGGTAGCAAATAAACCCTTTTCATATTTGATTGTGGCATCCGCTTCCCCAAGGCCACTCAGCGCTGGCTTGATTGAAATTCAGGACCTGGCCTTCTGTGTTGGACGAACAGATACACATGCGCAAGTGATTGTAATTCCTCAGCTATGATGAACGCTGGCATTGAAATACTTCCAATTTCACAACTCTCGAATCGAAAGAGGCTAAGAGAGAGAGGGAAAGTATGAAAGGGAGAGCAAGAAAAGGAGGACATCCTGCACAATTAGTGCCAAAACATCTGGGGCAGAAATTCCTGTGTTTGTTGTTGTTGCTTTCAGCAGGCAAGAAAGGCCAGCGATTGAACATTCAAGATCCTGCATTCCAAGCTTTAGCTTTTACTGGAAAGGTGCATCGTCAACCCTCTTTTTTTTGGATCTATAGGAGCATCGTTTTGCTTCCCAGTGATAAAATGTTAACGGCCCCGCTGTGGAGCCATGTTGAATACGATGAGCTTTGAGGTATAATGTAAGTAGGATGAGTGTAAATCCGAGCACTGCTGTTTTTAACTCGTGACCCGGGTCACTTTACTACAGCAACTCTCATTTTCTTTGTTGCTCTCTCTTCCTCTCTGTCCATGTCTTTGTCTCTCTCCACTCCCGCTCTATTTTACTATCTACGCTTGGCAGGCAGTCGGAATTGCACTAGCGTTTATGTGAATCAAATGCGCCTTTTACCCATCATGTGCTAAATCAGTATGGATGCTTGTCTGCGTGTTTGCTCATTGTGCAAGGTGACTCGGGGGCAGATCACACAGATACAGGCTCTATGATGGCTGTGAGATTTCATAAAGCCTCCTTTTTTCATTATGTTGGGAGTCTGTCTGCTTCGAGATGAGTATACACGTCTATTTGTTTTGCTATGTCCTTGCGACCAGCAGGCAGGGAAGAGGGAAGGATGGAGAGAGAAGGGGGGGTTGTGTGTGTGTGTGTGTGTGTGTGTGTGTGTGTGTGTGTGTGTGTGTGTGTGTGTGTGTGGCTAGTACAATCCTTTTGTGACTTGATGCACCAAGTCCAGGTATTTGTCAGTGGTCAGAGAACCACTGCAACCATTATTTTGAAAAGTGTAAGAGGTATTGTTCAGTCCAGACTATATATTAATGGATGAGTGCACAGAAATACTGTGAAGTACTATCATTTTAAATATAGCTCTGTCAGTTGGGAGTATAATCCTAAATTAGTCACCTGTGGTTATATTAACTGTCACTAGGAGCTGTCACAAGAAACTGCTTAAACAGATGAACTGTTTAGCTGTCACTATTTAGCAGTTTCCAACTGATGACAGAAACAGTTTAAGTGTCAAATAATGATTATTGATTAAGGATTAAGATACTCAGCAAAAGGAAGGCCCATAGCATTTCCGTGAATGTTTTTCATTTATGTACATTTAACTCACTATTTCAACTCACTTTGTGACTAAAATCGATGTTCGTGAAAGCTTTGGGAACTGTTTGCAATCATCTCAAACAATCACAGGCCATTATAATAGTTTTGACCATCGTTATGAATTTTTTAAAAACTTTATTGTTAAACACTGTGAAATTAACGTTCTTTAGTCCTGAGAGGAATGAATTCATATATAGAGCCACACACAGATTTAGCTTGGACAAATTAAGATGGATTAATGTCAAAAATATTCAGTTTGAACCTTTAAGATGCAAAGAAGGAATCATACTTATCCCTTTTTCCTTTCATGTATCCATGTCCTTATCAGTCTCCGCTGATATGCCACGACATTAAACCCACTGGCCGGTGAAGTGAATAACATAGATCATCTTGTTACAGTGGCATGTGTCAAAGGGTGATATATTAAGCAGCAAGTGAGTCATCGGTTCTTGTTTTGGAAGCAGTAGGTAAGGATCTGATCATCTTTGACAACAACCAAACTGTGATTAGGAGTCAGTGCAGCTTACAGGAACAGGGGCTCTAATGTCTCGATGCCAGTTCTACACATAGAATGCCTTACTTTATAAAACAGAAACAAGAGCTCGAATGATTTTGATGCTGTAGTTACATCAAAGTTGATAAAAACAAGGGCAATGCTTATTGCTGTTATTAAAAGTAAAATTACAAGTGAAAGCGACTGTTTGTCATTGTGAGCATACAGCACAGCACAAAGGGCACCACAACGAAACGCAGCCTCTGTATTTTACCCCTTACGCACACCGTGCTGCAGAGAGCAGCCATATCCAGTGCCCCGGGAGCAGTGTTTGGGATGATACCTTGCTCAAGGGTACCTCAGGGCAACCTACTGGTTGTGACTGGTTATGGTTACGACCTTCTGATTGGCCTAGTTCATTCTACAATAATGCACTGATTTCACACAGAAAGCAGCCTTGTTTTTTGTTTTGTTTTTGGTTTTAGGGGTTAATTGTTGGTGTGCACAAAAAGAGACAGTGATCAATCCCCGCTCACTGACCGCAGCTGCAAACAGTTTCATGTCAAGTCAAGTCAGTTTTATTTATAAAGGGCCTTTTACAACTGTTGTTGTCACAGCTTTACAGAATCCGGGTCTGAGCCACAGTTGAGTAAGCCGAGGGCGACAGAGGCAAGGAAAAACTCCCCAAAACAGGAGGAAGAAACCTTGGGAGGAACCAAAACAGTTTAATGTGACAGCATAATATGGATGATACGTTATTAAACACATTAAAACATTTCCTCTCTTAAATCAGGGTTTGGATAATGTTCAGCAGCAGGAGGAATGGTGAATGTTGCACTGGTATAATGCGCTAAATAAGGATTTGGTTAAGCTAGCACCCATGGGACTCCCCAGTCTAGACTTAACAAGCTAGTCATCTGCTGCATTTAACCCTGCCATGTATAATGCATCAGAACAGGCTGCATGTCTTCTAAGTTTTCCCTGACTAATGCGATTTTCTGCTTTTTGCTGGTATAAAAGAGGCTTTGGGCTTTATATCTCAGTCAGTTTGTTTAAAATGAAGAGCTTTACCCCAACGTGAGTTTAGGGGAAATGTTGTTCATTTTTATTTTTCAAGGAGGCTGAACAGCATGAATAACTGCAGCGTTGACTATTTTGTGATGCTGTGAGAACATGCTCATCTAAGGGAAAGGCTGTGAGTTTAAACCGTTTCCCGGAATGCCTTCGGACATTTCCAGATTGCACCTGAAGCATCGTTTGGAACCATTTTCAGTCATTTAGGCTTGTTATTCCACAACCTTTCCATTATAATTGAAGGAAATCTGAAATGTGGAAAATGATGGAACATCTTCAGTCTGGAGTGTGGACAGAAATGCTCACAATACAGGGTAACTGCTATTTAGCAGACATGCTGAAAGCACCAGTGTTTAGTGGTGGTAATTCCTGCTTAGTGTGAGCTTGCCAAGTGCTGTTTCACTTGGAGAGGCTCTGAAGGAAGCTTGTGCTGAATCACTCTTGAATCGCCAGTGATTGCACATTGTCTTCTCTCCCCATCGAGTGGTTCATGTGTGACATTGATGCCAGAAAGATTCTCTTTTACCAATTTTTTTATTGATTTATGTTTTTTACATTTAATCTTTTGAAATGTCTTGTGGAAAACTAAATGACCTCCTGGATTATAGTAGCTATGAACTGCAGTCCATTCTCAGTTGTAAATACACAGCTTTTTACACAGAATGCAAGACCTCCAACAAACAAAGGACTCTAGGCTGTCTGGCTCTGATAAAGCATGATAGATTTCAGCCACATACTGCTGTTCAAATTGCTAACAGGACATCAAGGTCAGATTGGCATTAACTGCTGTTTTTGTATGAGTTCTGTGATAGAGGTAACATTTGACATAGGCTACATAGGTACAGTATTTAAACGGGATTTAGCCACAGGGTTACTTTCGAGATTAAATGTGCTGTCTCTTCTATCTGTTTGAATAAAACATTATTCAAACTGATAAACTCTCTGCAGGAACAATTGGAAAGAGGATCAAATTTTTACAATGATTTGGAGTTGTAGGATCATTTCTTAAGGGGTAGTCATTTCGAGATTTTTGAGCATTGACAAGAGATTGACAACTTCCCCTACAACTGTTTCCTGATTCCCTCTGGTTAAAAGAGTCTGTACAAGTATTTGGTAACTAAAATAGTAGCTACAATGTGTTTCTTACAACATCAATTATAATATTTTTTATATATTTATAATTGTTTTTAGCTTAATTAGAAGTTTTGTCACCTCCTGTCCTTGAAGCACTGTTATACCACAAATACTTACACCTAGCTGTCACTTCAGGACGGCTAAGTGCTTTAAATTGAAATCGGGAGATGTGATATTACCTTTTGAATCAGATGTATAACATAAAGATTGTTGTAAAACACCAGATTCATTCAAATTAATTTGGTGTGTTGCATCAGTCTTTTTGCAATCTCTTACATTGCTAGTCTTGGGTCTGCATGTGCTCAAGTCTCCCAGTAACATATAAAGTATTAAAAGAGCACAGGGGATAAAAGATGAGAATCTTTTTGTCATGAGGGAGAGCACACCAGCGTGTGCATGCATGTCCACACATACACACACACACACACACACACACACACACACACACACACACACACACACACACACACACACGCACACACAAACAATATGCAATATTGTGTAGCATGATGACAACACTGGAGAAGGGAATGAAAATTCTGAGACTATATTTCTGTGGGTTGAGAAAGCTTGTTTTCATTTTAGAATGGTTTTAGAACCATTTAAAACCTGAAATCAACCTAAAAATTAGAATCTGAATAGGAAATTACCCTACATCCGATTTTTATAGACAAAAAACATGTACAGATTAAAAAAAATATATATATTAATGCTGTTTTTCACATTGAGCCCACAACTGATGTACTGCAGTGTTGTGTTTTAAAAGTTTGTGTTTTTTTTTTTTTGCATTGCATCTTCATTACTTTAAAAATCACGAGTTTCATAGTCACTGTGTCCATGTGAATCAAGATGGCGGCAGAAAAACTCATCTTACTTGTGGTGAGTAAAAGGGCTTGAAATACCTGTTAGTGTTCCCTTAAAGTGTTCTCTTTTAATGAGAGTCGCTGCAAGCAGAAGTGGTATCCCCTTATTCACCCCGTCAGCTGGGTTTTTCAGTTTTTGACCTATACGTTGAGGCTAGTGACAAAAAAATTTGTCATGTGTCAGCCTAGACCCCTTCACCTCCTTTTTTTCACAACCACAAATAGAATCTAATTCTTTTGGAAACACACTGGGATGTGCCCAGTTTGCATTGTTTACTGAGCCAAAGTCACACTCGCTGGGAATAGGCCATTAATTACATTGGGGTTTATAAGCTGAATAAAATGACAACGCAGTATGCTCCAGTGTCTTGCCACGCTTTGGATCATGCATCTAAAGTAATGTAGCGGTTGCCTGATGAAAATTTAATGAATTCACAGTCATACTGAAAATTAGTCGAAACATTTGGCTGGACGCTCATTTTTGCATATTCAAAAGCTATGTTCCTCCCAGGATTTGTGAAATGTTGATTATCATTGAAATATTCATAATATTTTTTCGAAGGAAATCGCTCAAGGTCCTTTGTTAACTTGTGGTTAATTATTATTTTGTCATTCTCTCTCATTAATGCTCACATATAATCTATTAATTATGATCTCCATTTGCATTTTAATGAGAATAGGAGTAATAATTAAATCTGACTATACACGGCTATAATTGAATGACCCCTGGCTCTGTCTTTGATGGCCGGACGTGAGAGGTGTCATAGCTGCGTCTGATAAAAAGAGAGGAAATAAAAATGGCAAACAGGACATCAGCAAAAGCAGCATATAGCTATTCTGACACTAATGGGGTTAATTCCAGGTTTGTTTGCCATTGATAACAAAATCTTCTGTTTTCATCCATCTGTCTCTTTAATGAGATCATTGATAATAATAAATCTGATATTAATAAATGTGAAAAGCATGCTTATTGCAGGTGTTTTAAAAAATGAATTGTAGAGAAAACATAAACTTGTATAACATCTACACTGGCATATATTTCGAATAAAATTATCCAAGAATTGGTTGCCAGAACCTTGTTGTAGTGTTTGAAACTCAACCCTGGACAGACACTGAACTTTCTATGGATGCCTACAGAGTAGACCATATACTTAGAATCAAGTTAGAATTTAAAGCGATGTATCAATACTCTTCCAAACAAAAGCAAAGCTAAATAACTTCTCTTTCCCACCCCTTCACAGTGTCTTGTCATTAATAATAGAGCCGGTGTGAGCTGATTAATGAGCCTGGCTTGTTAAATAGCAACATTACTTATTACAGTCATTTTATTCAGTAACCACGTGGAAAAGAACAGTGCAGGCTGCTGGAGTTATTCATAGGTCATAGGCTGCAGTTAACTCTACATTAAATGCCTCTGTGAAAGCTGAATAATGAAATATTAATTATTGTTTTATTATAAAACAGCAGCACTGAGTTATAGCAAAAATGCTTTACATTATGATCCACTTTTACCAGGATACTTGAAGAAAGATACTGCTCTATATAACCTCATAACAAAAAAACTAATAATTCAGGTGTCCTACTTTAAACAACATGTATCTCTTTGTCTTAGTCTTGCAGCACTATTTCATGGCTCTTCTCCTGTTGTTCTGCTGGTGCAGTTGACCTAAGCCTGCGGTTTGCTTATAAAGTAAGTGCTAGGACAAACTGATCAAGCTATTTAAATCACTCAGGGAGCAGTGATGGGGACAGTACTTTGCTCAAGCAAGCATATTGGTCTGGGATTTGAACCCACGTTCTTCAGATCCCGAAGACTAGTCCCTAAACACTAGGCCACCACTGCCCAATAAGTTGTAGACACTTGCTCATTCTAAATCTGAAATAAGGAGTTTGTCAACGATTGCTGCCACAGCCTCTGCTCTTTGGAGAAGGCTGGAAGATTGCAGTGAGGATTTGGACTGCGATCATCCACTTCCGCATGGCTGCGTAGAAATCAGTTTCTATTCTCTAGAATACACAATTTTTTTTTTGAGCAGCTGAGCTTGTTTGTAAGCAAAGCAGGTTGCCTTAAAGCAGCTAACTTCATTAATCAGCAGCAATGTGTTGGCATACTTTTGGACATTTTGGAAATGGTTTCCTAGACACCAATTAAGCTTATTCTAAAACTAAATTGTAATGTCAAACATGATTTACTGTCAAAAAAGCCTTGTTAGCCTTGAATCAAGCTTAATCTAGGCCTGGAATTGCACTCAGTTTCTTTAACACAGAAATATTTTACTTACCACTAAGTGCAGCTTCACCAAGTACCTCACCTGAGGCTGCTTTTCTCTACCCCTGCCCCTTTTTTCCAGAATGTCAGGTTGACCCCTTTCCTCTGGTCTTTAATAGCATCTCTGTGTAAACAGCATTATAATGTTGAACGGGTGTCATAGAGTCCTGTTCTGTTAAAGCCTTACCATGTTCACTTTAACAGAACACGGGGCGCAAAAGCACCTCTGACCTAAACACTTGTAGCTCATATCTTTATTACGGTTCCACTCTTCAGTGCATGTGGTGCACTCTTAAATAAAAAGCTTTAGGCAGGACTAGACATGGAGTCCTTTCAGCTCGTCCGTGACAGGGAGCTGTTTCTGTTGCAGCGGTGAACTCTTGTAGAGGGTCTGTAAAGAACCATAGAAATAAAATGTTATCTGGGTTTTCAAAACTCCAACAAACATTTATATAATGCCATGTTTTCTTCACAAGTAGGAGGCTGGTCTTATTCTGAGGGCAGTGACCAAGCGCATGTCTGTTAGATGCTGCAGGGGTCGAGAATTGATTTATTTGGTGTGCAGTGAAGAGATGCACTCCTGGTTGATGGAGTTTATATGTCGAAACTACTCCAGCAACTAACAATGTCAATAAATCTGTGATGTTCACTCATTTAAAGTAGACTATAAGTGATATACCTTTTCTGTGAATTGTTCATTAAGTCATCAATTTGCATGAAGATAATGCGGCTTTGAATTGTCAGAAAGAAAATTAGCTTTGTTGTTACACACACACACACACACACACACACACACACACACACACACACACACACACACACACATACACACACACACACACATACACACACACACACACACACACACACACACACACAACCTGGAACCTCTTAGCTCCATAGGCAAGTATGGTAGGATATGGTATAGTAGGATACTTGCCTCCAAGACTGGTGGACTGGTGGTCTAGTGGTCACCAAACACACAGAGTTATCCAAAAAAGGGTGAATCGTTTATTTCATTGTTATAATTTAAATTACTGATATTATTCTTCTTACATTTACTTGGTTGTTACATTTGCAAAAAAATTGTATGTAGCCATCTGTAGGCAACAACGAGCAATTAGTTCAAGCCCTCTACAAGCCCATCAGAAACTCTTTTAGCATCATGAGTGATGATGAATTCTTCATATCTTGTCCAGAGGCTTTGCTACAGAGTGATAGTGTTTTAGCTTGCCCGTAAGTAATGGGATGCACAAAAGCAGCTGCTCTTTAATGAAGGTGATGGACTGCACACTCTTAATCTAAGTTATACTATCAGCCTACATGATGCCTCTATCTTTTCTCAGACACCAGTGGACACAGCCACATACAGTGTGTGTGTGTGTGTGAGTGTGTATACACACTCACATGCAGTTATCTAGCACTGATACCAAGCAATCCCATTAGCATGCATAATGCATGGTCTCTACAGCACCTGAGGAAGAAGGAGAAGAAAAAAAAAAAAACAGAAAACGCCTCTGCTCTGCTGATCAAACTATAATGGTCATTTATTTATAGGGCCTTGTTTACACAAGTGGAGGATGATCTCAGCCTGAATCCAAGTCCAGCTGATTTATTGCCTCGACCTTTCCGCCACAGGTGAGGGCGATACGTGCATTAGCCTGCTAGTCACGGGGATGATATTGCACCTGTGGCTGTGGGGTTTCATTTTACGCATCCGTGGGCAATTTACTCTCCCCCAGCACATCCCACCCCTACTTTTATGTCTCCCCACCCCTGTTAATGTTCATTATACCTATGCAGTGTGGTACTGGAACCCCTCCGAGAGCGCAGGTCGTTGTGAATGCAGAAAGTCCTCTGAGCCCACAGTATACAGCACCAGCCGGAGAGCTGATCACACACTCACTGATACAGTTTAGTTATTACCGCAGTCTGTGTGGGTGTGTGTGTGTGTGTGTGTGTGTGTGTGTGTGTGTGTGCTGTTCATGCTCCTCTCTCGCTGTTTCTCTCGCTTGTTCTCTCTCTCTTCCATGTCTTTCTCCTCTTCTCTCTTTCATCTCCTTGCTCTCTCTCTCATCTCCCCCTCTTTTTCCCCCAATATCTCACTATGTGTCTTTACAAACTACTGTATTTTTGACTCCCCAGTGCAGCTGGACGTTCCTTTTGTAGGCTTGAGGCACAGTTTCTTTTCCATCCCCCAGCTTGTGCAGATCTGTTCTAGAGCAGGCATCGTATGAGTCTTGTGCAGGATGGCATTTGCAATCTGATGCACTGCACACACACCTATTGTATCCCTTCACCTTTCTCGATGTGATGGTTTGATAGGGGGAAAGAAAACAGGAGCCTAGAGTCTGTTTATTCAGAACTAGGGTTCTGAATAACGAGTGCTGCACACTATGTGTTATGCAGCAGTGCTTCATGCTGGCTTGAAGGTCATGTACCATATACGAAGGTCAAGCTGCCCCCCTTCTGCTCTGCAATGATGAGAAAAGGACTACCAAAATACACTATATTTGCCCTCAGGCTTATTGACTTCACATCCAAAGTGTTGTGTTCTGAAGTCAGTAGGTATCAATGCTAGTATGAAGCATGATAATACTCTCCATGCCCCGACAACCTTTCTGATAAGTATATTCAGGTCTTTCCCATTACCAATAAAGGTTCCCATGCAAACAAATGACTTGAAGAACCTCTATGGCACATTAACCAGTAGAATGGGATGTCCTGAAGCAGCCCAGTCATGTTCTCTGGATTGATGGACCTACATCAGTACAACTGAATAATTTGAGAAAAAAAGATGTAATCGCTATTTTTAGGACCAATATTGCTGTTTTGTTCATGTGATTATTATAGCATATTATATATTATTATATCTTTCTGTCCTCTGAATCTTCCTCTTTCACACCGACCTCTCACCACCTGCATGTCCTTACTCTTCTCCTCTTGCCTGGCACCTGCATCCTCAACACCCTTCTCCTGATATACTCCTCATCTGATATGATATACCCCCCTTATTGGGGCAGCGGTGGCCTAGTGGTTAGGGAGTTGGCCCCCCGATCAGAAGATTGTGGGTTCGATCCCCTCCCCAGTGGGTTGCCCTGAGGTACCCTTGAGCAAGGTACCGTCACTGCTCTCCGGGCCCTTTCAATAGCTGCCCACTGCTGCGCATGTGTGTATGGGTGAAATGCAGAAAACAAATTTCTCATTGGTGGGATTATGAATAAAGGATTATTATTATTATCTCTCCTCGTCTGCACATGTCCAAATGAGCACAAACTCAGTTCTCTGACTTTGTCTCCAAATCAGCCAACCTTAGCTGTCCCTCTAACATACTAATTTGTAATGCACTCCATCCTCATCACTCCCAACATAAACCTCAGCATCTTTAACTCTACCACTTCTTCGTCAGTGCCACAGTCTCCAACCTGTATGACAAAGCTGGTCTCACTAATGTCCTGTACACCTTCCTTTTCGTACTTGCTGGAACCCGTCTGTCACAGGTTACTCCTGCCAATCTTCTCCACCTATTCCAACTTGCCAGCACTCTCTCATTTATAAATACAGCTGTTGAAATTGCAGCTCCTCAGGTGGCTCATTGGTCTTGGGGTATGATTCTCACTTCGGCTGCGACAAGTCGTGGGATCAAATCCAGGACAAGCTGTATGTAGGGTGGCGGTGGTCTAGTGGTAGGGTACTTGCCTACGGACCTCTGGATCAAGAGGTCCCAGGTTTGAATCCCACCTCTGACACAATCACCACTGGGTCCCTGAGCAAGACCCTGAGACCCTTAACCCTGAGTTGCTCCAGGGGGACTGTCCCTGTAATTAGGACATGTAAGTCACTCTGGATAAGAAACTGCTAAATGCCGTAAATGTAAATTGCAACTCTTGCTCTTTAAACCTTTCAGTATTAAACCCATTTATTATTCAACCATAAGTTGGAATGATTTTTGTGATCCTGAACTACTTATCCAACATCAGTACCTTACTTTACTAGGGCTCTTATTGCTGAATGCAATCCTTAAAGCAAGGTTCCTGCGTCTAATTTAAAGTCTGCCTAGAAGAGCAGGGGCTGTTTTTGTAGCAGGGGATGTGGCCGTTTCCAACTGAACTGTGTTTTTGTAGCAGGGACTGTGGCCGTTTCCAACTAGGTGTATAATGCCATATTTTGTAAGTTATTTTTTGTGAGTTACTTTTGCATTTACATTTTACTTCTCAGAATGAAAATGAAATCTTTCGGGTGATCATGTTAAGCTGTGAACCGAGATGGGGCACAGCTACTAATCTCATAGCTTTTGTTCGACAGCAGACTCATTTGGTATTCATCTGAACTAGATGTGCCAACTTGCAGCCAACTCTCAGCAAGATGTTTTCTGAAAGGGGCAAAAAGACTTACCGTATGCTGAGTTACTGTACAGTATGCGTCTTCCTACAAACATTTAATGGTGTGTAACAGACATTCACTGGCAATAATCATCCGCTTTGGGCCATGTTAAAAACAGACTAGTCTTATGAAGCTCGGGGCCCATCTGAAAAAGTCCCCAAAAATAAGAACATGGACTTTGCTTTAATCGTCAGCCAAATGGCAATGCAATTCCATTACAGGAATTAACCTTTACTCCCTTAGTGATTTCCCCAGAGGGGCTGTTTTTATATACACACACACACACAGCAGTAAGAAAGCTAAGAAGCCAAGTAGATGCTGGGCTAATTAAAATCATCTTGCTGCCGTGAGGTACCAAAGGAAAGAAACAATGCCACTGCCTCCCTGACATCTGTGTTTAATGCTAGCCCAGTTCAGCTCTGGCTCGCTCCCTTCCGATTCACATACTATCCACACCCCTCTGCCAATAAAATTGCCAGTGTCTCCCTCGAGTGCACAAATAAATTAACACCAGGCATTCAGTGATTAGTTTTACACCCACAGACACAGTAGACATTACAAATGCCAGTAAAGAAAGTTTCCAGAGATTGTCATCATAAAAAGAATCCAGTGCTTCCCCTGTTTATTAGTGAATAGAAGCAGGTGTTTCAGTTCGTCTTTTAGGAAAGAATGAAAAAGATTAAATGTGATTTTGGATAAATAATATAGCCATGAGCAAAGCTGACATCGCACAAAGACTGTCTGCCAGTGCACATGTTCTTTGGTTCTGTTTGGCTCAACATGGGATAATTATAGATTATTCATTTTTTTTCTATTTTTTCTGCTTTATGTTAATCAGTGAACAGGCCTTTCTCCGGCTGTATTGGACCAATTTTAATCCTTCTCAGAGCAATACAGTGTATAAACACAGTGTAAGTCTCCTTCAAGTCTCCTTCATTCTCCTTGGCTGTGGAGGGTTGTGCTTGCTCATAACAATTTATGACCAAACTTTTTTGCACCCACATTTTTTGCAGAATGTGTTGAAACTTAGTTTCCGAGCATTTAATTCAGAGCATATCATTCTCTCTATAATTCCAGCCTATCAGCTCCTGTATATTTCATGCACATTTACCAGTTATGCCATGTGGGTGTGGTTTTTGCTTCATTTAAGTCACAAGTGTGGTGGTAAATAAAGATTTTGGAGCAGCAGATCTGTTGAAGTTGAATTTTAACCCCTGACATGGAATAATAAACTCTTTTTGCTCTTATTGAATCCAGACTTGACTGCTCAATAAGGAATGTTACAACAATTTCTAGTAACGTCTTAATTGTAGAGTACATAACAATTTATATGACAGCTGATGATATGGCCTTTCTTCTGCCTTGATACTGCATAAAAAATGCTGGTTTAGCAAATGCAAATGCATAAAGGAGAGTGATTTGTCAATTTAGAATCATTGCATTGTTTCATTCTTTTAAAGAGATTTTTATATGGTTGAGTGTTTTTACTGATGCTCATCTGTTTATTATATCTTAAAATTACAGTGTAAATATAAAGATATGCTGATGTAGGTTCTAAAACTGCACTTGGGCATAACTTGAGGGCACTTGAGGATTCAGGTGAAGACAGAAGACATAAGTTTTCAGTCATTTAGAACATACAACCTTGAACAGAGCTAGCCTGGAACATGGTGTAAAATTGGCAGCAAGAGTTAATAATATGCAATATTACTTACATGCACTTAATAGCTTTTGTAGCCTTGACCACTTTGTTTTTGCTTAAATATTAACTTATTGGCCAAACCATACTTTATGCTGCTTAACTAATAATGCACATGATGTAATTGAAGTGAGGGGCAGCAGTGGCCTAGTGTTTAGGGTCTTAGCCCTAGTATCAGAATGTCGTGGTTCGAATCTCAGACCAGTATGTTGCCTTGAATTGCCCTTGAGCAAGGTACCTTTACCCTCACTGCTCCCAGTGCGCTTTCATAGCTGCACAGTTGCACGTGTGTGTGTGGGTGAAATGCAGAGGCTGTATTTGAAGATCGCTGTGTGCTGCGGCGTGTGTTCACAATGACAGGTTCTCACTTTCACTTCACTTTTGCTTCAATTAGTAATGATTCCTGTTTTTTTTAAGCAAATGTCAGAGCACCATGGGAAAACTGTGGCATCACCTTGTGGGAGGCTTCAGGTGCTGTTATATTTGTTTTAACAGGTCACAAGCAAAACAGTGTTCTGGCATTAGTATTCTCTTTTTATATGTTGTAGCTCTGGGGCAGAGCAGGCATTTTGTCTGCTAGTTGGCACCTCCTTGGGTTATAATAGTTCAGCATCAGCTCCTTGCATTGTTCATCACACCGGCTAGAGAACTTGGTCCAAACCTTTAAATAGAACATCCTGCCTGTCCTGTCTCCTTTTTAAATCCTAACTCTGTTGCATGTAGTTGCTACTCAAAACACATCACCTGAAGAGGGAATACAATTTCACAATTTCATGATAGCACATTTCAGGTTTCCATAGAGACCATGTTAAATTACTTACCAACAACAGCAACCGTCCATAAATGTAGATAAGCAGTAATAGGCGTAACAGTCTGTTTATCAGCTACCCAAAATATTTAAAAATCCAGTTGACCAAATGTATTTTTATTCAAGACTGCTTTTGTTTAATATGCAGAAACTTAACTAAGACCAATGTGTTTTTCTCATGCTGGTCATGTGGACCTTGCATTCTGTGAGTCCAGTGCGCCAGACCAGAAATGAGTAAAAAAAGTAGAAAACCTGACAAGTATTTGAAATCTATACCTTGCTGTGGTGTATTTGCTGACAAGAAAAATAAATAAGTATGTTTTTCAGTTTTTTCTCTTCCAATGAGAAGGTATCTTATTATTTGTTATTTCTCAGAGCATGAGCTCACCCTGTCTACGCTAATGGTCTTTCTTCTATTGACCATATACTGTATGTACACCCTATAACCTACTTTTGCAAAGTTTAGTACAATTGTTTCTTTGCACCTAATACCTCCTTCATCAGAACTCCACACAAGACATCCAGTGGGCAGATTTTAAACACCTAATGGTCTCTGCTGGCCTGAAAAACATCCCCCACACAAAAATATTTAGTTGTGTCCGGGCTCAGAGCACTTAACATTTTGCAAGGTGGACCTATAGGATGAATGTGCCTAATGGGGTGGAAGGATGCAGTGCTCCAGCACATGTGTGGTTCGCTCTCTGTGCACCATGACATTGTCTTTGCTCTGTTAAAAAGAATCTCACCTTTAGTGTTATATTGCAGAAGGACATTTTACTTTCTTAAAATTCTGAAATACTTCCTAATTGCAAGACGTTTATTATATGATTGGCATTACATCTCATGATAACATGATACAGGGATTATTTTCCATTTTCACAGTAAGAGAGTGAGTCATCTTCATTTAACTGTAATTACTATTTCTGTAAGCATTATGTTAAGTAACTTGAACCCGGGCAGAAGTCTGAAAGTGAAACTTGTGGTTCATTAACATTGCGGTCAGTTAGACGGTTCATTTTTCACTGTGGTGATCTCAAATATAGCAACGGCAAAGAATAAAGAACTGCTTAACAGCTGTGGAAAAGCAACGCTTAAGACGTGGAAAGGCTGTTTCCAGATTTGGCAACGGGCCGGCAGTCCCAATAACTTGTCTTTTTGAACTGACCATCAGAGCGATAGCAGCTTCTTCTGGCAGCTGTCCCATCTACCGGCCCTCTCACCCAGCCGAGGAAGTGAACTAGTCCAGCTTCTGCGGCTGCTGCGTCAATTTGAGGAGCGGCATGATTGTGTGTGTTTTATCTAATCTGCTCCATTAAGTAATCCTAGAGTGCTAATGAACCGGAGAGAGAGAGAAAGAGAGGGAGGTAGGGAGGTTGAGACAGTTAGGGGAGGAAGGTAGGAAGGAAAAGAGCAGAGAACAAGGGAACAGTGCAGAGAGACGGAGGGAGGGTTATTCTAAGGCATGTCTAATTAGTGCTACCCCACACCAATTCAGTGAACATCAGCCAAGGTTATTAGAGTACAAGAGATTTAGTATTACAGCCAGCGTAGGGAAGGTCAAACATTCATGAGAACGGAATTGGACACAATCAGAGGCCTAGCCGCAGCCAGGCTCTCTGTCTTACAGAAATAAATGACCCAGCTCTGTCAGATCAGAGTGTAGCTCCTCTGGAGGAGGCTCATAGCATGGGTGATGGCTCTTTTGTCCTTAAACAAAATGTGCCCTTGTCTCTCCTCACTTAAAGAGCTCCAGTGCTATTAGCGGGGCTAACCGAGGCAGCGTGATGTGGACATGTCTACCAGAGTCAGGCACGGACTGTGAACACAGAATCACTACGAACTAGAACTACGAGCCTGCACTGCTGTTTTAAAGCCCACAGAAATTCAAATCTCTTATGTGTGTTAGGAAAGAATTAGACACATCATGAAGACTCACATTTCACCATAGTAGTAAATTTATATAAACAACAACAGCAAAAAAAAGTTTAATTTCTCCAAATATTATTTTGCACAAAAACTGTGCATACTTTGAACATTTCTAAATAAATGCAACTTTAGATCCATATGAAAAAAATTAATTTATATAATGGCATAGCATAAAGATTTTGGCTCTTAAAAATGCACCTGGTAATTGCCATATTGATTATTTTTCTTTTAGCCATGTAAAGGTGCTACAATTGAATCCTGCTGACCCATTTGTGCTGACATTGTCCTGCAATATTCAGATTCGAGGACAGTATTCATGTGATTTAAATCGAATTATAATAATAACAATAATACTTTTTATTTATTGAGCACCTGTCCTACAATTGAATGCAGTTCAAGGAGCCTTATACTTACATTTATACAATGATTAAGATTAAGATTATTACCAAAAAATAACACTAAATTGAATATATAAAATAACAAAAATAATTAAAATATATTACATTTCCCTGGGCCAATAGGGTGAGGATGTAGACCTGGACAGTTCCATGACAGGGTAATGTGAGATTCAAGTAAAACATAAAACACAACATAACATCTCTGAAGAAACAGAATCCAAATTAGCCATTAAACTTAATTAAGGGTTCATTCCCATTTTTACAGCATATCACTATACTGAAAAACTTCAGATACAGATATCATCACTCAGATAAGAGTTGTCAGTACCTTTATTTAGGGAACCTAATTGCATAAAGACAATATTCTGATGTAAGTATATAGATAATATACATACTGTGCAAAAGATTTAGGCAGGTGTGAAAAAATGCAAAGAACGCTTTCAGAAATGGAAGTGTTCATCATTTATTTTCATCAATCAATAAAATGCAGTGAATGAACAAAAGAGAATCTAAATCAATCAATATTTGGTGTGACCACCCTTTGCCTTCAAAACAGTTCTTCTAGGTACACTCACACACGGTTTTTGAAGGAACTCAGCCGGTAGGTTGTTCCAAACATGACTGTGTTTCTCCTCCGTGTGACATTGATGATCATCAGTACCTGTTTGGTCAAACTGGTTGATCAGACACCGACTATAATCCTACAGAATCCCTGACTTTGCGCAAGTGAAACCACCAATATCTTGAACTCTTAAACCCAGTCCACTTTTCATCCTGTATTTATTTATTTATCTCGTGTTGCACTCTTGCACTTTAAATTCAGTAACACTGCTCCACCACACTGCTACACCATAATCTACCTGGGCTGCTTTGTTCCACAACACTGCAGCCCTCTACAGATGAATGTACTGTCTGTCGTGCCGTCTGTTGTTGTCTGTCTTGTCTGCACTTGTTGCCCCGTGTTGTGTCTTTTGTTGTCTTGTGTCGTGTCTTGTGTGTAGCACCAGGGTCCTGGAGGAACGTTATTTCGTTTCACTGTGTACTGTGTATATGGCTGAAATGACAAAAAAATCCTACTTGACTTGACTTGACTTGAAGTGTACCTAGAAGAACTGATGCTGGTTTGAAGGCAAAAGGTAGAAACACCAAATATGGATTTGATTTAGATTTTCCTTTTGTTCACTCACTTTGCATTTTGTAAATTGATAAAAATAAACAATCGTTATTTATATTTCTGAAAGCGTTCTTTGTTCACAGCATTTTTTCACACCTGCCTAAAACTTTTGCACAGTACTGTACATGTGAGATGTGTTGGTGGATGGAGACATCTCCATGAGGCCAAAGTTTTAGGAAACTGTATATAGTACTGTATATAGATAAATGCTTTATACCATTTAATATGATTTATATAAGCTAGCCATTTTCCTCAAGTTCAAACTGAGTCCAGCACAGTTTGGATAATTCTCAGATGGAACTCATTCAACTTAGTGGTTATTTACTGGGTTTTTTAGTGTGTATTAGGAAAGAAAACATTGCTGTTGTAAGCAATTAAATAATTGCAGAGATGTAACAATATCTACCTCGTCCTACAAACATTACCATCAACACCTCAGCTGGACATTTATAAAATTATGCAAATGAAGGTTTTTATTGCAAGGGTGTTGGACCCTCGTGCTGTGTTATAAATCCCTGCAAACTTTGCGAAAGTTTTCTGCTTTGTCTTGGCTTCATTTGTCTCCATTCAAATAATTTGGCAGGCCTACCCATTCTCTTTTCCGACTACCTTCCCCTCGTTGTTCTTTTTGTCTCTTTGTATGTCACTCGTTCCGCTCTGTATCCAACCCCCGTTTTTTTGCCTCCTGCTTTCTTTTTTGCTCTGTTTGCATGCCACCTCAATTTTAAGGCAGCAGTGAAGGAGACCTGTACAAGGACACACCTGTCTCTCTGAAGGTTACAGGCAGAGAAGTTTTAGCATAAACAAGAACTGAAGATGGAAAGTTGAGTGCAAAGTGGTGGAGATTTTTCTTTTGTTAGTAATTTTAATATTTTTTAAATAGTAATTGTAGCAAAAGAGAGAAAAATCCAATACCCTCAGAGGCACTGAATGATCTGCTGTTTGGAATGAATGCACCAAGTAAGACACTTTAACTTTGAAGTGTTGACACATAGTATATTTTCCCACATTGTAAAAACAGAACCTGAGTTTTCTGACAAAATGTGTGATCTACGTCATAAACTCATGTGAATTCCTTAGAAACCTATCGTGAACTTTTCTTTTTCCTGTTTTTTTCTTTGTCTCAAGACTTTTTTTTCAATTAGAATTAAATTAAATTTGAATTAAATATCCATATTATCATTCAACTTGTTTTGATTTTGTTGTTTTTTTCAGTAAAAATGTTTTTTTTAAATTAGCATAACAGCATTTTCATCCTCACCATGTTATTTGCATGATGATTTAAAAAAAAAAAAAGAAGGTATGCTCAGATCTGTGTATCTCTTAAACTTAAGAGTTTATGATTGATATATGTAAATGACCTCTGTTCTTATTGGCTCCTTTTCTAAAAGGAATGCAGGCCGAAACACTCCTCCAGTGTGAATAGCTGGAGCTGAAGGTCTTTAGGAAGAATAGGTCTATATAAATGTAAATGCACTAGTTTTTTTGTGACGTCTTGCCTTTTTTTTTCCTCAGTACCTCAATTTCAATACATGGACTGAGGCTGAACAATGAAATGTTTTCATTTATTAATTGTGTCCTTCATTATGCAATATTAACAAGGTTTAATTGGGTCATATGAATAATAATAATAATTAAATCCTATAATGCAGAGCTTGTGAATTGACAGTCTGGCACATTACATTAAGTGCCCCACATCTGAAAACGTACTTTTGGGAGGAAAAAAAAACAATTGAAAACGATCCCTGCTGTGGACTGTAAAGTAAATCTTTACAATGTTTTTTTAATCTTTACAATGTTTTTTGTTTGAATTCTTTGGTTTAGAAAAGAGAAAAATAAAGTTTGTGGTGGTGCATGGTTACCTGTCTCTGGATGTGTGTTTCTTTATCTTGGGGGTTGGTTGGCTCCATCACTGTTTTCTCCTCCCTCTGCTCTCTGGACATGTTGCAGCACTTCGATCAGTGTGAGGCGTAAGAGTGTCCTCCAACCTCTGGTGCTCAGCTCTACTGTGTGCAGCAGGCTGCTCAAATGAAGTCAGTAAAGCATCCTGATGAGCACTCAGGCCACTTTAGAGCCATCACAAGCTAATTGAATATCTCTCCCTTTGCCTTCATAGCTTTACGTCCTGAACCCTCACTCTCGCAGGCGAAAGCAACCGAGGGGAGTTGTGCGTTCGCCTCATTGCCCTGCAGCTCTCTCTCTCTCAGCCTGAGCAGGTAGAGCAGGTGTTTTCTAATGGAGGGTCAATTCTCAAAGCAGCGCTTCCCCCAAACACCCCACACAAAAAAGCAGCAGCTGCGTCCTTGAGAAGGAGCTTCTCATCTCCTTGGCAAAGAGTGTAGGGATTTTATTTGATTTCTATCAGAACCTGTATCTGTTCAGCACTGCATATGAGGTAAAGAAAGGGAGATGAGTGGAAAAACGATGCGAGAGAAGCAAAACAATGGCGAGCGGGCGCGGCACAAACCTGAACGAGTTCGTATGTGTGGTCAACCAGAGTGTGAAGCGCTTTCCTTTCCAGCTGGATTGGTTGGACCGCTTTTTTAAAAAATGAATTACTGTGGGTAGTCATTGCAGCATTGATGTGACCTGGAAACTGAAGGAAAGCTAGTGATTACTCTCTCTCACCCTCTCTCTGGTTTTCTCCCTCTTTCGGAGTCTCTTTTTCACAAACACCTCTTTTTATTTCTTCCTGATCCATCTCTGTCGCTTAAGATTTATGTGTGTTTGCATGTGATCCTTTTGGATTGTATGGAGGGGACAAATGGCTACAGTTGGTCGTTACTTTGCTGAAGCTTTAAGGGGGTTTACTAAAGGAGGATAAGGTGAAAAAAGGTGTCAGCACAAATATCCCAGCCTGATTGAGGATGCCATTCAGCTGCATGTGAAATTCATCAAGCGCATGTACATGTGCTCTGTATTACTGGGTGACTTTGACCTCTTGCGCTTTGCTGAAAAGTCATTGTTGCCATTCAGAATGGCATTGATTGATGCCTGTGTTTGTGCAGTTTTCATACAACATCAATCCAAATCTACCACACCTTTTATCTTTTATTCTCTCTCTCTCTCTCTCTCTCACTGCCACACACACACACACACACACACACACACACACACACACACACACACACATACACACCTTCTCTTTTCCTTGCCCTCCCTCCCTTGTTATTCATCTCTTCATTTTTGTCGCGCCAACATAGTTAAGGTCTGAATTTCAAAGTGAGATCAGAGTAAAATGAGATGATAGCGCATACCCTCGCAAACCTGTTCTATGAATTTTGATCTCTTATAATGTCAGCGTTATTAATCAGGTTGTAGGGTGGTTCTGGGAAAGAGACTTCATGGTCATTCATCAGTCTAATTAGGGTTTATCTGCAGCTAATATGTGGTTACAGATTCTGTTTAATGTCCTTGAACTCCCTTGTCCAAATTTAGAACAGATCTGCTTCAGCTAAAGTATTTAACACAAGTGTACATGGTGATGTAAAAGTTTTTATAATGTTCAGAAGCTTTTACAAAGAGTCTCAACAACCTGATTTGTTTATGCAAAGAAATGGCAAGCAATTTTTCAACTGTCCTAGCTTAAACCTTCTTCTTTCAGTTGCTCCCGTTAGGGGTCTACTCAGCAGATCAACCGTTTCCATTTCTTCTTGTCCTCTGCCTCTTCCTCATTCAAACCAACCACCTGCATGTCCTCTCTCACCACATCCATGAACCTTTTCTTTAGTCTTCCTCTTCTCCTCTTGCCAGGCAGCTCCATCTTCAACATCCTTCCAATATAATCCTCATCTCTCCTCTGGACATGTCCAAACAACAAAGTTTCTCTAACTTTGTATCCCAAAACATCTAACCTGATCTGTCCCTCTAATATACTCATTTCTAACACTGTCCATCCTAGTCACTCCCAATGAAAAATTCTGCATCTTTAACTCTGACACTTCCAGATCTGCCTCCTGTCTTTTCGTCAATGCCACCGTCCAACCCGTATAACATAGCCAGTCTCACTACCTTCCTGTAAACCTTTCCTTTCACTCTTGCTAGTACCTGTTTGTCACAGATCACTCCTGCAACTCTTTTCCACCCATTCCAACCTGCCTGAACTCTCTTCTTCACTTCTCTTTCACACTCCACGTTTCTCTGAATTGTTAAGATCAAGAACCAATCACCACTCTCTCTGGGCAGCGGTGGCCTAGTGGTTAGGGAGTTGGCCCTGGATCGGAAGATTGTGGTTTCGATTCCCTCACCAGTAGGTTGCCCTGAGGTACCCTTGAGCAAGGTACCGTCCCCGCCACTGCTCCCAGGGTGCTTTCATAGCTGCCCACTGCTGCACGGTGTTTGCATGGGTTAAAATCAGAGGTCGTTAAAATTTCGTTGTGGTTCACTGTGTGCTGTGCTGTGACCTCGCAATGACGAGAATAGTCACTTTCAACTTTTTTCAAAAAACTCTTCCCTGGGTACACTCTCTATCAATTCATCTAATTCACTCCAGAATCCATCTTTCTCCTCCATCTCACAACCAACTTGCGGGGCATAAGCACTTTCAACATTCATCACCACGCTTTATCTTCAACTTCCAGTTTCAAACTCATCACCCTATCTGACACTCTCTTCACTTCCAAAACACTCTTCAGATACTCTTCCTTCAGGATAACACCTCCCCCATTCCTCCTTCAATCCACACCATGGTAAAACATTTTATACCCTCCTCCAACACACCTGGCCTTACTACCCTTCCATCTAGTCTCTCACACACAGAATATCAACCTTCCTTCTCTCCATCATATCAGCCAGTTCTATACCTTTACCAGTCTTGCTGCCAGCGTTCAAAGTACCTACCCTCAATTCCACTCTTTTTGCTCCTTTCCTGCCTTTTCTTAAGCCCTGCATCATGACACCCTGTCTCAGCCCACAGTCACAAAAAGAGAGAGAGACCAATTCATGCACATCACAACTTTTTTATTATAACATTTTATTTTGACAATGTTCCTTAGTGATGCACTGATAAAATGATCCTTATTTCTTCTCACAGCACCACATGCATGCTAAATGTTTAGGCATCTATTTCCATCTATTTTGACGTTTAATGGTGGTTGACAAACAACATGCATTACTGAAAGTGACTATTAGCCATTGTGAAACACAGCACACCGTGAATTACAATGCATCCTCTGGTTTTCAACCAAACACACTGTGCGGTAGTAAGTAGTGCTTTAAGTTATCAGTTATCCATGGTAATTGTTTAGCTATTCATGTGTAATTTATCACTGTGTAATAAATAACGCTTATTACTAACTAATTACTGCAGAAGTAATCAGTTTCTTCTCATTAACATACTTAAATTGTATTATTTAAATTGTTTAGTGCAGTCCTAAAAAAAAACAATTTACCTCAGGATTGATAAAGTTTTTCTGATTCTAAATTTCTTCTTAGCTTCTTAGTTTCTTCTTAGCAATTTCAAAATCGGACATTGCTGCTGCGTTGGGTCTGTTCCAGCTGTTTAGTCTATTTTGATGTTTCATTCTACCCATAATGCCTATCCCCAAGTAGCAAATGGCACTATTTAAGAGAGATCTGCTCCATCAGCCACTGACACTAATTCCTATTACTGAGTTGATCCGCTTGACCTACAACGACCAGTTATTTTGAGGATGCCCATTACTGAGTCAGTTTACTAGATCTTGGTTAACAGATATAAATGAGTCATAGCGGTTTGCTTTTTTGGGTCATATGTGTAAAGGGGAGGCATTGCCTGGAGTACTGCCTTGACCCATGGCCATTATTTGGTTTAAAATCCCTTGTTATCCTGACCTATATTTTGAATTAAAGGTGAGTTATGTTGCACAATTATCAGTGTTTCCTAATCCTGCCTCTGGCTGCCCCTGGGTCTCAGATTTTCCTGCTCCCAACACATCTGATCGAACTAATCAGCTCATTAGCAGCCCTGAAATGAGTTGAAGTGGCTGTGTCAAAGTTAAATTGAGAGCAATATAAAATGTGCAGACAAGGGGACCTTCAGGACCAGGGTGGGGAAACAATGAATGTTTTAAGTTTTAACATTAATGATCTTTATTGCAATTCACTGTACAGAGTGAAACGACACGCATTAGATAAAGGACAGCTTTTTGTCCTGTTCATGCAGAGAAACTCATTTTAAGATACCGTTGCAAAACTACAAGGTATTGAGTATCTTACCCTGGTAAAAAAAAAAGTAAAAATACAGAAGGGAATACATTTTCAGATGATTTTGTTTTAGGTATTCATCATTTTTTAGAGCAAATGTTAATACGTAATATATGACAGATTTCATAAGAATCAACAAATAATATGTTTAAAAAACTGTGGTTGTGAAAAAATATTTAGATAAATAGGATAGTTCTAAATTAAAGTTAAAAATGTAAACACAAAAAAATAACATTCTTATGTAAATTGCATAGATGGTCGTTTTAAAATGACAACGCTATTTTGTTAAGTTGAAGGAGCCTCATAAAGTAACTAATATGCTAAAACAAACCTTAGCAAATAACCCAAGCAAAGACCTTAAACAACTCTGTAAGTACAACTGGGTTGACAAAAAGATGTTTATGGAATCACATCAGATTGTCCCCAAAGTACACAAGATGTCCAACTGGCCAAAGATAAACAAGGTAAGAGAAGCAGCCTCAAATAAGAAGGAACACCTCTTACAAAATTCATCTGACAAAAAATGTGCATCTCGAATTTACACAAAAGCAAGAAGGCAAATCAGAACTGTTCTGGAAAAAAATGTGCTCAGGTCAAGCAAAACAAAGTTAGAACAATCAATAATTTATGCATCTTTGCAGAAAGAATCCACACTAACCTGAAGGTGGAGATGGGGGAGAATTTGGAAATGGGGCTGCTTCTTTGTTAAAGTTGCTGGTGTACCGGGCATCAGAGAAAGAAACAGGATTTGAACAACATAAACACGCAGTCAAATTAGTTTTCTAAAAAAGTGAAGTTGCTTAAATGGTCGTGCCAATGTTCTGACTTTAATCTCATTGAAAATGTATGAAGGATTTTGGGCTCATCAGAATGACCCTCATGACATTGGGGAAGGGAAAAATGAAGAGTTTGCCAAGAGTAATGTGCCAAAACCGAGCCACAATTGCCCAAAAAGCTAATTACTTCTAACTGTGGGTGTTTCAAAGCTGTGACTCACAGAAATGGGTTTACAATAAAGTACTAATAACATTTATTATTTAAGATATCTGAATACACCCCCCCCCATTCATTTCATGTTTAAACATACACACTTTTTGGTAAATACCTTGTATGTTCTGCATAGGTAAAAAAATCAGTAAAGGTAAAGTATGTAAAACAAGAAAATGTGTGCATAATTTTTTTTTTTCATTTTTCCAGATTATGAAATCATTTGTTATATATGTATATATATGTATAGTATAGGGCTGCAATAATTTTCACATCTGTATGTGCTCTCCAGTGTTGTTCCCATTACTGCCATTACCATAGGAAAGCAACAGAAATCTCTGAATATTTGTAATATGGAGGCTTATAAGCCCATAGCAATATAGAAACGGATAAACGTGACTTTCGTTTTCACATCCTTAAGGCCTATCAGGCTCGTCCAGAGAGCAATGATGGGAAAAAGGGCTTTATCTGATGCTGACCAAATAACTTCTAAACAGTTTAGCAAAATGATCTGCCTTATTTATTCCTGGCATTAAAATGTGTCCTCAGCAGTCCGGTTCTAAGTGGACATCACTAAGTACAGGTGTTATTGCATCCAAGATGCATTAAGGATGCACTGAAATCTAATCTTTCAGACCTGCTCTGAGACAAAGATGGCCACATACTTTTAACAGTTTGAATGCAAATGTGTTCTGCTTGGGGATAACTGCACGAAAAACTTTAAAGCAGACATTCACACATCTTTGTTTAAGGTAGAATATCTGTTTGCAGATAATAACATTACTGTGACAATTGCTTGGCACTTTGGCAAACAGCATATTTTATAGCAATGTCCATTTTCATCCACTGCATCTTTTTTAACTTTATCATGGCACACCGAAAATTGCTTGGAGAAGAAAGGTGAACACTAATTATGTTAACTACTGATATGAGTTCAGTACTTTTTCAATTCCTATCCAGCGTCAGCTGCAATACCTCAGTCACTATAAACAGCAAAGTAGGGGCTCCACATTTGCAATGTCTGCATTTATATTTCATTTCATTTACAGCATTTAGCAGACGCTCTTATCCAGAAATCTTATCCATTTCCTAATTATAGGGACGGGACTGGAGCCCTTCGGGGATAAGGGTCTTGCTCAACCCAATGTAGCAGTGCTAGAGGTGGGATTCAAACCTGAAACCACTTGGTTTATAGGGCCATAGGCAGGCATCCTACACTAGACCACCTCCACCCCCAGTTACATTGTGGAGAATTCCTCTATAATGCTGTCAATGTGAAATTTCATGGGTTAAATGCAGAGGTCACATTTCATTGTGGTTCACTGTGTGTTGCGCTGTGTTTCATAATGGCAATTAGTCACTTTCACTATACTTTCACTTCAATTAGACCTGTGCTCAGTAATGTAATCTCTTCTGCTAGGGTAATAATCGTCAGGGTCACTGCGTCAGTCCATTAAAACAAACGGCGCCAGAATGTGATTCGACTAAAACTATGTTCATTGAATACGAGCTCATCTTTAATGAAATGTTTGCTGCAAAGGCATGTGAACAACTGCTGTCCATTCTTTCATTCCCTCCCCAGAGAGAGAGAGACACGTCCATTATCATAAATCCTCAATCTCCTCCTCTCGGCTTTGCTTCTCTGGTGGGATTGTGAAGGAGTTTATCTGTAGTTGGTGAGTGTATCCAATTAGAAGAAAACTATCAAGCATTTTGGCAAAACATCCCTTGTTAAAACAGGCGGAGGGCAGCGGAGGAGAGCTTTATTTTGCCCTTCAGTTGGGCAGCTTTTTAAGGGTGCGTGAAAACTACTAATTTTGCTCTGTAAGATTCCGGATAAAGGATGGCTGAAGGATCACTGGGGATGAAAACTGCAATCTTTTGACAAACAGGACAATGGTTAGATAGTTTTGCCACTCGTTGGCCTTTCAAATTAGAAATGATTTGAAAAATCATTCACATCTACACAAATATCAATCTAGCATCCCTTGTGCATAAATTTTAACCTCTAGCATGTCAATGAAATGTGCAAAACCTGATCTCAGATCAATGTGAAGGTTTACTTTAAACATCTTTTGTTTGGTCCAATCCCTTGATTAAAGAAACGAGGTGTCAGTGTCTGCCCTGAGCCGGCATGACTCTTGTTCCTGAGGTTACTAATGCAATTAATACTGTCTGCGCTGGGAGGCTTTAATTCTGTAGACTAGCAGCGGCACGGGATTAATTAGCCACAGACCTGCAGTCAGACCCCACGTACAAATCGGCTCCCGTTTCCATGGAAGTGCCGCCTTTCTCCACAGCCGCTGGTATTTTTAGGGAACTGTTGACAAAGACTGATGCGAGGAGGTGATGAGGGTTTCTCACCTTTTAGTTTGTCACCTTTTTAAGACACGACTCGGCAAGCCTTCAATGCAAACACAAACAACTCGGCAGGGAATAATCTCCCGAACTAACGATGCACACACTTACCACTGCTCATTAGGCTTGTTAAACTTCAGATCCAATTACGTTTATCAACAAATAACAAGGAATTAATCCTCACGAGTGATGAGCTCACAAACATCTCATCTAAGACTTCTCAAAGTCTTTTTCTTGAAAGCCTACAGCTCCCATAATGCCCAATGCCAGCTTCCTCCATCATAGCAGGTTAATCTCTCCACAAATAGCCGTGTAGTTTCTCACATTGACTCAGTTAATCTCCTGGCCAGTGCCATCAAGCAGCATCCTCATAAAGCCCTAATCAGTCTGGAATTCGAGTCTCTCTCTCTCTCTCTCTCTCTCTCTCTCTCTCTCTCTCTCTCTCTCTCTCTCTTCTTCTCTCTCTCTCTCTCTCTCTCTCTCTCTCTCTCTCTCTCTCTCTCACTCACACACACACACACACACACACACACACACGCACACACATACATACTTGTTCAGATTTTTTGTTATTCATTGCCTTTGATTATCTTTTTACTTCTTTCCCCCATTCATACTTTCTTTCTCTCCCTTTTTGATTATTCTATCCCTTTCATTTTGCCCATTCCTTCTTTCCTTGTTTGTTTGTATTTTACTTTTTACTCCCAAACTTTTCTCTTGTGTTCTTTCGTTTTTTTCTTACACTTTTTGTCTGCATTATTCTTTCCATTTATGTCATGATTTCCTCTCTTTCTGTCTCACCTTTTCTTCATTTCCTTTCTCTCTTTTTTTTTCCAGCTTTCTCTTCCTCCCCATGCCCCCTTCCACCATACACTTTTCTGTTGCTCCCTTTTAAATGATCCTATCTGTTTATTAAACTGGATTTACATGACGTTCAGTTTATATTTAAGCGACAGGTGCCTGTTTTTCCTCCCATAATATTTGCACAGTCCCAGATCCATGTTTTTCTTTGATTTAAGCTGTGTTTTACAGGTGAGATGTTTTTTCTTTGAACAAATTTAGTATAACACATCTTAGTATAAATACATTTAGGCATGTTAACAGTAAGGTCTTTGGTTTCAGACCTTGAATCCCCTTCTGAATGCAGTTGATTATAAAAATCCAGATTTAGAAACAGTTAATGACCTCTGGTGTGGATGAGATGGAGGCGAAGGACAGTCCAGAGAACATGTTTTGTCCTCTGTGGTCTAAGGTAAGTGCAGAGTAAAGGATGTGAAGACTATTCTTAGGTGCTCACATTACCTCCACGCTTCCTTTGAACAATAATGTCTTGTGCGTTGGTGTGCAGGAGTTATTCTTCAGAGCCAGGAACCCCCTCTAGTGGACAGTAGTACACAATGCATGGTGAAATAAATATGTCACTGTGCTTAGACTTGTATTATCTCACTGCAGAGATATGTACATCAGTTGTAACAGGTTTTTTTTTTAAGTGAAAATACAGCATATTTAAATTTTTTGGTTAATCCTGGTTAATTGCAAGGAAGTTATTTATGTTGTCACGACAGTATTGTAATAATTATACTTGCCTAATAACAGATCATTTGGATTTTGTATGTATTGTTGACCTTGTCCTCCCTGCGATGGGCTGGCGACCTGTCCAGGGTGCGTCCCCCGTCCTTCGCCCTGTGTGCGCTGGGTTGGACTCCAGCACTCCCCCGCGACCCCGTTTGGGACAAGCGGCAGAAAATGGATGGATGGATGTTGAACTTGTAGGGTGTTGACAAAACATTTGCATGACTTACAGACCCAGAGTTTGGGAAAGATTGAAAAAGCAGTTTTTTATCTTTTTAGCATGGTTTTTTGCTCTCCAGATGGTTCTGTAGGATATGTTTACTGCAGATTGTTGACTTTGCAAAGAGGATGTATTTTATGATGCAGTGGCTTCAGACTCTAAGCAGCGTGTGGGTGTGATTGGGGTCAGAATCTGCCAGGGACATTTCCAGAGAAGATATCTTTTATTTCCTTTCATCATTAACATCATTTACACATTAAACAGGTTTATAGGAAGGTTAAGGATGAGTGCTGCCCTTCTTGGGGGTTCATATTACATGCTGATCATGTTTAGATCCAAATAATGTTCTGGTTATTAGATTCAGCATTATGTACATAGTGAAGATTCAACCAGGAGACCGATATATATGTATATGGCTTCTCTGAACTTCTTAATCAGTCATGAATTATATTTTTTAATTATATCTTGCTCTTCCATTCCAACATTTCAATCTTTTTAAAGCTACATTTGTTTTTGACAGACAGTCTCTCGCACACACACACACACACACACACACACACACACACACACACACACACACACACACACACACACAGATATAAATATAGTACATGTGTGTCAGTGACGTGTCATTTGTCCATCTGTATTTCTACTAATGGCTTTCTCACTCTATTCTCACTTTTGCGTTTTCCTGTCACCATGCTCCATTTTTTTCCCCACTCTGTCTTGCACACTCTTTCTGCATTTCTTTCTCCCTCTCTACTTCAGCTTGCGTGTATTTCAATGGCTACTCTCCGTAGTGACCCATGGGGACCAGGCCGGTTTGGATAATGGCATCCACGCATGCGGCTCTCTCTCTGACAGGCCTGAGCTGGAAGTTGTTGTGCCCCCCTAGTGAGGGAGAGGGCTATAAAGCAAGCGTCCGGTGACTGGCTGACACCTCGGCACACCTCTCACTGAGACACGGCTCACACACGGCTGCCCGTGAGCTGTACTTAAGGCACTCACGCCGAGACGCACCATTACCTCCAGCCTTCAGGGTCCTAGGGCTGACAGGCACTTGTCTGGGCTGGGAATGGTGCTCTGAGGCTGGGGGGCAGGCACACAGAAGTGGGACTTTTTTTTTTCTTCTAACACACACACCCACAAGCATTTGTAGAAATACTTTGTGTGCAGTAATGCATCTTAAATGCAGGCACACTTAGTGTAACAGACACGCACATTGAGAACAGTGAACATGTACTGTATATTAATTGCAGTTTAGAAACATGCAAATGAGTTTCTCCACGATGCTCATACTTGGACAGTACAAGTTTTTGTTTTACAAAATCCTCTGTATCTGAATGCTTATGTGTCACACACACACACACACACACACACACACACACACACACACACACACACACTCAAAGTCACGTTCACAAACACTCCAGCTCCCTGCTGTTCTCACAGTGAGCGTACAGTGAGGTTAGAGTCTAGCTAAAGCAGTACATTTAGCCTCATCAGAGCCTGTTAATGAGTTTCTGCCACGTTCTCCCACCCTGCGGAGAAACTGACATACAGCAAGACGGTTTTTACTTTCACTAAAGGTAATGGACGGGCTTTGGTAGTACGGATGAAATAACTAACCAGGACAGGAAAATGAATCAGTGTTTCAATGGCTCTTAATGTCCCTGCTGCAGTCATGTTCATTACCTCTGGTTGTACCTCTTTTTTCTCTCTCTCTCTCTCTCTTTTCATTTTTTCTTTCTGAAATGGCTGTTATGCTGGGAGGACCATGCGTAGAGTTCATCAAACGCAGGACAATCTAAAAAGGCTGGAATGATTGAGAGAGATAGACGGCATGAATAATGCATGTCCCATTACTCCCTGTGATTGGTGACGAGTTTAACACGTTTAAACAAGATGAATTCCCCACTGTGGTAAAAGGGCGAGACGTTTGGACAGATTGCCAACCACTTCATCTTGGGGGTGAAGGTTTGGGTTTTAAAATCTTATGTTTTTTAATCAAACAGCTGAACAGTGAACAGCTGAACAGTGAACCACGGTGTGCTGCTTTTATTCATTCTTTGATAAAAGGTGTTGATGTTTTTTTGATAAATTATGCTTCTTCTGGGTATGTCAAGAAGTCCTTCTTGGACAATTAAAGCTTATTAAATGACTGCAAACAACAACATTGGGCATGCTTTGGTGTTAAAACAACTGCAGTACATATTGCCTTACCCAGCCACCATAAACACACCGTCTTCATCTTTTTCCTCCATCGCTCCACTCCATCCCTCTCTGCTCTTGTTTGTGACCTGGTATACTAACGAACAGGGAATCTAGTAACCTTGAGAAGAGAGAGGCAGAGGAAGAGAGAGTGAGAGAGAGCTCACCATTCACCTCTTTCTCCTCCCGACTCCTTCATTTCCTGCGCTGTCAGGCCTGGTTAAGGCCAGCATGCATCTTCCTGTTTCCTCTATGAAAAGGCCTCCAGAGGCAGGAAGCCCCCTCCCAGCAACCCCCCCCCCCCAAACATCCAGTGCCCCGTTCTATTGCCCTTATTGACTGTGGCACCCCGGCGCACCCTGACTCGTAGCTAATGCGAATACACATGCGGATTGCACCTGACGTTCAGGACGTTAGGGTACCGGCCCCTTCAGGACTAAATGAAGCCTGCTGACAAAGTAACAAGCTTAAACAGAGCTTTTATAGTGACAGGTCCCTATTCAGTAAAGCTAAATTGAATCTGGACCCGGTGGAGGAAAATCCAGCCTGCATGCTTATATATGTATGTTTGTCTGTGTGTGAATGTGTGTGTTTGTGTGTTTGTGTGTGTGAGAGAGTGTACGTGTGTTTGGTATCTATTCTGAGACCTTATGCACTCGGATTTGATCGACAGGGTAATGGTTAAAAGAGATCTTTACATGTGTCTCATGCAGTCTGTGTGAATCAAGATCCTTTTCAGAACTGCACTAAAAATGAACTATAGCAAAACAATGGCAAGAAAAGAAATAATAATTTAAAAAGATTATAGTTAATAAAAATAAATAAATGTATTTGGGCTTATCTGCCACCGTAATGTCATGAAATAATGTTGCTGATTAGTGCAGTCCCTCAAAACATCCATTTAATTTGGCAAAAAAAAAAAAAAAAAATCAGCTCAATTCTTTCAGTTACTTCTTTCGTAAACAGTCATGCACCAGGTCAGTGCCGTGCTTCGACTGTGCCGGTTTTGAACACCACTTTGCATGAGACTACTCTTAGAAACAATTTAAATGCTTATATTAGTTTATTAATGGTTATAATTGAGTCATAGACACCATGAAAATAACTTTGAAAGTTATGATGAATGCAAAAGTGAGCTTATTACTTTGAATGTCTGATAAAGCAAAGGACAAAGTAAGATCAGTAACCAGCTGCTTATTTTTTTTTGGTAATAACTTATATTGGGTTATATGGTGTTTATGAGCTAATTAATTACCATCATTAAACAAATTTTCACTCTTTCATATAATTTTTTTTTAATTTTTCCATAAAATACACTTTCTGATCCTTAAAATAAATAAACGGCATTTCACAAGTGGGATAAAAAAGCCAACGTTTAAATAAAATCAAGATGTGGCTGTGATAACACATGCGTCAGAGCAGCAGGTAAATGATGACACAGCTGTACACATTGTACACAATACAAACTATTTATGTTTTCAGTTACACGTCAGGCGCACACACGTCCGACAAAAGTGAGATGACAGCAGCACCATAAGTCACCATAGTTTTCCAGTCTAGCTTCATGCGAGGTACTGATGCATGCAGCCATCGTGCCGACCCGCTGGATCTGGTTACCTCTCTTAGCAGGCAAACGGGAGCCATCAGTAGTGTCAATACGACGATAATAACAATAACATTTTCGATCAAACTCTTACCGTTGAGCACACTTTTTCTCCTGCATTGTATGTAGTCACACAAGCCTGTCACTCGTCTTTTTATACGCCATTCCAGATAATGTACTTGTGAGCTGGAGAGATAGAGGGAGCAAGGAGGTGGAGAGAAAAAAAGAAGATCATTTTGCCAAGACCTGAAGCGTTACGCAGGCTTGGGGCTGGGCAAATTCAATAAAGAAACAATCAAGCACGGTAACACGGCATAATGGCTTTTTAAAAAAGATAAATGTTTGGTAAATGACTCCTTGATGTCCAGGAGGAAGCAGAGAGAATGGCTTTGTGCATTAGGCGAAGAAAGGCACGGCTCTGACCCAGCTGCTGCTTCCTGATTACCAGTCAAATTGCAATAGAATTCTCTTTGTCTTGGAGCTAGGAAGGCCATCTTTCTCCCAACACTACTTTTCTCACTGCACGCGTGTGTGTTAATCATATAGTGAGCAAATGAGGGATAGTGTTGAACGCGTATGATATTTGTGTGTGTTGGGACACAAGTTTCAGGTTGAGGATGTGGGCGTGGCGGTCACAAAGACAGAAGAAGCGAGACGGTGAGAAAATTACCGGGTAAGGCTGGGCCAATAAGCCATCCTGTTTGCCGTACCCATCATCACGATGAAACAGCAGCAAAACAGGGCCAGATGGGTCTCTAGAGAGGAGGACACTAGAGACTAGATGTGTCCATCTTCATCTTCACATCATACCACTGACATCGGAGCAAAATACTCTGCACTGACTGAGCTCTCGCATTATTCACACCCTAGAAAAAGATGTAAAGATAGACAGAGCATAATGGACTGTAAGAATAAGCACATTCATCATGATCGTGTGTGAGGCATGTTGTTGTACTGCTGATGTCTACGGTAGATCGTTCCTCATGTTATTTACAACGTTGAGAAAATGATTTTACATTCAAGGAAGCGCCGAAAAAAAGAGCCACTGTTGCAATGACAATGCCAAATGCAACTCGTATTCTGTTGATTAATCTATGAACTATTTTTATTATTTTTAACTATTTTACTCTTTAGTTTGTAAGTATAACAATGAATTTTACTAAAACAATCAAGATCATTACATTTCAGTTCATTTTGTTCTGACACCTGTAAAACTGTAAACAATGATTTAATTATTAAAGTATCAAAATCTAAAAGAGTGTATTATGAGGAGACATCATTAATCGTGGCCCATCATCTAGTGCAGAGTATTTCCTCTTTAGGTGCTCAACACGAGTGCTTCTGTGTTCTAGTGGTAGGACACTCGCCTGTGGACCCGCCTATATACCAAGAAGTCACAGGTTCAAATCGCACCTTCCAGCACTACCACCAATGGTTTCCTGAGCAAACCCCAAGGAATTTCAGGTGGACTGTCCCTGTGATCAGGAACTGGAAGTTGCTCTGGATAAGAGTGTCAGCTAAATGTCTTAAATATAAATGAAGCGGTTTAGAAATACTGACGTTGATGATACTGACTAGCTGTCGTTTCAGAAGAAGTAGAACAATGTTAAGGTTCATTAAATCAAAGATAACAAGCACCATTTCGGACAGTTGATTCGCTGTGGCGACCCCTAAATGGGAGCAGCTGAAGATACCAGTTGTATTTCTTAAGGTTTGATTTTTCCTTTTCAAATGATTACAAAGTTTATACCGAGATTCCACAAATAAGAACAGATAACAAAGCGTGCAGACAGTTAAAAACAGGGTATTCATGAAAATAACACCTCCCTCAGTTCATGCTGTGCAAATCCCATTATGAATTGTATTCTGAAGTCCAGTTTGTTTTAAATAGGGCATATTTAAGAGAGTGAAAGAAACAGATACCAATTATTGAAGTCCTATAGTGACTTATAAATATCAACTCATCTTACATATTTCACTGTTTTTTTTTTTTAGCAGTATCTCCACCATAATCAATCTGTGTTAACTTTATATTCTTCAAGTGGTCTAAGTACGTTTTGTTAGTTAACGAGGACAGCAGCGTGGCAATGTGTATATCTCCAGTAGTGTCCTGCCTGTCCTGTAGAGATGAATCAGTTTAATGATGGGTCATGCTGAGTCAGCGCATACAGTCTGTTTGCACCACGACTCAGCAAATGCTCACGACTCGTGACAGAATCTCTGGCACTGCTGCATCGTCCCACTGTGCGTATTCAAGCCTGCCTGCCACACTTTCCAGATGAAGGCCTCCGGAATGGTACTGAAGTACTGCCAAGTAGTCATATGTCTTCACGATTGGTGTTGAATTGAAGTGGTCGTTTGAGCGCTGTTTTATCTCTGTGAACTGGAAAAAATCCTCCTTTGAATTCCCATTTGTCACAGTCCTCACTGGAAAATTCCACGCTTGCAATTGCCAAAGTAGATTAATTAATGTTGAGGTGGAGTCTGAGAACTTGTGACCTCTCCTTGTGGAAGAGTCTTTTCATTGAAGTATCCTTGAAGGACACTATTAAAGCGTATAAAGCATGATCTGAACACCAACCTTTCGTGCATGTCTGCATATCAGGTACACTAATACTGACTCTTTCTTTGATTCCTGTACCTACAGAAAGCTCAGCATGTAGGCTTACCTTGGCTTTGACTGAATAAAGTTCTTCTAATGACTAACCACTTCACATCACCATGCAGCCACAGCTATAGGACGGTTTGTGTGAGAGCAGAGTTATCCGGCTAAAATGGTGCTTTAAGCACTCAGACACTCACTTGTGCAAGTTAACACTTATGCAGGAGTTTGCTGTGATGATCTGGCCTCTTCAGTTGGCTGCAAAAGGTTGAACATCCAAGTCAAGTTTTGTTCATCTTCTTAAAGTGAAAACAGGTACACAACGGGGCACCTAGTGGTGAGGGAGTTGCCCCTGCATCGGAAGAAGGTGGGTTCGATTCCCTCACCAGTAGGTTGCCCTGAGGTACCCTTGAGCAAGGTACTGTCCCCGTCACTGCTCTCCGGGCACTTTTAATAGCTGCCCACTGCTGCACGGTGTTTGCATGGGTTAAGTGCAGAGCTCCAATTTCGTTGTGGGTTACTGTGTGCTGTGCTGTGACCTAGCAATGACAAGGGTTGTCACTTTCACATCCTCTACAAAGATGTCTATTTATGTGCTGAGTTTATTAGCTTTTAAGGAAGAAAGTATAAATTATAAAGGCCACAAACATTTTTGCCATATTTCAAACAATGAAAAAGTAACAATGTGCAGAGGTTTTTTTTGTTTAGAAGAGTTAAAAGACCTTTGAAGGAGTTCTGTGGTATCTAGAGCAAATTGTTCAAGGCTTTTATGTTGCAAGGTGGCGCTTCCAGAAACGGTCTTTCCAGCACATGCCACAGATGCTCTGATGGATTGAGTTTTGGACAATTTGGAGGCCAAGTCTGCACCTTGAGCTCTTTGTTCCTCAAACCATTTCTGAACAATGTTTGCTATTTGGCAGGATATTATTCTACTGGAATATTTTTCGTCATGAATGGGTGATTTTGGTCTGTAACAGGGTTTATGAATACCAGAATCCTCTTAGTTTCCTCCCACAGTGCATCCTGGTGGGAGCTCTTTCCCAGGTCAGTGACATGTACTTGGCTGTCCACATGTAAAAGGAACCCTAGTTCAGTGGCAGTACAGTTCTGATGGGTTGGTCGAGGTCTAGTGGTAAGACACTCGCCTACAGACTAAGTTCGCAGGTTCGAATCCCATCTCCAGCACTACCACCATTGGGTTCCTGAGCAAAACCCTGAACCCCAAGTTGCTCCAGGGGGGGCTCTCCCTGTAATCAGGAATTGGAAGTCGCTCTGGATAAGAGAGTCTAATAAATGCAGTAAACATAAATGTAAATGATGCTCAGGTGCCATCAGATCCTCAGGCTCACTCAGTTGGTGGCCTAGTGGTGAGGGAGTTGCCCCTGATCAGAAGATTGTGGGTTCGATCCCTCACCAGTAGGTTGCCCTGAGGTTCCCTTGAGCGAGTTACTGTCCCCGTCACTGCTCCCCAGGCACTTTCAATAGCTGCCCCCTGCTGCATGTGTGTGTATGGGTGAAACGCAGAGGTTGAATTTCGTTGTGTTGTGTTGCGTTTCACAATGACAAGGACAGTCACTTTCACTTTTTCACTTTCAATTTCCCTTATTCAACCTTAATCTGACTGTTTACTTAATGCCTAACACTTCCTAGCCTTTGGCAGGCATCAGTGTAACAAGATAATGACGTTTATCTACTTAATCTAAAGACATAATCTACTTTATCTGACAGTGGTTTTAATGTTGCGGCCGATCGGTGTACATTTATTGCTGATCTCACTTTAAAGCGACACAGCACTTAGCCTGAATATAACTCCATATCCGTCTCTTCGCCAGCTCCGAGAGAGTAAAGAAGACAACTTAATTGTGAGTCCCTCTCTGACAAGTCACGGTACAAATGTTAGGCTTTGTGGGAGCACTTGATTTCCGATTGGAAAAGTGGCTCCAAAGTGACGGCAATCCGGCAGTAATTACTCTGCCGGTGTGCAGAGCTACGGGGGGTGTCAATCAAAAGCCGAACACAGGTGTGCAATAACTCTGCACCAGAATGAACCAGCACAGAGTCCGCGGCAGAGTTCACGTCTTCATTCAGAACTAAAAGCTTTCATCTGCTATATGTGTTATGTTATTAACCCTAAAAAGTGGAGAATAACTGAGGTTTGCTGTGCTATTTGTTAACATGCATGTTTAAAATACAATTACATTCAGTTTACATTTGGAAACGACAGGTTATTTAAGATTTTTTTCTTCAGCTGGTTGTGATTTTGCTTTTTTTTCCCCTGTGCATGAGAATATACACACAATAATAGGCCGGTATCATATTCAGATAAGAAAATATATCCATTTTTATTTACTGATAAGTGATATTGACTTAAGCTTTCACAAAAACTGCGGCTTCTTAAGGTGAATTAATTACCAGGGATGTAATATAAAAAAAATATATTAAAAAAAAAAACAACTGAGAAACATTCCTGGATAAGTTGATTGAGAAATTAATGAATGTATCGCTGCACACAATGTTGCATTAGGGCTGCACACTTTAGAGAAATCATTTGTAGAAAAACATTTTTGAACCAATATTTCAATTTCAGTTTCAGGTGAGTCTACACCCATCCCTTATTTCACTAAAAAGCACCTTTATTTTGACCTTTTTTTGAGTACTAAATGTGCTAGAATGCCAGTTCACAAGTTTTGCTTGATGAGATTTTAGCATTAATAAGCTCGCCTAATTGGAACCTGACGATTTTTGATAACGTGGGATATTATTCAATTTGCAGCCCTTGTGATTTGAAATTGCACTCTTAAATTGCCATTTTTAGATAAAAATTGAAATTGAAAAGTGAGGAATTTAATCACAAGATGTTACAATTTGAGTTTTAAGTAATAGTTAATATCATAACTGCTTGTTTCATTACAAAGATGGCATTATTGATCCAATTTAGTTGCATTTAGTGCCTTACGGTATATGAAACGCCATATATAAATCATTTATTTGGTGGCCATTTATCATTTGAGCTCTGCCAACATACCAGATGTCTGGAAAACTAAATACTGGGACACTCTCTGTATTGTGAAAAGTATGTCTGCCAAATCGTCATCCTCACCTTCTTTGTGCAGTATCACCTTACATACCTTCTGCTCAGATTTTAAAGTTGTTGAAAGGTCTGGTCTCTTTGGCCTCTCTTGCTTCTCCCACTGAACCTCAGCTGGCTGTTACTTCTCACAGAAGTGGAACCGAGCTCAGGCCGGCGTTCAGCCCTTTTACCAGCCGAATCCCCACAGTCCTGGGCCCTGTGGAGCCCGGGGGGCACTGCTCATCATTAGCCCAGGTTGGAGTGAGGGATGTTGGGGGAGGTAGATTGCTCACTTCTCTTGCCTCCCCCCATGGGTTTCCTCCACTTAAGAAGCCTCTAGTGTGGGTCATCTGCCAACTAAGGCATGGAGAGACTCCGTTGGGAAGGGGGATGTTTGAGTTTGAGTTTGGAGCTGCTTCATCCCCCACAGAGCACACAGTAGAGCCCATTGGTGCCCAGCCCTGCCATCCTTGCTCCAGCTGCCTGCCTGCCGCCTGCCTGCTGCACGGCTTTCCCTGGAGAAGAGCCGTCCCTCCGCATGGAAACTACACTCTCTTCCACACTGTCACCTTCCAACCACGCATCTACTCTCTCTCTCTTCCTCTCTCGCTCTCTTATTCTTCCTCACTCTGTTTGTCTCCATTTTAAACTCACATCCTCTCCCATTCTTTTTTCGCTCTTTGTCTCTTGTTCATTCTTTTCAGTGCAGTTCAATTAAAATAAGCTTTCTTAGCATGGCAGCATTAAACCACAGTGTTTCCAAAGCATTTATTATACCGGAGTGTGTTAATCAGTTAATAAACTCTCACGCATAAAGTTCCCTCTCCTCTCTTTCTCTTCCCTCCTGTCTCTCTCTAAGGTCCTGCCTCTCTGTCTTTTATTCTTCTTTTAATTTTTTTCTTCAACTTAATTTTTCTTTCTTCCTATTTCTGTTTTTCTGATATTCTTTCTTTCTGTATAAGTTTGGAGACACAAAACTTTCACCAGCGCGCTCTCTCTCTCTCTCTCTCTCTCTCTCTCTTGTTCTTTATTGCTTAAGTTCTTTTTTCATTTCCTAGCTAATGTACAATTTTCTCTACATAAGACTAACCCTTTTCTCTTTCTTTTTTTATTTCTTACTACCTCCTTCTCTGTCTTCTCTTCATTCTTACTTGCTTTCTTGTTTAATGTTTAGTTAGTCTTTTTATCTCCCCCTTTATCTTTGTCTATCTCTTTCTATGGTTTCCTTTATATCTCTTCTCTCTCTTTCTCTCTCTCTGTCTCTTTCTCTCTTTTTCTTTCTTTATGCATATTATAATTAGACTGTGTGAGAGAATAAAAGAACAAGACGCTAAAAAGTGCTTAAAGATAAAAGTATTATTTCTATTTTATAGTTATTATATCACTATTTCTAGGTGCATTATTCTTTATTCTCACACAGCCTGATCACCCTTTCTTTTTGAGGAGTCAAATGAATAAAGTTCTAAGCCTTTTCCTTCTTCTGCCTCTGTCATTTCTCTTTCTCTTTCCTGCCTCTCACCTTTTTGGCTGTTATATGCGAGACACTTTTTATACTTCATCTGTGATTCTCATGCCTGGCCGAATTCTTGGCATCTCCTTGCTCCCCACGGAAGCAGCTTCTACTACAGTGACAAACCTTTCCTTTGTGAGTTTGTTAAAATGAGGAATATGCCTATAAAAACCAGCAAGAATATGGCAAATTCTGTTTCACGGGGAATGCAGATTGTGTTACACTTTGTGTGTTTTCTCACCTTGAAGGCACAATAGACACTAACCCTGCCTTTATTACTCATTTAACTAAATAACTGCTGTTGTAGCGTGAAGCTGCAGCCAAAGAGGTGGTTCAGTACGGAAGTGAAGTTGCTTTTTATTCTCAGGGGTTTAAGGAAAGAAGAAATATCTTTTTTAAAAGGGTAGTTTTTGACCTGCTGACTGAGATTCAGGGGTGTTGTATAGTGCTGCCAACCTACATTCATCCTGATGAAGGAGCAAACGCTTTAATACAGCAGATCTTACAGTGAAGAATGTTTTACTCCTCCTATTTCTGGAAGTGTTTGTTTTGTCCAGGCTTCTATGTGGTATTATCACACAACCTGCCATACTATATGGTGGATTTGTAGGTCCAATACCTGAAATATTCCACATACATATATTTATCAATGCCGAAGCTGGTGTTGATGCAAAAAGGCCTTTTAAAAAAGCTGAAACTGAGGAACTGGGATAACATCTACTTGCATTTAAACAGACATTAGCTTGAAAATTAAGTAAAATTAGAAAAAAAAATAATCAAGTATATTAATCTTCTTTTCTAGCTTCACTTTAACAATCTGTTCGAGTGCATTAAATGCAAGCAAATATGTACTAATACTGTTATGAATCTGATGTCTTTGGGCATCCCTAATGATAAATTATTAAAGAAGCACTTTTATTTGTAAAGTGGCTCCCAATTGTATGCTTTTGTCCCGAGTAAACCCTCGACCCCACGATACTATCAGCTGCTGATAACACTCCTTCCGAGTGGATGAAGGCAACAAACTGTAAACCACAATGAAATATTTCACTGCAATTAACCCATCGCACAGTGCAGAAGTGGCCAACCACATATCCAGCACCTGGGGAGCAGTGATGGGGACGGTTTCAAGGGTACCTCAGGGTAACCTGCAGGTCTGGGACTCAAACCAAGAACCTTATGATCATGGGACCTAGTTCCTAAGCACTGGGCCACCCCTCAATCTCATAACCCTAACCTCAACTCTTGGCTTGATATTTGTTATTTGTGCCCTGAGGACACAAATCTGTTGAACCTACATTTAAAAAGTATTAAATGACAAATGTATCTGACCAAAATTCTCCTCTTTTGGTATGAACTAATCTTAAATTTAGTTTACATAAGTAAACTGTATTTATCTTCACCAATCACAAGGCTCCTGTGAGTCATCCTCACAGAGCTGTATTGTTCCACCAACCACCTTCTATCTTCAAGTCACAGAAACTTTCCACATGTACCAAGATACCCCAGCACATATAACTGAACCGTCAGACAAGGTTTACCTACCGTCCACTTGTTTGTCCAACCCGGAAATGCCAACAGTTCATTTGTGAGCGTTCCCTGGAGCAGTTAAGCGAATAAGAGCCTTAAATCTTAATCCGATTAATTTTATTTCACCACAAATTGTTGCTATGAGGAATTGGTCTTGGTGACTGCACACTTTATTACATTAAATATACTGAAAAGCATAGATACACAGAAAAATAACAAACTATGACAGATATTGGAAAGAAAATTAGATATTTGACTGAAGAACAGATAAATTAGTTTAAGAGTTATGACAGTAGATTAATAAAGAGCCGAATCCAAACGAGGCATTACAGTATTTCACGGGACAATGCTGACGTTGGGACAGATCTGCACATGTGTCACTTGAAAGCCGGGTGGCGTTTATAGTCAGGTAGCAGAATTTATAACACCATGAGCTTATAGTTGTGCATAATCTTTATTTTATATGTATAAATAAGTACACATCCTCTTCAAATTCACACTCCTGCACATTTTATTTCACTTTTTATTGATTTTTATATATGTTTATATAAAAAGTAAATATGACCCATGAAAAAGTGATGGAACATTTTATATTTTATTATTTAAAGGTATTGATAATATAATTTAGGAAGCAAATATAGATGGCGTGCATAAAAATACAGATTTATTGTATTTATGTTTATAAGCTGTAGAAGTGCCCTGTACTTTCACTCTGAAATCTGTGCACATGACTGTTGTGTCGCTTCAGGCATTTCTCCAGTCGTCTTTAGTTCTGAGGAGGCTGGGAGTGTCGAACAGAGGGATGTCAGTCAAGCATGCTCATTAGAATTTCAGGACCAAGCCCAGGCAGAAATCTCACAGTAATTAATAAGGAAAAAAAAAGTTTAATCAAAAAAGTTTTTTTTTATATGCTACATGTATATTTAATATTAAGTTAATTAAGGTTTATTATCCAGTGATATGACTAGTACATCATATATGAGTGTTTAATTGAAGTTTAGACCCACATGCTGACACTGCAAGGGTTTAAATGTTGGAGATTTTATGCCCTAAAGCTCTATTTCTGACTCAAGCCAATAGTGTAGAGGTGTATGTTTCTGTGGTTTGGTTTGATATTTCACTCATGATTGGTCCACACCATTTGTCTGTGTGTGTGTGTGTGTGTGTGTGTGTGTGTGTGTGTGTGTGTGTGTGTGTGTGTGTGTGTGTGCTCTCCTTATTTCAGCCCATCGTCTCTGATTGTTCTCAGGACCGTGCTGGGTCTTACCGCTCTTTCTGACTATATTTAGTGTGTATTTCGACTGGCGCCTCGTAGCATTTACTCGCCCGGCGTGCATGGATTTACACATGTGTTGGCATTGAGCTTTGCTCGCATTGATCCTGACAGCCTCCGTGTTTCTCCTTAAAAGGATAATCTAGTGTCAAAGTGACATCCTTTGTGTGTGCTTACCCCACGAGCTGCACTTTTAATCCTGTATAATGCCAGCAGTCCCGCCGCTCATAATAACACATAACGACTACGCCAAGCTGGTCCTCCATGTAATGTGGCTTGGTAACAACTGTTTGTAAACAGTGCTACGAACAAACATTTAGCTGCTCGTCCATCTACGCTTTCATACCCACAAACACACACGCCCACATACTGTCCCAGACCGTCCAAACCAGACTTACACACACACACACACACACACACACACACAACTTCCCTTTTCTGGAGTGTCAAGGTGATTTCCTCCACGCCGCCCCCTGTTGTCCTGACGGTGAAGAGAGGGTTTTAACTCTTTTTTTCCTTCCAGAGGTTATGGAGTGCTATCCCCACTTCAAGCCCAACGACGGAGTTGACGACGCCTCGGCCCAGTAGATGGCGCTCAAGAGCCACTCGTCGGCTGTAATAAGTGGCCCCTTTTCAAAGCGATTTGATTCTCGAGCGCAGGCCCGATGTGTGCAATTAGACTGCTAATGATAAGGTACTTCATTGACATTTTGTATATAAATTACACATTTTATGAATAGCTTCTTATTCTTAATTGATGGAATATGAATTGTGTTATATCCTTTCATGGCGTATGGAGGCTACACTTGGCCAAGTATCAATCTTTCAGAGCAGGGTTACTGAGAATTAAACACAGACATTAAAATATCTCATCCACGTTTCATCTAAGAATGGGTTCATCTGTCCTCCCTCCCGCCAGCATGCCTACAGAGTGTGTGTGTGTGTGTGTGTGTGTGTGTGTGTGTGTGTGTGTGTGTGTGTGTGTGAAGTTGAATCTGCTGTGGATAGAGATGTTAACCTTTTGAGATGGTGTGATGAGCAGAGGTTTCATAGACACAGTCTGATCTCTCTTTCTGTCTCTCTGTCTCTCTGTCTCTCTCTCTCTCTCTCTCTCTCTCTCTCTCTCTCTCTCTCTTCTCTCTTTCTATCTTCTCTCTCTCTCATTCACAGACTACCTGGGTCCTGAAAGCCCAGATCATAAAAGTTTGTAAGGTTTGATCTGACTCCAAATCATGTTGAAAACTTAGTCAGAGCAATTTGATATGTCTTTTGTTAAACGCCTATTAATTGTGATTGTACAAATTAATTACACTACAGCCACTTTGACTACAATGTACTATTATGAAATGATCAAAACAGGTTTTTTTACATTTTGAAGTCCATATTTCTAACACAGGTTTTAGCAAAAGTGAGTTTTGTTTCATTCTATAGTTATTTGTTTTATTTTCAGTATTTTAAATGGTTTACAGACTGAAGACTTTTTGTGTTTTTTAAAACACTTAACTCCTTTGGAGTTACAGGTTGTATTTTTATAATATAATATAATATAATATAATATTATATTATATGTCTGTCTTCTGTAATCCTAAATGTTGACGGCCTATTTACAACAGGAAACAGTTCTACATGACGAGAAATGCTACTTTTCACCACCGTTCATGTAGTCCGTGGTTACACAGCAGGGCTACTGTGGTTTATTTAAGAGTTATGGTAGGATTTGGGCTTGAGCTGTCAGGATGTTTTTTGGATTTTATTGGCAAGTCATATCGTCCCCGATGGTTTCTTCTCCTTCCTGACCTTTAGTCTGTCTGTCAGTCTTCCTCTTGTCTTTGTTTTCTCACACACACCACCTAGAACCTTGAGTTGTCTCTTTATTTGAGAAGTGTCAAGACCACCCATATCTGGCCTTTGGCTCCACCTGCCCACCCACAGATTGACTGATGACCTGTCTCACCAGTTCACTGCAATACCACCTTCAACAGAATCATGCTTGCAACCACTGTCTACCCATCATGCCTTGGACCACCTTTTCTCTCTCTCTCTCTCTCTCTCTCTTTTCTCTCTCTCTCTCTCTCTCTCTCTCTCTCTCTTTTTCTCTCTCTTTTTCTCTCTCTCTCTCTCTCTCCCCTCTCTCTGTCTTTTCTTTCTGCTCCCCATGATCCTGAGGGCTTCTTTCTTTCTTCTTTCTTCTTTCTTCTTCTTTTGTTAGTTCTAATAGTTGTATTATGCCCCACTTTTGCCCCCTCCTTTACTTTTATAAATGTATCCCCTCCATCTTGTGCAGGCTCACATAGCTTCCCATTCTGTCTCCCTCTCTCTCTCTCTCTCTCTCTCTCTCTCTCTCTGTATCTCTCTCTCTCTCTCTCTCCCTCTCCCTCTCTCTCTCTCTCTCTCTCTCTCTCTCTCTCTCTCTCTGTATCTCTCTCTCTCTCTCTGTATCTCTCTGTGTGTGTCTCTCTCTCTCTCTCTCTCTCTTTCTCCTCTGTGGATGGTGAAACTGCACCATGCTGTTTTCCCCCAGTTCTCCCAAGCTGGTGGCCTGCACTTTACCCATGAACACTTGCTTCAATTAGAGCAGGGATGAATGCTGGGTTTTATATGGCGTAAACACAAAGCAAGGCTTTGAGAAGGGCGGGGTTGTGTGTGTGTATATTTGAATGTATTGTTAAGGCAAACTGTAACCCAGGGTGAGAGGATAAAATCTGGCCAATACAGTTTGTCTGCATGTCTGAAAAGCGCATGTAGTATCACATCACATGGCACTGAGCTCCCAGTATCACTGACGTATCTCAAGGAAGCATTTAGCACCATATTCACTCTGGAGAAGCAATTTTCTGGATTAGGTTTTTACATACTTGACATTTGTAAATGCACTTTCATTTTTTATTTTTTTTTATATTCTTGCTGTTTTGGAACATTGAATGATTTCCTGATTGTGACGCCTGCATACAAAATGGCGGCCAGAGGTGTCTGCGGAGAAAAGGTATGTGTCACATAGGCCAAGATGTCATTTTTAAGGGCAGTTTGTACTGTTAATTCAAATTTATAATAACAATACCGATTTAGTAGTAGCCATAACAATAATATAAATAGAGCGATTAACTAATCCATAGAAGAAATGAAGTCCAATTATGAAATTGTTTTGCACAAAAAAGAAATCTACAATATATTTCCAAAGGATAAATACTGTCCACGTAATGCCCAGTGCAGTAATGTGAGTGATCATAGCAGTTCACTTCCTATAATAGAGCAATTATTACAGTGTTTTGCTGTAATAAATTGCTTAATTTATGTGAACTGCAGGAGTTGATGAATCCTTCCTGAGTCCAGTGGGCAAATTCAATTTAAGCTTGAGTATTTGTAATTTAGGAAATTACAACCTTGCTGACAGAAACCAATTTATTCGCTTTTTTTTTTTTTTTTCCTGCTAATGTGCAGCTTGTGTACATACCCTTGACCACAAAGTAACGAAACAGTGAAATGCCCATTTCATCTTATGTTTTGTAATGCTCAGGGCACCATCCACATTAATTTTATTGCAGGAGTATGAAATTTATAGTTTTGCCGCTCTCCCTAATTAAAAAAATGACAAAGAAAAAGCAATTACTGTTAAATCCTTTTCGACAACTTTTATCAATTAGAGTTGCTCCATTTGAGAGAGTCCAAATAAGGCGAGTTAGGTGGAAGCTACTATTAGCCATCATATTAATTGCCACTTGATTATTTTAAATTGTAAGTGGACTTAAAGGTTGAGTAGTTAACAATGAATGTTTTTAATTAAATCGGATTTGCTCTGATTGAAATAAAGTATAATACCTTGTTCCTTTGCTTATCAAATGGAACAGGCCTTTGCTTAAATGATGTATTGTGAATTAAAGGTTGTTTTTTTTTTATCTATTTGAGGTCAGAGGTAGTGGGCGATTAAATATTTTATGCCTTAATAACAAATCAACAAACCTGCACATATTGAGTATTACTTATGCAGCTCTAAACAATCTTATTATTGATGTTTTTAGGAGAACTGTAATTTCCCCTTTCCTCCCATTCATTTCTTTATTTATTTGATTGAGGATCTAGACAAATGCATCTGAAAACCTTTTGATTTAATGAGAGCAATGAACGTATGTACAGCTTGTTTCTTGTTTGGTGGGAGTGTGGCGGGCCCTCTTAAAACTATTTACTTGCTTCCAGTGGGCCCTTTCCATCCTCCGTGAAACCTGTCGCTACACTCGTCTTGCCTTCTTGCTCTTGAAGAGCCATCCTGTCCCCCGTCTTTGCCTCTCAGTTCTCCAAGTTGCCTCTCTCCAGTATAAAGAGGGCTTTGAATACCAGTGTGTTCAAAGATACTGCGCTGGTTGATGCACTCAAGGTTGTGGTGTGTGTGTGCACACGTGCACGTGTGTGTGTTTGTGTGTGTGCGTGTGAGTGATAGGCTAGAGTACAGGGCCTTTGTGAAGGTCCAGGCTGCGTGATGCCACTGCTGCCTTTCCGTCCTTCTAACCGGCTGTCTGTCGCCGGCAGATAAGGCCAAAGAAGAGTGAGCCGAGTGGTAATACACCTGCAATAATGACACACCAACGTGGCCGATGCTATCGGCGCAGAATATTTACTCCTGGCTGTGTAATGCGAGCGGACGCCCAGTGGGTGATCAACACAGCCCGATATTGTGCTCTTGCTCCCTCGCTCGCCTGCACTCCCTCTCCCTCTTTTCCTCTCAAACCAGAAACCTTGTTATGTGTGTCCCCACTGCGACTCTGTCCTTTAATGATACCGTTTCCTCCCATTTCAGACTATCCAGCCACAGGTAAATAATCTCACCTTTTTTGGGGGGGAGGGGGGGTGCCTTAGTTGAGCCATCTCACCCCCCTGCATGATTTTGGAAGGTAAACTGGCAGAATGGCCTAAAAAGCCTACTTCTACACGGCACCTGAGCGTGGCACATATTTGCAAGCTGCAGGCCGACTGGCTACATCGGGCTGCTGCTGTCTTTATGAGCTTGCAAACTGGTACAAATTTGGCTCTCTGGAGCCTCTTGCTCTTTCTGCTCTCGCCCCTAGCTTTGACAGAGCTTACTTAAAGCTACACGGAACCCCCAAAGTGCAGCCGATTCTGCCATTCCCTTTCAAGCTGGAGCCAGGCCGGCAGCAGCTGAGGCCGTCGTGCATGCTTGTGTGTGTGTGTGTGTGTGTGTGTGTGTGTGCCGTTATCTGGACGAGCGATCTGAGCGCAGCCGGCAGCTCAGCGTGTGTTTTGCGCTGCATCGCCCCCGGTGCTCTCCACCCCGGCACTGCTGAATAATCACTGCTCCTCTTTTTCTTTTGCATTACTTTTCCTCCGTGGGCTTCCTGCTTCGGTCGAGCCTGATTCAAGATGGCTGCAAGTTGCCGTTCTGTTTCTGATGACACACTCTGACGGAGATAGGTTCATACTGGGCCCAAGGTGTCATGCATGAGCACATAGCTGTGCTGCTTTGATGGGTTAGATGGTTACCCTCTTAAAAGTTGAAACAAGGAAGCAAAAAATGCATTCATTTTTATAACATAGCGCTGATACATATGTAAGGAAAGTGACCCAAATAATGGCTCCTCAAGGTTTTGTCTTATATACAGGACCAGGACAATTGGAACTGAAACAACTATTTCACATTCTCTATCATTTGTGTAATGTGAGCAGGGAGCAAAAGAAAATGAATCATTACACAGAAAGTTTAAGTCTTGGAGTATTTTCTATGAAACATGAAGTGCATTCTGCATAAGCAAGTCTGGAAAATTTCCATCAAAGAACATTTCCTTCGACCGGCTGATAAAAGAAACCTCTTTGTTTCAGTTCTAGAGCAGCAGATTGATCAATGAATAGTAGTTTTCCTTCAGAGCTGATGCACCAATGCCATGTTCTATCTCTAATGCTGCTCACGGTATCGTTTTAAACCATATCAGTTCTTCTCTTGAGAAGAAAACGACTGAACATTTGGCATTTAGCGGCACAGTACTCTAACTAGCTCAAAATTCCAGCTCATTCTCCAAACATTTCACATAAAGAAACACTTCAGCTCTGGAAACCTGCTCATACAAACCAGTATCATCAGACAGGCTCATTATAATTAAAATTTAAAATATATAAAATCAGAAGTTAAGATAAGAAGTTAGTTTACATTTAATGTATTACATTTTAAAAAGTTGCCAGACTTAACATTAAGGGCCACATTTAGACTTTTCTGTCAGTCATTTGTCTATTAACTCAGGATTAACTATAAAACAGGATTAACTATAAAAACGGTCGCCCTAATTCAAAGAGCCATTTGAACACTTTTATCATTCTTTACAGTCAAATCTTTCTTCCTTTTAATGAAAAGCCCATTATATGTTTTTATGTATTGTTTATGTATAGTTTTCATGTTTTTAATGGATATACATGAAGGTACTTCACACTGTGGCATTTTATAAACACACTAGTTTAAAGAAAAATGAGTAAGCTTTTTAAAAGCGATGTGAATCGGAACGCTGTCACAGCGAGTCACAATAAATGCAGCATGGAGCTTCTTCAATACAGCAGCGCACAGAAACTCCACATGCTGGTTGGACAATGTGGACATTCAACTAGTGTGGGGGGGGGTATGGGTTAGGGTAGAATAGGGTTATGTGATCAGTCATGTGTTTTCCCCACCTCAAGATAGACAAGGGAAGGAACATTAATCTCACAACAAGATTGACGGTGGCTTAGAAAAAAACGCGCTGAAATAAGTTCAGGGATGTGCATAAATTACAAAGGCAGATGCAACAGCTATGGCTCTTATATCTCTTAACTGTCAGCCACTTTACTGCATCTAATCAATCAATACAATGGGAGGCACCAGTCTAATGGCTGTAGGTTTTAGCGGTGTGTTTTGCGATGCTGGCATACTGCAGCCGCATCTCTGGAGCCGGATGTTCTTCTGCATACTGTATTCAGCGGGTGGGTGGCAGGTTGGCGGTGTACAGATGTGCTGATTAAAATTCATGAAAGCAAACAAACTTTGAGAGCGGGTGCACACACGGAAGATTCGTCAGCAAGGCAACCCCCACAGCCTTAATATCACAAGAAATCTGAGAGTAGGTTAATATTTTACACTTGTCCTAGCAGCCAGTTTCTTCATGCAGGATAAAGTTTTTCTTTTCGCCTTTGTTTTTTTGTTACGTTTCTTTCGAGAGCTAATTCATCATCGAGGGTGGCTTCGCTTTAACCCAAAGTGCGGCGGCGGAATCGGCAGTCGGCGCACGTAGCACTGTAATGTGGCTTTAAGGAAAATGGGATTTGTTGACCAGTGGACCTGAGGTTAGCTCAGTTTGATTAAAAGCCTGTGTATTGTGGAAGTGAATGAGGAAACTCATTTGACCCTCACCTCTTTGTACCACTGGTTAAACCCACTTATGGAAGCTGTGTATGAGTGTGGCAGAATCTCTGCTTCCCCTCTAGAGACCGTCACACACTCTTTTTGTGAGTGTGAATGTGTGTGTGATTTTGTGGAGAGTCGCACACTGCAGTACCTGTCACTTTTAGATTACTGGCCTGGCTTTTTAAAGCGTGTTGCCTCTGAGCGTGCTAAAATTGCACTCTAAGCATCGCGTTGATTAACCATATTTGCCCCGAAAAGGTATAATTATTCATACCCCTAATCTCTCGCTGATCTCATAATTACAGTATCATGCACCCATTCCACCAGCTAATATGTCAGGAGAACTTTGTAAAACAGATTAGGTTAATTATTTTGCCCAACCCGGCTTGGTGCGGGCTGTTTTTGGCGTTAAGTGATAACCATCTCTTTTGATATGGTTTCCCATTAAGGAGAGTGGTTTAGTTGTGTGGCTGTGATGTCATTGCGAATGTCAGTATTCAGTGTTTAACGCCATTCTTCGCTTTGATTCCACTGGATGAGCTTGCAAGTCATTATGAGAATCTCTAATCTAGTTTTTGTTGACACAGTTAATGTACGTTCGGCTCTGTACTCCGCCGGCTGTAGCTTTCTACGCATGAAGAGAGGATAAAGCTTTTGGCCTAGATAAAGCCACTCTCTACTAATGAAGCTACTTCCAGCTACTATCCAGAACTAATGCATTTATGTAACATATGTACATTGGAAGGGGGCAAGCATGTATGCATTCTTACTAATTTGTTCCAGAGAACTGCTGTTTTACTTCAATATTGTTTCGTCTGCACAGTTGAAATTGGTTTTGCACACAACAGCAGTGTTTTCGCTTTGTTCAGCCCAAAATACGAACCCCTGAGCGTTCTGATACAACCCCTGGCACTTAGAAAATGTTGTTTGGCACAAATAAACAAATCACAGAAATAACGCAAAACTATTTCCTGCCATTCTGGCTTTGTGCAACATACCTCGAACAAAATAAAATAATTTTAATTCATTCGGCTTTGAATTCAGTAACTGAATAACTGAACGTGGGCTCAGCAATTATGTAATCGTCAAAAAGGCTTTAAAATCAAAATTAATATTAGTCGTTTCTCAAGCCTGCTCTAGATTTTGCTAATGGAAAAAAGCAATGTTTCAGCATGTTGGTTCCAACTTTTTAACAGTTTTTTTTTTTTGCAGTCTCTTCATTTCCTTTTTCTTTTTAATTTCCACAATACATTTCCAAACAGGCTGAGATGTGGACTGTTGGTTGGAGTTCATATTGCTTTTCCAGAAAAGGTCTAAGACTGTTGTGAGATGCATTCTCATGCTAAAAATCTGTATGGGGATGGGTCGCTGCAGACAAATCAGAGTGTCCATACTAATCCCTGTGCTGCAGTGTGGACATGAGAAACAGAACTGGATCTTAAAGTAATGGAAGAAAGTCAGCTGGTCTCAGCATCAATTTTTCCTTTTTATTGTGGATAACCAGTTCAGCCTGCTTCAGTTAACTGCAGAAGAGATGGAGCCAAGACGCAAAATGAGAAGAAAGCAAGCCGGCAGCGTGATGACCTGGATAATGTCCTACAAGCAAACTGCTGAAGGCCAAGTTCATCCTTTCATGGGATCATTTTAACTAATGGCAGTGTTATCTTGCAGCAGGCCATCTCCTGACATACTGTCAGCATTGTTTAGAGACACTGGAGGAATGTCTTGGACCAACTGTTAGAAGTCACTTTGGATTAAAGCGTCTGCTAAATGAGCAAATGTAAATATAATGTAATGTTTTAACTGGCACAAAAAATTGCTTTTTTAATTATTTTCATAATATAATCTAGACAGTTTAATGGTTAAGCCATAAATCAGAGATTCAGAGTGATTTTCAGTGATGTGGTTGGTAAATCTTACCCAGTCAGAATTGTACAAGGTGGTGGTGACTTGGACCAGATGCCTGCTTTTAAAAGGTCCTTCACAGTAATTACTGCCTGTTGCTTGAGAGTTTTTATGTCAGTGTTTCAAAAGGCTTTGAGTCTAAAATGTGGTTTTAAAATAGTCCCCAAAGAAAAAGATTAAGTTCAGCTTTACTCTTTTACTGACACCATCGTCACAAACACTCATAGATATGTGGAGCCTCAGTGGTGGGTTTGGATAGGAGATAAAAATGTTCTACTCTATTGTTCCCCACACCACCACTGTAAAAAAAATAATTAAAAAAATGCCCCATTTTGAGCCAAAACCACTCTGAATGACTATTTTTCCATCTCATCAATCAATTGAGTTTCCCTTTAATTGTATCCTAAATTATTTAACAATTTTTTTTAAAGAAAAAAGACCTTGGATATGTCTCGCATTTTTATGTAGAGAAACATCATTAGCAAAGTAGATTATCTCAGTTCTGGGTTTAATCTGTGCTTAGAAAAAAAAAAAGAAAAAAGAAAAAAAATGATCACCCCTGAATGTCCAACATTGAGTAAATCACTTTACATGATGTTGGATGGAGGAGGAGAGCGAATATTAATGTCTGGCTCGTGTTGATGGATGGGAGTGGAGACGGCTATGCTAAGATATGGAATTAAGAGAATGCTGACATAGCCTCGAGTAAAAGGGTCTGGACTTATCCGCGCTCACTCAGGTAGCCAGCGAGAAGCTGCCAGCATGTCCCCCCCTGCCCTCCGCTGCAATTTGTCATTGCAAATTGCAAAACGGCAGACATATTATCTGACAACCCATCATTTCAGCCAGGCTTGCTCGTGTAATGTTAAACGATGAAAGTTTGTCCAAAGATCCTGAATGTACACTTAAACCCACTTATGAAAGTATTGGAGAACAACTTCAGAGTGGCATTCAAGCTGTAATCTTTTGCTTTTTTGAGCATGGTAGTCACATTTATTTCTACACCTGCTTTGTGACAGGGTTACCTTTATGAGAACGAGCATTTAATGTAGCCTGCATTTATTGCAAAGGCATCAAACTAGCATACTCTTATGAGAACAAGCTTATAATGTAGCTTGCATTGAAGCTAGCATTCTTTAAACTAGCACTTACAAATCAAATCCAGTGTTATCAGTCATATTATTTTGGATAGATTAAGTGTAAGTGGGGCTGGGCAATATGTCATCTGGACCTGTATATCATTTTTTGTTATATGTCAGTGCTGACAATAAACTACATGCTCTCAGTTAGCAGAGTTAACATTTGCTGGAAGCTTCAGAATGTTTTAAAGGAGGTTTTCAATTTCCATTTGTGGAAATGTGGTTTCCTTTTCTTAATGTCCACAATACTGGCTAAGGACTAATTTCAACAGAAAACTAAACTCTGCAATATCCTCATAATTATCAGAACATCATTTTGAGATGTCAGGTTTGTTAGAGTTCCTTGTAGTTTCAAATGTAGCACTTGGCCTCAAGGTCACCAACTTTATTAGACAACATTAAACAGAGCCGTGAAATTATTGCAGAATCCTTCACATAATAAAATTCTGTTTCTTTAAAACAATGAAAAAGGTAGCAACACGTTACTCTTTGATTTGTTAGATATCTCAGACTTGGGGTCGAGCCTTTCTTACAATCCTTACAGGCAACACTGCCTCTCTTCTTCACTGGAATTTCAATCTTTTTTTCATATTTAACCCAAGTGGGGTTGCTCAGATACCTCGCTCTTGCACACACACACCGATCATCCACTCACGTGAACTTTTTCAGCCTTTTAAAGACATGGATTTGGCTAAACGGTTACCTGAGGCTAACTGTCTAGCCTTCTGCCTTACTGGCAAATCATTAAATAATTAATCTTTTTTTTTTTCCCCCAGAAGTTTGAGCACACGCCAAATCAAATTTTATCTATTTTTTAATATATTTGATTTTTTTAAAAGCTTTTCTGCAAAACAGACATGTCTAATTTCTGCACAGCGCTGTACATTTTTGAAAAAAGGCTTGAGTTTTACCACTCTACCCCAGAAATAAGGTTAACAATGATTTTCATCAACGTGAAAATGCAGGGCCTTTTAAAAAAAGCATACATATGCTAAAACCGACTTCTCCTTTCTGCCACCTTCCGTAATTACCAACCTGCTGATTCTTCTTGACATTTTTCCCTCCTTAAACTTTCTCGCAACATGCAGCTCTATTCGAGAAAGGACAGAGTGTTAACCGAAGACACAACTGTCCTTACGTGCTGATCTGACATTTTCCAAAATGACAGATACCTTATAAAACAAATGAATTGAATGTGTGTGTGAGGGTGTGTGTGAGGGTGTGTAAGAAAGAAAGTGTAAGAAACTGAAAGAAGGAGAGAGAGATACTGGTGATAAGATTATTTTATGTCACTGAGCTGTCCCCTTTGCTTCTGCAGGTGAAAATCATAGAGTTCAAGGCACACTGAGCCTCGTATCAATCCTCATTTTAAACCACTCAGGAGTAAGCGGAGGTCCAGGTCTCTGCTAATGCACTGCAACCGCTTAAATGGCAACAGGGCCTTCTGTCACATTGATTCAGGCTTTATTTACTTTTGAAAGCCTAAGTCCAGTTCATGAAGATATGATCTTACATATTAGGTTTAATTCTTTGCAGTGGGGGCAGGATTTGGTAGCAGTATTTTAAAAGAAGATTACTTTTTCAGAAAATGATTTTTGTAAAATTATATGGATAATTCCATTGTATTAAACAAACATGTTTAGATGTCCCCTATTCTTCGAGACTCCAAATCAGAAATTTCCTTCCTAAAGTTAAAAAGCAGAAAGCTTCACATATTGATTTTTCCCTCTGCATCTCTCCCCTTCTGTCTTTAACCTTTTGCTGTGGGGTTAACAATTCTTACACAGGTAGCTGGGGAAAAATATACACTTTACAGAATATGAAACACCGTGTTGGGTTAACCAGGTCTGAAAATCAGCTCAACAGAGAACGCACTCTAGACCAAGGCCAGTGCGATAGGCAAGTGAAAGGGCACCCATAGTGGAGCAGATCCAGAATAGGAAATCAATATGGCAGCCAAAGCTGGTAAAAGGAGGTTAAATGGGACTGCACTACAGAGAAGCCAATTCCCCCCGTGTGACCTTTGGGTGATGTCATTAGTTACATACACAAAAGGACTGGAATTAATGGAAGCTCGCTCGTTCTGTCCTTTTTTACCCACGCTGGTTATTAATCCAGCAGTGCATTTTTCCTCACTGCTCGCTGCTGTCAGAGACTCATGAGTTTGATGATTACTGTAAGACTGCAGGGCAGAGCATGTGGAAAAAAAAACTTCTAAAAGAATTAGATGATGCAGCTTACACAATGTGATGGTCCTTTTAGTGATTAAGTCTTACTAGATGAAATGCCAGGGTTACAGCAGTTTACATCAGGTTTAATTGTCAACACCAAAACAGGCTTTCAGTTCATTTTTTGAGAATGTAGAATCAGAAAAGGTTAACGGGGTGGTCTGGGTACATTTCAGATTTAATCTAGGTTTGGAAGTGACATCTCGGTGAGCCTTGGGATATTCTTCAACCGCATGAAGAACCAACATCTCATACACTAGAAAACTGTATCATCATCCCAGTATAAGGTTCCAGTTTAATGGGATTTGGTTTTTGTTCATGATTGATTTTTAAAAGGACCTTATGGTACTTGATGATGTTTGTCTCAATAAAAATGGCGATTTAGCGCATTTTTTTACCTAAAAAATACGTGGAAAGCTCTTTTTCTCCTCCAAACAGAGCAGTATGTTGAATTCTGGCTTTTTGCCTTGCAGAGTTCAGTGAGGTGGCATCACCAAAAGGCTTTGCTAATTGTAAGTGGTAATGGTATTAGTATTTCTGCTCATATTTTCACTCTCAGTAGAGAAAATACATGCTCAGCTTGATCCCACACATGGTTTTGTGTAATTGAAGACATTTGTTTGAACGTGTAAGTGCAAAGAAAGAGCATTTCACGCCAGGAGAGCTAGTGTTAAGCTATGAGCAAAGACAGCTAACGCCTCAGTTCATGCTCCCAAGAAGAAAAGAACGCCTTATTTGACTCTATACTTATTGGCTTTTTGTGTAGGTGTTGGTAGAACGGAGCATTTAACTGTTTTCAGGATAAGTCACTAAGCGAACTGCTGAGCAACCAAAGTATACGCTGTAGAATGGCATAAAATGATCAAATACACAAATCGTTAATCACGGTTATTCAGTTTAGTCCACAGACTAGACTTTGAACCACAGCTGAAAGATGCCCTTGAGGTCTGTAATGACAGAAAAGTGGAAGCAGTTGTTCGGAACAGATTTTTGGCAGAGCGTTTCATATGGGAGCAAGAGTTTAAATTTGATGTTTGGTAACAGTAAATTTCACTTATTATTTATCCATGTCTTGGACTGATTCGCTCTGCCATTTGTGAATCACCGTTGGAAATTATTTTTAGTCTAGGATTAGGCTTAATCTGACTCCAGGAAACGTAGCCTTTAGGCCAGTGTGTTGATGCAAACTTCACTTCTTCAGTCTCTTAATGTATAATCTGAATAATCAGCCTACAGTTTAAGGGGTTTGTTTTTTATGTGGCCAAGCTCAGCACAAACGACACACGTCATTATATGGAGGCTAAATAATGCAGAAGAAGGAGTGAGTGATGATGGGTGAATAAATGAACGACTGAGCAGTTGGGAGTTTAGATATGAAGCGAGGCCGATAAAAACTTGCTGCAGAATGAAATGGCCTCATGGCAGACATCAGATGAGCTTTTTGTTTGTGGTGTCAGGCGTACCTCTGAGGGGATGCTTCACTTTGTCAATTAGGGGGAGAAAATTTTTTTAATTTTGTCTTCCCACCTCAAATGTTGTCCACGAGGGAAATGTGCCGCTCTAAGGAGTGTATCCAGTACATTAATGTGAAAACTTAATTAAGAGAACAGTAGAAAGCCATTATAGGTACACTGGAATTAGCCAGTCAATCTCCACATCTAAATTGAATTTTTTAGCGGGCAATAGTTCCCAGTGAGTCTCATCTGGAGATCCAACCATGACCTCCTGGGTTCAATTTAGGATGTGGTGAACACACATAAAGATGTACACATATATTAGCACGATAGAGAAGACAATTAAGAAACTGCTTGTGGAATCCAATTAAAAGTCTTTAGACAATTTCAGCCCCTCACCTAGCCACCCACCTCCCCAACCTCATTGTAATGAAGACAAGGCAAAACCACAAGGGGCTTTAAATGGGCTTTGTGAAGAGTTGTTTTTCTTTTTTATTGTCTTAAGCGTTGGAAACAAGTATTACTGACTTTCGATCTAAATGAAAAGTCCTTTTTTCCCTTCCCTCTCCTTTTTTTTTTTCCTAAGGCTGTCCGGAAATTGGCCTGGATCAAAGGCAAATGAAGGAAAAAAAAAAAAGTGCCTGTGTTGCTATTAGATTAAGCTCGGTAATGAACAGCCTAATGGACACCTTGTTAAATCTTATTGTTCTCTATTATGGTGGTCACTGGAGACAAACACACCGCCGCCGCAGCATTGGAGGAACCAAGCCCCTCGATTTAATTTCCAAAAGTATTACAAACTCTTCCTGTGCCGCGTGCTGTGTTTCGTAATTACTCCTGGTCTCGGCAGATGCAGATGTCAGAGTGGCGAGTGGACAGAGAGAGAGAGAGAGAGAGAGAGACATCTCAGCCTGCTCTGCTCAGATGGCATTGCCTAGTCGCCGTTATTACGATCGATCAGCGGCAGGAGCAACTTAATTAGACAAGGCTGTCGAGGTATCAGCTTAATTTGAGGGGCAGGTAATTCGCGCCGACAGAGCAGAACAGGATGAAGCAAGCGAATGGCGGCGCTTTAATAAGTCTAATGGGCCGCAGTATTCGCCTTTAGCTGTGCATACACAACCAGTCTCTGTAGAAGGCAGTCACAGCGCACACACGCTCTTACTCATGCGCAAACTTTGTTTCTTCACCGAGGGAAGCCTTATGTGATGAAGACCCGATTAAGTTTATTTGACTGCATCGTCCCACCAAGGCCTTTACCTTAGTGTGGCGGGTGCGACGCGCACGGGATGCTTAATTAGGCCCTGCGAAGCAGACGAAGGCTCTGCTATTGTGCTCCATCAGGAAGGGGAAAGGTGAAGGAGCGGCTTGGAGCTTAAAAACAGCTCGCTTTCTCTCCTCGCTCACCGCATTCCTGTTGTTTATGAGTTTTCTCACCAAGCAGCACGCCAGATTTAATGTCAGGTGCTTACAGAGGAGCGTTTGACAGAGACAGTGATGTGACATTTAAAGTGTTTTTTATTATTTTATTATTTTAGCCCTGAAAGAAGTTAAAGAGCATACAAATATCACTGGCAGATGGACTGACACGCAAGTGAAGAGTATTCACTTGTGGATCACTTATTATTCAGAAGATTGATCGCTATATAAACTGGACTGAATCAGAGATTCAAGCTTTGATTTTTTCCCCTCTTTGATTTATTTGTCGCTCAAGGACAACTCTTCTTTTTAATAATAAGTATAATGCTAATATTGCTACTACTAATAATAATAGCACAGGTAACCAAGGTAGTTACTAGTATTAAGTACTAGTATTAGTAACTTAGTAATATTTTTGTAAAATAGTTCTAGAGATGCAAAAAACATGTAAAAGTGCAAAGGTCTGGGTGTGTTAAGCAAAGTTTACCGCCTCTACGGAGGTAGCCTCTACACACTGCTCAACTTATTTCACAGTTACTGTTTATATGTTAAACTGAGGGACAAAAAAGACGATGGAAACATTTTAAGAAATGTTCTATTTTACGTTCTCTTTTTTTCTTTACGAGTAGAGATTATACCGTTAACTCCGCATAAACTGCTGTATTTTTGTTTGTTCCCATATCAAAACATATTGATAATTAGGAGCTTTTGATCAGCGGTGTCTAAGCTCATGAAGCTGCAGTTAATAAACACGGTTCATGGATTGATTTTGTTACAGGAATATCTGGCAGCCATGCTGATTTGCTCTCGTCTGTTTTACAGTGGTTGTTCCAGGTCACTAATACACCCCGCAGTTTAATCCAGACAAGAAAACCTTCATTGTTGATCAGTTTAGAAGTTAACGGCAGTACAGTTGCATTCATGTGACACATTCGGTGCAAACGCTGCTTTATTCCGGTTCAAAGTGCTAACAGTCTAACTGGATGGTAACTGAGTCTGTATTTTGTAGCACTGCTCATTGAATTAATTAAAATGTAAGACATACGTACAATATTGCAGATGGGATTGTTAGTGAGGGTAATGAAAAGGCCTGTGTGAAAATAAAAGCTTGTATTGTGAGTCACTGACCCGCTCCAGTGTGTGAAAACGAAAATCGCTCAAGTGAATGATGCAGCTTCCCACCAGCTGTGCTTTTACCATGCTACCACAGTTATTTACTCCCTGTTAGCATGACATTTTCACAACTGGAGGGCATAACTTCACTGACGCCTCATCAGTTCATTTAAATGCTTATAATGAATCTGGCAGCAACTGTGTGCTGTCTGTCAGCAGACCATCATTCATTTTAATGCCTAAATGTTACAGATATTATGGGCTTGTTTGCAGAAACATTAGGAAAAATACGGAAAATGTGTGTGCATTTGTTAGCTTAACCACTCCTAAAGCCCTCCTCGCTTTGGAACCAGTTTGAGTATTTGCTTTAGATTAAACAAAATTGTGTAATTTTGGCTTCGTCAGTGTTTCTTTGTATTTATTGAAATGTTACGTGGTGTTTTATGGGCACAAACTGTACTTCAGGGCTTTCTCATACCTGCTACAATTTAAAATCAAATCACATACATCACATTATCAGATGCTGTTGATATCTGCTTTGATGAAGTTAATGAAAGCTACAGACAATGTCTTACAAAACTGGAATAGGTTGTTTTGATTGGCTTTGTTGTAAATTTATAACAAGTAACCTGTCTTAACTGGGCACAAACAACATTTATAGACAGGAAACACTGTATTTGTCTAGTTGTTGCATCATTTTAACCTTTTTTTAAGCAATCCTGTGAAAGATAAGTCAGAGCTTACTGTCATTTTATGGGACCATTTACAAGTGCACAAAAATAAAATGTTGGTAAACATGTCAATCAATAGAAATCTATAAATCAATGAAAGATCTGTTCTGAGACTGGTCCTGGTGTTAATGCTGTATATCTGTATATGTGCAAATATTGAATTTTGTCGCTTTGCCGTGTATTTCTGAGCACGTTGGAGTTTAATGTAGAAACACTACAGCGATCGCATTCACGGTGTATCTTTCTGATTTTCGCTGAAAGATTAGTCATCTAGCTCTGAGAGATGACACCGGGAGCTGTTAATATAATATTTTGAGAAAAGCCCTAAAAACAAGCCCCACTTCTGGAGAAACCATGTCGAACACAGGACTCTCATATCAGCTTGATGTTACTGTTATTGTGATAAATTACCCAGATTAACAGAGACTAGACCAGCTCTACAAAACCTGCAAACAACATGACGTTTATTCCTTTTGGAAAAGAGTTTGGTGTATAATATAAACAAATGAAATAGCACAAAACAAAATGTACCCTTCACTCCCCAGTCCATAAAGTCCAGAGATGGAAAGTAAGATTTAGAAACATTTAGCTTTGAATTCATTTAGTCTGATGTTGTAAAAACCTACACATATATATTCATTTATTCAGTAGTGGAGCCCTGCCCATTTGCTGTAAAGATGGAAGGAGTGTTTGAGCCTGGATTGCTCTTACATTTGCCCCTCCCTCTCTCTCACTGCATTGCTCCATCCATTCACTACCGTCTGTTCTCTTACTTATAGTCCCTAAACACAGGTTAGCTACTGTAGGAGGTAGATCATTTAGTGTCGTAACCAAACTCTGGAGTTCCCTTCGTCAGAATCTATTTCATGTTTTGAGTTATTGCTCTTCTCCTCCTTCTTTATTACATTTACGGCATTTAGCAGACGCTCTTATCCAAAGTGACTTACAGCAGTGCTTGGTATCCATTCTTCTACTTTGTTCTTCCTGCCTAGTGTCTTGTTCTGTGTCTGTTAACTGTTTCGATCAATTTTTTTTCTTGTTTGTTATGAGTTTTGTAAAGTGGCGTTGGCACCATATAGTTAGAACATTATGATTTTTTATTGTCAGTGCAATAATGAGGCAGTCACTCCAAAGAAAGATCATTCATCAGCCTTAAAGTCGCAGTAACAATACCACCTGTTTAATTCTAAGAGATAAAAGAGAGACTGAAAATTGAGAAATTAATATCAACCACATAACAGTGCATATCGTCGAAAATTCCATGTGATATTATTCCTTTCTTCCCATATGGCACAGGGCTATTCTCGCCATACGCCCATGAAGTTCTTGTGAACTTACATTTCTCACAGCTAGACATCTCTCATCACTCCACAGCCAAATCTCTGATATGTTAATGTATGTAAATATTAGTTAAAGTGCAGGAGAAAGAGAGAGAGATTCCCAAGCAGCTTGAAAATGAACCCCAACATTAAAAAGAAAGGCAGGTTAATCTGCTGTGTCTACGCCGCACTTTTCTTCTCCTTAAAGCTTTGATTCGTCCTCTCTAGGGGCGTACTTCTACCTCCCGGTGTTTTATTGGAAGGGTGGGGGGCATACGAGTGGACAGCAGATTGAAAGAGGGGTCGATCGATAGCATGTGTTCTCATATGCTGATGTGTCGCAGCAGGAAGCGATCGGTGAATATTTTCGGATTCGATAGCTGCCAATTTGCCAGGCCATGAAGCATCACCATCAAAATGTGCAGAAGGCAGAGAAGCTCTTATTTACATAACAAAAGAAACACAGGTCCGTGTGTGTGTGTGTGTGTGTGTGCTTGTGTGTGAGTGTGCATGCAAGTTTACAAAATGTGGTGACAGTGAGGGTGTGTGGTCATGGAGTACAATTACATGTTAGACACAAAAACACACCCACACACACACACACACACACACACACACACACACACACACACACACATCCATGCAAGGCAAGTACACAATAGGGATGAATTAGTATAGTCAATTCACAGCTACAGCAATTTGTGCTATGTTTAAAAGAAATATGTACAGGGCCAAGCTGCAGGTCTGGCTGCAATTAGAGGATATATTTAAAACCCCTGAGAGACAGAGAGGAGAGAGAGAGAGAGAGAGAGAGAGAGAGAGAGAGAGAGAGAGAGAAAGAAAGAAAGATTGATCCCATGACATGCATAAGGAGAGAGGAAGATTGAAAACAATCTGTTGTAGTGATTTTTTTTTCTGAGTATTTGCTCAGGCTGCACTCTTTCAAGTCTCGTTTGTCACAATATTTTGCTAATCTTCTTTGATTTCCCTTTCTCTCCCTCCTCCCTTCTCCTTTGCGTTTTCTCTTTCTCTATTTTTTTCTACACTCTTGTTGCCTGTCTCTTCTTGTGCAGCATGCATGCTCTCTCTCACCCCCAGTGTCCCCAGAATCCAGCCCCAAATGAATTCCAATTAGATTGCATTAGATAATAGAGACTCTCGGCTCTCTCTCTCTCTCTCTCTCTCTCTCTCTCTCTCTCTCGCTCTTGCAATCTTTCTCTCTTTATCTTTCTCTCTGTCCACCCTACCCTGTGTGTGTGTGTTTTTTCCACCACTGGCTATATTTTTAATATGGATGCTCCTTAAAAAGAATGAAAGAGGAAAAGAGAGAGATAGAATAATAGAGGCAGAGGACAACAAGGACAAGTATTTGGTTACACAAGGAGAAACGGAGGAGATTGGGTGATGAATTTAATCTTGCAAAGTTCAGAGAGATTCCTTAGTTTGATTACGCGCAGCAGGGGTCTTTTGAGAGCTTTGGTGAAATGTCTCCAGCGCTCATATCAGCTGAAAACCTCCCTGACAGCGGTGTCTCCATCAAAACTGGCGATACATTCCCTGAGTAAAGCATCCTGGTGAAAGAACTCAGACTCTTTTTATTTATTCATCATGCTTGTATCAGAATACACTGTGGTATGGGCTTGGTGATACCATAAAAGAGAGAGAGAGAGAGAGAGAGAGAGAGAGAGAGAGAGAGAGAGACTAGACGGGTTCCGCTTTTGTCACATTAATTCTGCTTGCCAGCTAGTATGTTTCTAGCAATGAAGGATATTAATCAAGTTTGTCTTGCATCCATCAGCAGTATCCTCCACCTCTCAGCCTCCCATGAAGAGTGAAGAAATTATTTACATTGCCATCATTTTCAGCATCATAGCTCATTACTGTTTTTATTGATCTTACTTATGCTTATGTTCTGTCAGAGTTAAAGATGCTAAGGATAGACAGGATTAGAAATGAGTATATTAGAGGGAGAGCTCATGTTAGACATTTCAGAGACACAGTTGGAGAAGCAAGGTTGCATTGGTTTGGACGTGTCCAAAGGAGAGACAAGGATTCTATTGGGAGAAGGTTGAAGTTGGAGCTGCCAGGAAAGAAGAAAAGAGGAAGACCAAAGAGGAGGTTTATGGACGTCGTGAGAGAGCACATGCAGGTAGGTAGTTTGAGAAAGAAGGTGCAGAGGACGGAGGGAAAGAAGAGGAGGAAGAAGAAGAAGAAGAAGAAGATGATGATGATGATGAAGAATCAACAACAACAAAACAAAAGCAATAATATATATACAGTACTGTGGATACATACATATATATATATATATATATATATATATATATATATATATAGTTACAGATGTCCTGCATGAGAATTTAATAAGCATTTTTTTGTACTGTGTTGTATATTACTGTTGTATCGTGACTACGATATAAGCCTCAGCTCATATTAGACAAAGGCTGAATTTCATATCTGCAAAAACTGCACCCAGTAAAAATTCTAGGCTTGTTTGGGAAATTTACCTTAATGTGAATTTGTTATCAGGTGACTCTTTCAAACTGTTGACTAATAACACAGTTCCCTACAACAGGTTTATCTGTGCTCTTTTTCCAAAATCATAAACAAGAGCTTCAACAAGAGCAACAAAAGGAGTTGCAGTTCTGATAAGAATGTTCCTTAATTACGGTTGGGTTCGTTTGGTAAACAATTAACACTGAAACTGTGAGCAGCATTTGTTAGATGATTTCATCCACAAGCATGAAGCGGTAACCAAAGATCCTTGATTTTTGGAACAGGGAGATGGAATAGGGGCTTGCTCCGTCCACTCCACGCTTCAACCCGGTATTGCAGTACCTCCGGGAATGGTGCTCCCCTTCCTAAGGGGCAGCGGTGAGCACCAGAAAGCACCAGAGAACAGTACTTAGGACTAAACCTGGGTTTAAATACTGCTTTCCCACTTAGCAAAATCCTAGTGGCCTAGTGTGACCTAGTGTGAACCCACTGGAGATAGTAAGTACGGCTCCCTCCTTGTACCCCAATCATTAATTTTACTTGATGGACTAAGAAAATTGTCTATTCTGCTAGTTTTCTCCGCAGGCTTTGCTGACCAGCACTGTGGCAGTGTTCTGTGACATTAAAGATTATGCATAAAATGGGTGCAGGATAGCTTTTTAATAGCCATCACATTTCAATTAAAATATCTAATTTTATACCATTTATACAAAACAAGTATCAATAACATTTAGTTTTATGGTTTAATAAATTGGCAAAATAAAAAATTACTAAGTAGAGATACAACTTTTTGCCATCACCTTATCACCCTTTACCTCCCCATTTGGGGGGGAGGTTTAATTTTTAGCAGTTTATTTTTATAATATTGAAGTTGGGTCAAATTGATTGTTGTCACAAAACAGCTTTACAGAGCAGGGCCCCTACTGAGAAAGCCAGAGCAAACGAGACAAGAGTAAACTCTAAATCTGGAGGAAGAAGCCTTGGGATGAACCAAGACTCAAAAGAAGAACCCATCCTCTTCTGTTCAAGAGTGAAACGCGAGAAAGAGAATAAGAGAATATTGTATGAAGACGCTAACAGCATATCAGAGGCCGAAGTACAGACTGAAGCACTGATGATCAGTAGAGTCCGTAACAGCAGTAGATCAGTTAGAATGTGTAATTAGTAGCAGCAGCTTCTGCTTGAAGTAGTAGTTTCGGTTAAGGGTGGGCTTACTCCATAATTGCTGAACTGGACTGGAGGGTGTGTGGTCAGTGGTGAAGTGGACACCCATTCCTCTAAGAAAAAGACAACATGGAGTTATTTCTATGTGAATTTACAGCGTGCAAAAAGTGATTCCCTCTATTTAAACCTAGCTAAAAAGGGTAATGCCAAAGGGAATCACTGACTTGAGAGCCACTTGAGAAACTGTCACCCCCCCCATTCCTTCTTCTTTCGGCTGCTCCCGTCTAGAGGTCGCCACAGTGGATCATCCGTTTCCATTTCTTCCTGTCCTCTGTATCTTCCTCCTTCAATCCGACCACCTGCACATCCTCTCTCACCACATCCATAAACCTCCTCTTTGGTCTTCCTCTTTTCCTCTTTCCTGGCAGCTCCATCTTCAACATCCTCTTCCCAATATAATCATCGTCTCTCCTCTAGACATGTTCAGACCAATGCAAGCTTATCTCTCTAACTTTCTCTCCAAAATGTCCAACCTGAGCTATCCCTCTAATACAGGTGGTGGTGGTCTAGTGGTAGGGTACTTGCCTATGGTCCTCTGGATCAAGAGGTCCCAGGTTCAAATCCCCTAAATCCCAATCGAATTTAGCACTACCACCACTGGGTCCCTTAACCCTGAGTGTCTCCAGGGGGACTGTCCCTGTAATTAGGACGTGGAAGTTGCTCTGGATAAGAGCTCTAAATGCCTTAAATGTAAATATATTTACATTTAAGGCATTTAGCAGACACTCTTATCCAGAGTGACTTCCACGTCCTAATTACAGCGACAGTCCCCCTGGAGACACTCAGGGTTAAGGGTCTTGCTCAGGGACCCAGTGGAGGTAGTGCTGGAGGTGGGATTCGAACCTGGGACCTCTTGATCCATAGGTCCGTAGGCAAGTACCCTACCACTAGACCTCCAACTCCGCCTCCTGTCTTTTCATCAGTGCCACCGTCTCCAACCCGTGTAACATAGCTGGTATCACTAACGTCCTCTAAACCTTTCCTTTTACTCTCGCTGGTACCCATCTGTCACAAATCATTCCAGCCACACCACTCACCTCCATCCATTACAACCCACCTACACTCGCCCATCTACCCCCATTCCACCATAAAAAAAAAATAAAGTGACCGCCTGAGGATGATGGTATATCAGCATCCCAGTGTTCAACAGTTCTCTTCATCCATAAACTCGTGGATCTGCAGATTAATTTTGCAGTAAAAATTAATGACAGAATGCCTGGTTTTCACCCCGTTCTGAAAACTGAGAGCGTTTCTGAGTTCCAAACATTAACTGGACCGTTGTTCCAGAATTGGAAGGCTTTGTATGAGGAGTCTTATTTCCCTCCTGCATTTTTCATAATTCTGAGAACTAGTAAACAGCACCTTTATGAATCGCTCTTCAAGAAGCAGGACTTGCGTGAACTCCTTGTGCTATCCACACTCTCTTGCAATAATTCTGCTGATGTTACATATAAGTCACAGCTCCAGGAGGAAGATTAAGGCGATATTGAGAGGAACGGTGCGGGTGCAGTTGCAGTGGTTAATGTGAGATTGTATTAAGGCAAAGCCGAAGCCATAAATCTCATAAATTATTAAACCTATAGATTAGCGCACCGTTGTGCGTACACATAAAACACAGTCCTTGTGTTTTCTCTGCACTTCAGAAGCAGTTATTAGTCTTAAACCGCCAGGGCCGTAATATGAGCAGATGTAATTGTGTAATTCTTCGCTTTTGCGAATTCCAGGAGCCTCTCATCTCAAAGTTCCCTCCAAACTCATAAACATTAAAAAGCCATTACTATTTCACTACACCACCTCTCCAATTGGCATGAAGCACCTGCAGTATTTTCTTTGCTCTCTTCTTATTCCTTTCCTCCTTTTACTTTGTGTTGCCCTATTTTTCCTTTTTTTGTTTGCCCTGGAGCCATTTTTTCACAAACGGGAAGCAGCAACTATGGGTTCCGGAACAAAAATGCCTCTGCTCTCCCACCACTAATCACGCCAGTTTCGAACAAGTTCATCTCTCTGCATGAATGTTTCGATTGGAGGAGTTTCCAACATCTGCCCAAAAGGCACACCATGAATGCCAAACACCCCACTCACTAACTCATTCACTCATGTCTGTCTGTCTCTCTCTCTCTCGCTCTCTGTCTCTCTCTCTTTCTGTCTAACACCTTCTGCTAATCTCTGCCTCTTCTCTTTCTTTCTCTCTGTATTTTTAAGCCTCTTTCTTCTGGCCTCTTCAAACAGCTCTTGCGTTTATCAGTCTGTCTGCCATTTGTAATGTATTGATATTAAAGGTATCAGAAGCCAGGTGTCAGTTCACTGTCAGCAGTGCTGTATATCACAAATCTGTCTGGAGAGATTTCCTACGAGCAGTGCCCACATGCAGGGCTAGCAGACAGGGCCATAAACCGGGAGATACAAAATAAGTGTTTGAAAGCAGCCCAGGCAAAGCCATTCATCTGCTCCAGGCGCTGCACACATGCACACGTCTCTCGGCCCGCACGTACATCCGAGAGATTTCACATTTGCGGAAGAGTGCTTGTGTCCGCCCAAATGCATCATGTCTGTCAGTGGTTCAGTGAATCAATCTGCTGAGAGACAGACAGGGAATTTTATAAAAGACCACCTTGCCTCTCTAGCTTCAACAGTTCACTGCACAGCATGACCCAAAGTACTCAAAGTACACAACTTTGCCAAAATATTTGCTTGGCGAACTGAAGGGGGAAGGATGGAGAGAAATATTAAGCTTAAGAGAGATACATAGACTCTGGAACGAACCACAGACATGAATCATTCCCCTAGAAATGTCTATTTATCTCTCATGGTATAAGATGTAACTTGCACATAGAAGTTACACTGTAAGCAGACATCATCAACACCAAACACAGTCATTCTCTGCCAAATACATCATTCTGCAACCGAAAAAACATTATCCTTGAACCTTCTCTTATAACATTGATTATATGGATGTGGTTGATGTCCAGTGAATCATAGCAAACTCCAGTCAAACCAGTGTTCTTCAACAAGCCAAATATTCTGCGAGGAAAAAGCTCTTCCAGGAATCCCAGCAAAGCAAACACTTCCCCACCAACAGCCATTATTCTCCAACATGTTTCAATTTTCCTGCAGACCCCAGTACTCTCCAACAATATTCTCCAAAAAATCCTTTCCAACAAAGCACAGCAGTGCAAGCGAGATTCTCCGGCAAACATAATCAACCCGCAATGAACATCATTAACTGACAAACACCAACACCATTCTCCACCAAACACCATCACCCTTTACCCAACCCATAATTCTGCAAAAAGATTATTATCCTAACAAATAGCAAACACCAACATTATCCAGCAATCTTCAGCCCATTTTAACAAAGCGCCGCATAGCGCACACCATTCTCCTAACATCATTCTCTGCCTTTCACAGACTGAGAAAAAGAAAGAGCTAGAGGGATTGGGAAAGAGGGGGTGGTTAATAAATAAAAAGACAGAAGGAGACAAAGAAGGCAACAAAGGGAAAGAGTGGTGTATAGAAATAAAATCAAAAAGGAGAAAAAGTAGAGAGCAATAAAATAATAAAATAACATGTTTTATTTATATAGCGCCTCAAACCTAAGGTCACTTTACAGAACAAAAATAATACAGATGAAAACAGTTAACAAACGAACACAAAGGCATTGACGAGAGAAAGAGAAAACTAGACGGAGAGAGAGGGAGAGTTACAGTAAAAAATACAGAGAGAGAGATAAGAAGATATGATATGAAATACCAGTATCATTTTAGAAAATCACTTTTATGTACAGATAGATAAGCAGGCAGGCGTACAGAAAGACAGACAGGTATAAGGAAAGAATCGTTTGGTGAATAATGGATTTGATGAGAATGGTTTTTGTTTTGGAGCAAGAAAGTGATTGATGGCATTTAGTTGATGTTTGTTGGAGATTGATGTTAGCTGTGATGGGCTTTGCTGGAGTGGGTTGCTGGAGAATGGTAGTTGGTTAAATTTGGTTCTTCTTGGAGAATTTAAAAGTGAAAAAGTGAAAGTGACCACCCTTGTCATTGCGAGGTCACAGTACAGCACACAGTGAACCACAACGAAATCGGACCTCTGCATTTAACCCATGCAGGGGCAGTGGTGGCCTAGTGGTTAGGGCGTTAGATGCATGATCGGAGGATCAGGGGTTCAAACCCCTTCCCGATAGGTTGCCCTGAGGTACCCTTGAGCAAGGTGCCGTCCCCGTCACTGCTCCCCGGGCGCTTTCAATAGCTGCCCACTGCTGCACGGGTTTGAGTGTGCATGGGTTAAATGCAGAGGTCCAATTTCGTTGTGGTTCATGTGTGCAGTGCCGTGACCTCGCAATGACAAGGGTTGTCACTTTCACTTTTTTTCAAACACCGTGCAGCAGGGGGCAGCTATTGAAGGTGCCCAGGGAGCAGTGATGGGGACAGTACCTTGCTCAAAGATACCTCAGGGCAACCTACTGGTGAGGGAATCGAACCCACAATCTTCCGATGCAGGGGCAACACTTTTTCCAGGGGCAACAATTGTTCTGTGTGCTCAGGCTTTGGAAGTGTAAAATTTGTGGCCCGTGTCACGGATGCTCAGTTGATTTTCCCCTAAACCACTGTTGAAGCCGTGGGAACGGGCCTTCGTTCTCCCGCCGCTCGTTTTGTGTCTAAAATTTGCTGGTGAGGTAAACCGGCTCGCCGTTTCGTTTTCCTGCTCTGCCTAACTCGTGTCTGTCTCTTTTATGACATGTTGTTTTTGTAAGAGCTGTTACAGGCAAGCCAGCCTCCATCTCCTGTAACACTGCAATTTGCATGATGATATGCAGCGGGTGATACTGTAGATTTACGCCCGGGCTTTTGTGCTGATTTGAGATCAGAATAAAATTGCTGTCTTTATCCCTTAATCTCAGCCTGAGCGTGCAATAATGTGTTTGTTTTGCTTTCGTTGTGTTTTGCCTCTCCTTACCTTTAATCTGTCTGTCTGTATACTGGCCTGCTTATCTGTCTGTCTGTCTATCTGTCACATGTTTCTCAGCGATACTGGCATTCTGTATCAGTATTCTGATATACTTCTCTCTCTCCCTACCTCCCTACCTCCTTCCCTCCCATTTTTTTTTACTCTGCCTCTCTCTCTCCCTCTCATATTTATCTTTTCTTTAATCTCCCTATGTCTCTGTTCACATCTCTACCTCACTACATTTCTCCCTCTGTTTTGCTCCCATTTCTCCCTTTACTTATCTACCCCTCTCTCTCTCGCTCGCTCTCGCTCTCTCTCTCTCTCTCTCTTACCCTCTTACCATGTTTTCTTTCTTCCCTCATTATATTTCTCTCTTTTTTTTCTTCTTTCTCTTTTCTACTGCACGTTTGTCTTGATCTCTTTATCTCTTTTTTTCCAGTCCAAACTCTCTCCCTCTCCATTTTTCTCTATTACTCGTTCGTTTTCACTTTGTTTTTGGCTCTATTTCTCTTGCTCCGTTTCCGTCTTGTTGCTAATGTACTTCTTTCTCTACACCACACCACACCACACCTCTCTCTCTCTCTCTCTCTCTCTCTCTCTCTCTCTCTCTCTCTCTCTCTCTACCCATTTCTCCACCTGTAGTTTATTTTCTCGCTGTTTTTCTCTCTCTTTCTCTAACTCCCACCATTTTTCCATATGCCCCCCTCTAGCTCTCTTTCTCATTGCATTTTTGTCTGCCTCTTATTCCCCCCTTATCTCCCTCCCTCTTTTCCTCTCTTGGTGTTATTCCTCAGCAGTATGTTGAGAAGAGATTGGTCTGGCCTGGTCAGTCGGTATATAACTCACATCTATATCTGACCTGTGGTCACAGCACTGATGCCATCAGCTGCATGTCCAAGTCTGGGGTAGGCTTCCCCGTCTGCCTGATAAGACTGAGTTACGGCAGCCCGTGGCAGGGTCATCTCACTCTCACCCACATGCCCACACACAAACGTGCGTGCACACACACACACACACACACACACACACACACACACACACACACACACACACACACACACACACAAAACCCTCTCAAGACACTTGATGCCTGGAAAGACTGAGTAGGAGTGATTTTTGTGATTTTTTTTTCCTTTTCGGTTCGGGATGAGCACCAAGTGTTTTTTGAGTGGCCAGCTGGTGGAGAGGAAAAGTGCCTGCCCTTCCGCTCACACAGTCCAACCTCTGCCAACTGGCCTCTTTCAGCTTGTCTTTAAGCACAAACTTTTGACTGCTCAGAAGAGATGGGTCTCTGGAGCTAAACCCTGCCTAAAGGAGCTCATAAAGACTCATTATAATGCACTTCCTCTAGTGGCGTAGTGAAATAGCTATTGTCAGGTTCAATAACGTTTTTAATTCTGAAGAAAGATTCCACAGTGCTGTAATTATAACCTACACACATTGGTTTGGCTCAGATAAATAAACGTTTCCAACTTTTTACTCCAACCTTCAGAATAATCCCACATCCCCTATAATTTATTAAGGACTTCAGAAAAAGTGCCTTTTATTTGAGTGTGGGTAAATCATACAGGACCCACATTCTGGGATCTTTGGTGTTTCGGTTCATTCTTTTAAATTAAGGCGCTTCAGCAGTTTAACATAATTCAGTGTCTTTAATGTTCCATGTGTTGACACACACACAATGTCAACAGTTTTAAAAGAGGAAGATGGATCATTTAGAACTTAACACTTCAATTTGACCCTCTCAGTTGTATGGCAATTATGATTCTCAAATATTCATGTGCATGTTTTGAGTCTGTTTTGTGAGAATGAATCTCCCCCCTCCATGCCCACTTTGACAGGAAGCAACAACATGCTTATTTATGAGCATTAACATTGTTCTTCATGAAGCTTAAAGGCAGAAGAGAGCGAAACGTGCCACCTCTAATGTTAATTCTTCAAATATTTTGTACTGCCTTGTTGTTTTTAACCTCCTGACCCCTTAGTGCTGGATCTGCCTGACCTGGTACAAATCTCCTCAAAGTCCAGAACTGTACTTAATGAAGAGCACAGTCTCAGCCAAAAACACCAAATCAGATAGTCCCATTAGTGCCACCACAAAGTTGGCTACGTGTTTTTTGGGGAACTAGAAAAACATTAAAAATATATGTTCTGTATAAGGGAAAACAGAGCAGTAATTAATCTGTCAGGATTCGTGGCCAATTCTCACTCATGATTTAGGTTAGCCGAGACTGCTGGGAGCTGTGATATTCTACCAGCTGTAAAGTTGATACAGGCCTTTGCAATTGTAGACTAGGGAGAACAATTTTGCTATTGTGTACCAGTAAAACATAGTACCTGGATCAAAGGTCCAGGGTTTTATTGGAGGTCTGGTGCTGGCGTTAGTAGCTGCTCAAGCACTCTTAAAGCCATGTGCTGAGACACCTAGAGGCCCGGCATGCCATCAAGATGACAACGTTTGGCAGTAATTGGAAAGTTATCAATGGTGGCTGCTTGGGAACAGAGAGGGATACACATGCATCTCTCTCTCTCTCTCTCTCTTACTCTTTCCCTCCAACATCACCATCCACAACCACAAACAGTCCCCCATCTCCTTCTTCTATCACACTTATCCCCTTTCTTTGTGTCCGGTCATTTCAAAGCGCCCACATGGTCCGCTCCTCCAGGGTTTAGAAACGATGAGCAGACTGAAGCAGCACAAGCACAAAGTCGGAACTTCTCTGCTAAATCAAACACCTAGGATCTTTACTGCCTGGTGTTGCTATTGATCCTCACACTCGATAAGACGAGAATGGGAGATTATGCCCAGGCTTGTTTTTTTAGGGTGCTATCCATTTCTGTTTTTCCCACCATATCGTTCCAGTGTGTCTGCACTTTATCTACAAAAAGTGATTTCTCAAGAGAAAAGCTAGACTTTGTTGTCTCTTCACTGCACAAATGGCCTTTGTAAAAACAGATACAGTTCTTTGACCATACAGTTGTCAACAAGTTCTCCAGAGTTCACTTCCGCATCTCAACATTATTTTCCAAAACACCGTGTAGGGACAAAACTCAGTCATTTTTTTTGCCCCAGTCAATCTTCTATCTCTGCTGAAACATTTTTCTGTTTGAGATGTGAAATCATTCAGGGAAAGGCCTTGTTGATCGATGTAAGTTGTATAAAGATTAGTTTGGGTCTTGATGACTGAATGGTTGGCATAACAGGATCCATTAACGTGCAGGATAACTATTCGTTTTCTCCTGTGGCAGGTCAGATAAGCGAGTGTGTGTCTTGGGTGATGAGTGGAGCATCATTCGCCCAGAAATGTCAATCAGCGCACTTCATTAGTTTGCCACATTAACTGATGTACTCTGTTAGTGTGTATATGTGGATGTCTGTGTTTGGGTGAGTGAGTCTGTGATGATGGTACTTTTTTCAAATGGCATAGATCTCATCAGCCAGTCGTTAGTGGGCATGTTTTTCTAATGTTGTGGGGACTAAACAACACATTTTGGACTGTATGGGGACTGAACAACACATTTTGATACATAAACATTGCTTACTACCACATTTTGTTGAGCTGCAATGATCATTTATGGTTTATAAATAACATTGAAAAATAAAAACAAACAGCAAACGTCTCTAACAATTAGATAACTTTACACATTTTCCATTTAAACATACTACCAGCAGCTCACACAATACTAAATAACGCAAAGTGAAACTGAACATCCTTGTGAATCTTTCAGTCATTCAGTCCTTCAGCCCATGGCTGAAATAGAAACAGCTTCTTGTCAAAAACTAGATTGACCACAGTGAGAATGTTCTGGTCTCATATTTGTTGCTCGCTTGCACCTCTTGTTTTAGGACAAGATGTTATTCTCTTCAGCAGGTTTGCTGGAAAAACTTTGGGTCTGAAAAACTTGCTGGTTGCTAGGTTACAAGCAGGTAATGCTAGAAGAAGTTGGGTCAGTGTGCCATTATCAGGTGACACTGGCACTCTTAGAATGCCTCTCAACCAATCGCATTGCAAATTGGGAGCTAACAGTGATATAATTGCAAAAAAGATATCTAACTGCTCGCAGCCTTGATTCACTCAGATAATGGATGGATGGGTCGATGAATATATAACCAGCTAAACATTCCAGCAAATAACAGCGAATCTTCTGGGCCTTCTTCTTTCAGCTGCTCTCATAATGGGTCGGCACAGCGGATCAACCGTATCCATTTCTTACTGTACTCTGCATCTTCCTCCTTCAAATCAGCTACCTGCAAGTCCTCTCTCACCACGTCCATAAACCTCTTCTTTGGTGTTCCTCTTTTCCTCTTTCCTTGCAGCACCATCCTCAGCATCCTTCTCCCAATATAATCCTCGTCTCTCCTCTGGACATGTCCAAACCAATGCATCTTTTCTTTTCTAACTTTGTGTTCAAAAAGTCCAACCTGAGCTTTCCCTCCAATATACTCATTTCTAATCCTGTCCATCTCTTCGCTCCCAATGAAAATCTCAGCAACTTTAACTCTGGGTAATAGATTTAATAATATAGACTGCCGTGTGGGATTTCAGACATGGCTAATGTGTTGAAAGCCAGATTTTTCTTTGGGTTGTCTGTCAAATGGAAAGGGACGACAATCTGTAAAACTCCATAAAAAGATGCCCTAACTCTGGGAGCCTGTTATCTCCTGCTCTATCTCCTAGGAAACGCAGAATGGACTTTGTAATTGCTTTGATTTTTAAAAAAGGAGAGGAGAAATGTGAACTCCTCCATGCTTTTGTAAATTGAATGAGTGCAGAAGAGCAAGCAAGGTTAGACGTTCTCCATCTCTAAGGTAATTTACCAAATTATTCAAGCCAGTTCCTCCAGAAGATCAAGACAATGTCATTTCACTTTTTGCATGTGCCTGTACTCATCATTTATTAAAGTTCAAATCCTTATAAAAAAGGAGACGGCGAGAAAGAGAGAAAGACAGATTAATATTTGCCTTGTCACCCCATGGACATCACAACCTGTAGGAAACGAACATGGACCAGTACAGGGCCGCTTGACTTCAAAGACTTTGGTCTAGTTAATCATTCAATGCTTACTGTGCACTTCTTCTCCAAACTGCCATCGTTAGTTGTGTGATGGAGTAAGGGGTCAGGTGGAGGGTTGGTTTCCGTTTCTCAGGGTTGAGGTGATGATGAGGGTTGAGGTGTGTCAGTGGATATTGAAGTAAGTGATTTGTAAGTGAAACACATAACGAGAACCAATTCCATGTCATGGCCAATATTCATGCTTGTAATTCACAAATTAACCAGCACTATAATGTATATATATGAACCACTGTAAGGGTGTTTTTATATATGTAGTTTATTTGGTCAAACAGGAATAAAAGCCAAAATCAATGCATTGTTACAATTTAGCTTTACTTCCCTTAGCATTTATGGCTAGACTTAGAGCTCTGAACATCACACCTATATGAGCTTCATGAACATCCAGTTTCAAAACCACGCCTACCAGAACTTTAATGGCCTCTACTTTTCTAGAAATGCTTTCCACAAGATTTGTTTGAATCTGGCACCTATGTGGACTCGCTTGCAGCCTTTAACACTAATAGCAAAGGTGCAAAAGGTGTTCAGTGTAGTGTTACATAATGTTTTCATATATTTTAGTTTTAACAACATCCTTTACGGGAACTAAAGGGGTTGAATTGCACCAGCCAATTAAGCCTCCTCCACCAAACTTTACCAGTGGCACAGTGCTTTCCAGTAAATACACTTCTAATGGCGTCCATCAAAGCAACATTTGTATCTGAGAATGGCAGATAGAGAAGTTTTTCAGTACCGTTGTGCTTTGAGCCACTCTTGCCGACCCTTAGCATTTAGCATTTTGATCTTAAGTACGTGTTGCAGCCGCTAAGCTACTGAAGCCATTGAAGTCAATTTCAAATTTCTAAAATTGCTTTCAGAGATTGTTAGAAGATCATAGGCGATACACATTTAGCCATTCGCCGAACCAGGTGTGTGAGTTTGTTTTGTGGCCGAACTATTGTTGCTCATGGACACTTCCAATTCATGATTATACGTCATCGTTTTAATTGGTCACCGTCTGCCAAAGGTGATATCCAGTGACAGTGCCATATTTGAAATCACTGAGCTCTTCAGAATCAGGCTAGAACTCCTGAATTGTGAGATTAGGCAATGTCCACATACTTGTGTCAATGAAGTGCGATGCCTGAACTAAACGAATATAAATAAAATAAAGTCTTTCTGGTAAAGGAACACAGCAGTTTTGTGTTGTATGGCTGGTAACAATAGCTAGAACCCTTGCTGTATTTCATTTTGCTCTATTATTTAGTGCACTTGTTTAACAAGAGTTGAGTAAAACCACTGTAAAAAGCGGTGAACTGGTTCAGTAAAACATTAAAAACTTTGCACAGTAATTCACAATTATGTGTTTGTGTAGATTGTTATAAAAAGTGTTTTCTAATGTTTTTAAAACAAAACTATATGCAGTTATGTCAAAGCAACATCCATTTATTTTTGGTGGTTCAATTGTAGGTCTGCAGAGACTAGACTGTGCTTGGTTTGGGTAAATTTGATTGATAAATATTGATACAATTTACTTGGATGACCTTGAATGACCTGCTCACTGTTTGGATGTGTGGAAATTGGAGGAGAATTAGACAGAATAGTAAAGCTGTTTGTGTTCAGGCACAAGTGTGAAATACGTGGCCTTGTGCTATGTCTGCACCATATTTTGATTTAGAAGTTTAATAAAATAAAATGAAGGATAAAATACTGCAGTAGGCTGCACAATGTAAGCTCACCAAAGCGCTTCAATCTTTATTTTGTACTTCTGATTATTTGTCACGTTCTATTTATTTCAAATTTTATTTATCCATGATATAGAGTCAGCTGTTGTTGCTATCCTGTAATTTAACCAGCTATACTGTCTCAGTTTGTTAGACTCGCTGGAAGATGGGCTTGCACGGGTCAGGTTCTGACATAATTTTGTTGTTTAGACTTGGTTTGTGTCAGAACTTGACTTTGTTTAGGTCAGGTTCAGATAAAAATAAATAAATAAAAAATGTTTGTTGGACTCCAGGCTTGATTGAGTGGCATGGTTTATTGTCAGGGTCAAACGGAACGTTTTCAGACTATTTTCAAGTCGATCTGACCCACATTCCTGTTTTTTACAGCTCCTTATTTTAGTTTTGCGTACCTTACCTTAATAGCAATTTATTTTTCTTTATTTAAATGAGACCGATTTTTTCCGGAGCACCTGCTGTCAGCTCCGAGCACATGCATTGGCATGTCGACAGTCAAATGTGGAACTTTGATGACGCACTTAAGTAGTTCTGAGTGCTGAAAGGTCACAGGGAAAGTAAGGACATGATTGTGAATCAGCGTTCCCTCTGGTTTTCCCTCATTCGCTCCTTTGAGTAGCCCTCGAGTGGACTTTCCATCTCTCCGGAGTGGTGCTTTGAGCCGTGGTCCCTTGTACCTTTGCTCGGTATCCTCTTCATCTGCGTGCCTTTGCCCTCCCTAAAGCATTGTGAGAGCGCAGTGATTTCCCTGCCTTTGCTCTCGGAGGTAGATTTTCGTCCACAGTGTTCCACTGAAGGAATCAATGCCTCTTAATCTCCTTCTTTTGCTGTCCTCTGAAAAGCCCTCTGCCCCGTTCTCACCCTGCGACTCTCCCCCTTTTGTGGCGCAATCAGTGCAAGTTGGACAAAAGCACCGTCGTGCACCCCGGCGTTGAGGTGCGAAAGAACCCAACGCAGATACGGCTAACGGCCTTAACCACGCCTGTCACGCAAATAGCGCGCTGGAACCAGCACGCTCAGACAGGAAAACAATGGCCAAATGCGCGCACACACTCACACAGCCATGAGCTCACGGCCACAGACAATGACGGTCAACGACCGTTTAATGTCATCATCATCCTGCTAAGTGCTGAAGAATGTTTCGTGCATGAGTTTCAGTTTGTTGTACATAAATCATGAAAGGCCTGTTGCCATGACGATTCCTAAACCCTCGTCTGGAATGACTGTGCTTTTTGATTACAACACCTAAAACATCAAAGGCTCCCCCCTTTGAGACTGGCCCAAGAAAAGCTGCTCAGAACTGGCAGAGGAAAAACCCACTAAACCTACGAGGAAACCCTGAATCAATCTGATCCAACTGACCGTTTGGAGTAGCAGTTCTAAAGTCCTGCACATCATTTTGTGTTTTCCTCTTAATTAACCTGTAGTTCCTCAGCAATATGGGAGAAATAAAATACCACAAAATAATTTTGCGATACATGGTTGTGACCAATGTACCAGATAATAAAAAAAAAAAAAAATGAAAATGAGGATGCTGAATTACTGAATTCAGGTTTATTTGTTTTCTCTTTGACATCAGGACTCAAAGCAGCAACAGAAGGGTGAATTTTTGGTCAGTAATAAATTTGAACTTTACTTTAAAAAAACAATTTAATGCAACATAGTCTCAATAATATACACTCTCCAGTTTTGTTTCTGTTATTTATTTATTTTTTTTGTATGTTTTTTTGCTTTTTGAGGCACAGATGCTGGACTTTTTCAGAAAGATTGTACACTGCAATGCAAAAAGCAAGCAAGAAAGTATGGTTAGGAATGAGCGTGATCCTCTGAACTCATTTTGTGTTTAAGAGGGGAATTATGGAACCCAGTGAGAATTTTTTTATGTTCACAGTTGTTGGCATTTGGGAAGTGTTGGATTGAAAACCACATAGCATAATAAAAACAAAAACTGCAGTGATGGTCTTTTCCAGTCTAAACAGGTGAACAAAACATTCAGTTGCTTTGTTTTTGTCTGGATGGTTAAAAGCTTTCAAAACTTAAAGCGGAGACGGAGGTTGTCAACACGTTATAAACATTTGTTTACTTGCAATCTGTGACGTGGCTTTATACACCGCTCCTGATCACACTCACCTGTAGTGGAATTGAACCAGAAGGGGCTTTATGGAAATTGAACTGACCACATTAGTATGTCAGTTTGAAAGGAAGTGTTTCAACAAGACTGACATCATTTATTATTAGATTGAAATATATTTAAAGTTTAAATCAGAAAAAACGTTCCTATGAAACTCCTCTTGGGCTGAAGATAACCTTAATATTCTCAGAAACAATGTTATATAATTTACCATGGTAACAATATCATATTGCCTGTCTTTTACTTCACTCAGCTCAATTAAACGGTGAATAATTCTTCATTAAAATAGCAAAAAAAAGCAAAATAAGTTTTATAGTCATGTTTCCAGATCTCAAACGTTATGCAGCCAGTTTCCTCCATCACATTCTAACCTCCAATCCCCATGCTATACTGAGTATAGCAATAAAAAGGGTTATTTTTCCTGTTATTTCCTTCCCCTTGCCCCTTCTTCGACCCCACAGTAGTCCCCAGAAAGGTCGGGGTGGGTTACTGTAAATCCCGCCACTTTATTGGAAGCTAGCGTTCCTCTACGAGCATCGCAGCACAGCTGTCCTGTAGCCCAGTCAATGACAAGTGAAATCAGGTTAACCTTGGAGAATACTTCAGTCACTGTTCTCTTCAATACCTTCCTCCGTCTAGATTTGATTGTTTCATACAAACGGTGAGAGGATGTTTATCAGAGGAGATGAATGCTGCACGCTAATGCTTTTCTCCTTGCCCCTGTCTCCTATCACCACTCCACGTGGTGAGGTAAGAAAGTAAAGGGGCTTTCATTCGGATTCTGCTCATCTGAAAGAAAAAAAAAAAGACTCTTTATGTGAACATGTGATGCGAGCTTTTTATACCATGGTAATGTCAAAGGGACCTATTCTGCCAAAGCCAGCGTGCAATGAAGTGGGGAAACAGCATACAATGAAATCACACAGCAGTAGCAACCCTTCCTTATTAGCAGCCACTCCTATGAAAGGCCATAGCTTAGAGGCTTTGAACGAGTCATAAAAGCTGCAAAATGCTACCTTCTAACTACATGAAAGGAGAGGCAATTTTGTCACAGCATGTCAAAAAGCATACAGATTTAACTTTTTAAAAATAAATACAATAAAACAGAAACTTTTTGTGAATGCGCTGAACTTTTGGTCACCCAAACATTCTTTTCTAATTATGTCTTAATGAACCCAATTTGGGCACCCTAGTAAAGCCCTGCCGTGATGTACAGTCTTGATAACAGCAGCCAATGTTTGGATGCTTTGTGGCTGAGGCAGTTATAATGAAATAGCACATATTACCTTTGACAAGGAATTGCCTCAGGAATGCCCTGCACAATATTTAAGGAGACATTATTGCAAAGCTATGGCGCAGTGTGCTTTTGAGCAAATCGCAAGGTTTATTGTCGAAATTACGTTTTATAGCTTAAGTTGCATTTTTGGACTTCATAAAAACAAAACAAAGAGAAAACTGCTGATATTTATTTATTAACTATTCCCTCACTTTTTCTTGCATTCATTTTCTTGTTTCCCCTCCCTGGTTGCAAGTGTCTGTTACTGCAGCGGGACGGCGTCCCTGATAAGCTGTGGCGGATTGTTTTAAAGGCCCGATACGGGGTTTTGGCATTAGGTTCCAGGGCCGATTTTGATCACGACGGGCCTATAAGTATATCTAATGGCGCAAAGCTTCAATCAGCGGCAGGGTGTGCCTGCGCTGATAAGCCTGACCACTCTCCCTCTCTCCCTCGCCTTCGTCCCGCTCAGCCGGACCCGCTCCTCTCAACCGAGCCGCCGAGCCGTCACAAATCACACCTCGGGGCAGTGTTTGAGATACTGATTTATTGTTGACCTTTACGTTTTTAAATGTCTCCATTCTCTTTTGACGGCACGCCTCCCCCGTCACCGCCGTCGCCACCACCAATAACAAACCCGCACGCGTGCGATATGTCAGCTTTGCCACAACAGCATGACCAGATGCTTAAATTCCTGTGGTCAAAATCAAATAAAACTGAAATGAATAAATAAAGGCAGCATGAGCCTGCACACTCGTCTGCTCGGTAGACTTTTCACGCAGGAGTGAGGCTGCGCGCAACATTCTCGCAGCAGCTGTAGCGTCTGCTCCCGACTCCTCAGACCAGAGGCTGTGGACACATGCCTGGAAGATGATCGTCAGAAGTTGTGCCAGGTTACAGTGTGGGGGGGGGTGTTAGGGAGAGCAGAGTGGGGGGAGGTCTTTAAAACCTCTGCAAGGGTGTTTAAAATGGCAGGCCTAATCACCTAAGCCCCAAATTCAATTATTCCAGGAGGAAGACACTTTGCAATCTCTGATGGCTCGAATTGACTTTCGGGGGCAATTTCCTTAGTGGACGGCTCCGTGCTGTGGCATAAGACCAGGGGCTTAGGGCGCTCTGTATACATCTCCTCAAAGCCAGAAGGAAAAAAAATAAGCTTACTCTTAGCAGATCCCCTCCTGATCTAATGTGATTTGTGTCAGATGCTTGCCTTACACTTTGCTGACCACATTCAAATGTCTACCTGCTTACACATTGCTTCAAAGACTTTTGACAGCATAGCATGCTTCTGCGTGGAGTCTGATGAAGACTTTTAATTTTAAAATGAATATTCCTCTTACCCACCCCCTTTGTAAGCCATCACTCTCTTTCTCTTTTCTTGGCTAGACATTTAAGATTCCTTCTCGGCAATCATTCGATATGCACAGGCTGACCTTCCTGACTCCGTGCATGTGATTTGCACATTTCCCCAAAGAGAGTGCCCCCAAACCTGTCCTTCAAAGCTGGCATTTACGTCACACACGTTCAGAACTGTTGGTCTCTCTAGACTCATTCTCTCTCTCCCCCTGTCTCTCTATCCACCGTATTACTCACTTTAGGATCTACTCTCTCATTTTGAGAGCCTTCACCCCCTCCCTCCCTCCTTTCATGCAAAGCTAGGCTTATTCCTGGAGAGATTTGAGACCAGTGATGGCGCACATTGACACTTGGGCTCTTCAGATTTTAATGGATGATTTTTTTTTACTTTTTTTTTTCTTCACACAAAGCCCTGGAAGGAAGCCAGCTAGCTTCATTTCAGTGATTAGTAAGGCATTTGTGCCAAAGTACTTTAGAAATAAACCAATGCCTTGATTCTTTTTTTTTTTTTTGTTTTTTTTTTTTGTTTCAACATTTCATAGCCTGTAGTAACACATGATTTTATTCATGTCAGAACTTAACAATAAAAAGATCACTGCGGGCCAAACAGCACAAACGCTGGAGTGTTCAGGACTGGGAGCAGGTCTTGTGGAAGGATGAGAATAAATTTCAGTGATTTGGGAGAACCTAGGGGTTTATCTGGAGTGGCAGATAGAGGAAAGGGCAGGACAAAATATGTTGTTCCTTCGGTGAAACACGGAGGTGGATCGGTGGCAATCTTGAGACTCAGTCCACATTAAAGGGATCATGAAAAGAAAATGATCACTCAGTTCTTCAATATGCTGCAATTCCTTCTGGTTTATGTATCATTGAACTCTTCAAAATTGTGGCAAAATTACTAATGCGAGTTCGAAGAAAACTAAACTCTGTCGAGTTTCTCAAACCAAACTGAATTATTTTTACAGCTTTCCATCAGCGACCGTGTGAACTCATTCAGCAGTTTGTGCTAATGTAGCTATTTTGAGCCTCATGACTATGTTGTTCATTTACCGGTTGCTTTTCACCCCACAAGACCTGCTTTTCAGGAGATGTTCTGACCTAGCCATCTAGCCAAAACAACTGGTTGCTGTCAGAGTAGCTCAGATCCTTACACTTGATTATTTTAAATTCTTCCAACACATCGGCTTCAAGAAGTGACTGTTTTCGGAGATCCCTATCCCTTGAAAGATACCATTGTGACTGTCAGGCTCCTCTGATGCATGTGTGTGTTTCTGTGTGTCTTTGTTTACATCTACCATGTTTGTTTTGGTCCATGCCATGCCCTAATCCCGCCCCTTCACACCTGGGTCCCGTTCATATCTCCGCCCTTGCCCTAGGTGTTCAGTGTTTGGTCCTGTTATATACACTCCTCTGTTTGACATAGACATTGCTTGTTCTTGTTGTTCTCCCTGTGGTTGGCTGGCTTCTCCCTACTAACCTGTAAACCTTCCCTTTGACTCTAGCTGGTGCCCATTTATCACAGATCACTTCTGCCACTCTTTCACACAAATTCAATGCTGCCTGCCTTCTTCACCTCTCTTTCACGCTCATTGTTCTGTTTGCTCCTCATATATAAAAGCCTTCACTTTCAACACCTCTACTTTGATCCTTGATGTATCCCACCTCTACCTTAAACGTATCCGTCACTCCTACTGCAGACATTGCCACTCTCACGCTGCCCTCATGGATATCCTGTTCTACTCTGACATACTTCACTACCACTCCTGACTTCCTCATACAAAACCACAACTCCTCTCTAGGCACCCTGTTGTATTCCTTCTCTACAAGTCTACAAATGTACGATGAAACTTCCCCTGACCTTCTTTATAGTTCTCCAAACTTTGCATATGTAGTGCTCTTTTTTTGACATAAAACGATACTTCACTAATCCTCCCCTCTTTTCTTTACTGAGCTTCCTCTACTCTTTCCCCATAACTTCATGCTGTGGCTGATCAACTTCATCACTCTGTAGTGTCTAAAGTGCTGCAGATCACTCTCAAGTCAAGTCAAGTTAAGTCAAGTAGGATTTTATAGTCATTTCAGCCATATACACAGTACACAGTGAAACGAAATCACGTTCCTCCAGGACCCTGGTGCTACACACAAGACAAGACACAAGACACAAGACAACATAAGACACAACATAATACACAAAATACACAAAACGGGGCAACAAGTGCAGGCAAGACAGACAACAACAGACGGCACGACAGACAGTACATTCATCCGTAGTGTTCGGAACAAAGCAGCCCAGGTAGATTATAGTGTAGCAGTGTGGTGGAGCAGTGTTTTTGACTCAAAAAATTTATTTTTGGAAAAATCAGTTGATCTTGGGTAAGTTAGTAGAAATTAGCCTGATGGTTAGATGCACAATATAAAAATATTATATGAAAGAAGAAAAATGGCAAGCAGATTTCAGAAAAAAACAGCATCACATGAAGTTATAATATGATCTGTGAGTGAGATGAAGAAATGCATAGTGAGGGGTAGAAATTCAACTGAATTTGCATTAAATCTTGTTTTAACCAGGATCATGCTGTGATACCTAATTCTGTAACTACATTTCATTCTTATTTTATAGGCTAAACCTGCACATTCATTGTTGAATTCCCCTTACTTCCCACATATTCCAATAGAAAGATTCTAAGTTAGAACATTTCCAGAACTTTACATTTTATATAAAACAAGATTTTGGAAACACTACAGCAGTCGAAACCTGCTTGCAGCAATGTATGTTGATTCACCAGAATAAAAAGGATTAATGGTATATGAGTCATCATTAAGTGGAAAGCATACATTTCTTCTTTTTAGTTTTCTTCCAAGCTTTAGGGTCTGTATAGTATCCAAGAATGTTTAGCAACTAGTTTCACTGTGGGAACTTTTACATTTTTGTGTATTTTGAAACTTGACCTTTCTTTTTCATCTCTCTTTTTGACAGACAAAAAGTTTGCCACGTTCTGGACTCAAAGACGTGAGTAGACTTTTGTTTTTCTTATTGTTGATCATTTGTGTGTTACTTGTTGTCATTTTAGGGTTAAAATCATCTCAGTACAGTGGGAAACAGGACCTTGTGCACTTTCTCTGAACAGCATTTGCCAAAGCAGGAGTGTCCATCTTGGATCGGCTTAAAAGTGTTTTGAGCAAGCTGAGGTGTGCAATGTGGGAGACATGAGTGTGTGTGTGTGTGTGTCTCTTTGTGGGCGGGCACTTATCTGTGTGTTGGATATTTGCACGCTCATCTCACCTACCCCCTTTCAGCCATGGAGACAGCACTGAGTGAGTTTTTGAAAAGCAGAGTGGAAAAAAGTAGAGCTTTGTCTTTGCAGGGGATCTTTGCGCAGCCACCAGCAGAAAGGCCAGCCAAGTGGCCGTTTGTGTACTTTCTCCAGGTTATGGCTGTGCATTGATTCGAGCTATAATGGTGCAGCAGGTGGGCGTATGGAGCTGTGCTCCTGCAGAGACTCGCCATGGCTCACTCTTCCTCTGAAACTGTTAAAACACTGCTGATTACCGACTTCACTCGCCCAGCTGTCTAACCAATACACTCCTGTCTCGCCTGCACACTTTACCGCTTTCAGCTGTTAGAAAGCTTTAAGTCTTTTTCAACACTTTTCCCTTTTTCTTTCTTAAACAGGCTGTTCTCTGAATCTTTTGTTGGTTTAAAGTGCTTGAGCATGAAGTGCCGAAGGACGGCGTTGCATTAATGAGTATCATCTTTAATGTCATCTTTAGTCTAAACATCATCTTAAACGTTTCACTGAAGTCTGTGCGGATTTCATGTGGACATCACGGCCGGATTATGCTACGTAGGCTGCGGTACAAAGCCTGTACAGCTGCACCAAAATCACCCGTCGAGAGGGGAAAGGGAACAGAGGATTTTGCTGGCCAGTTTTCAGATTAATGAATCCTCTGAATACCAAAATATCATTCCTTGGATGAGTGTCCTCCTACCAAAAAAAAAAATCTTTTTTTTTTTTATGCGATTTAACAAAATAGCCAATCAGGAGGCTTAAGTGTAAATCCCTGCTGACCAATCAGTGGCTGCACTGCCTCAGGCTGTTGGGTAGGAGAGGAGCTTTGCACCTTGGTGCTTTAACATGTTGAGCTGTGCGAATAGGAGATTAATTATCGGCTATTTAGGTGACTCACATGAGCAGATACGTGGCACAAGCTGATAGCCGTCACAATGGTGTAATTGGCTCACAAACTCGCCAAGCATGAGTATTAATAGACTTTAAAGGTAATTAAAGGCGTGGCCGCAGGGTTTCGGAAAGGGCAGTGTGTGTGTGTATGTGTTTCTTTTTTCTTTTCTTTAAAAAAAATTTTTTTTTTTAACATAAAGCTGACGCTGGTGGAATATGGGCATTTTGACAGCCATACGGTCTCCTCTTTGGTTTTTCGCTGCCCATGAATTGAAATTAAGGCCTTGAGTAAAACAAAAAGAAAGCCCCGTTCATCCGTTTATATGTTTTGAAATGGCCTTCAAAAGCTCTTCCACTTTAGTTCTTCATTTGCTTTTTCTTTTCTTTTTTTTTTTTTTTTTTTTTTCATTTGGCTACCTAGGGGAAAAAATGAAAGCCGTTCTCCTATAGCTGCAGATTAAAACGTATTTATCACAAAGTGAAAATAGTCTGAGTGGCTTTAGAAACGAATCTGATTCACAGCTCACATATGGAGGTTTGGTAATTCCGTCAGTGCGATCTGATGCCTAAGCAGCATGTGAGTAGGCCTTTGGTCATTACGAGCAGCTTTGATCTTCCGCCCGAGGTTTAACTCCATCCAGCACGGCAACAGACTAAGCCTCTCCGCTCGTTTCACCATACACCTCTCGTGTGAACAATAGCAAGTTCCACTTCATATTTTTCTTTGATGTAGCCCTTTTTTTGGCATTTGAGTTAATTATATGAAAATGAGCCCTGGAGAGTGGAATGACTCTTTATTGCAGTCCCTCTTGACATTTGCCTGCTGATGTCTCAGATTTTAATTCTCCATGGGCTCTATCTCTCTCTCTCTCTCTCTCTCTCTCTCTCTCTCTCTTCTCTTCTTTTCTCTTTCCTTCTTTTCCCTCATTCTCTTTCCCTCTCTCTCTTTTCTGCATTCTAGATTAAACTTGCAAAATGCATTCTGTATGTTTTATCTGAAGCTTGTAACAGACATTGACCCCCTAAGGACACGTGCCATGCAGTTCTCACGTTGCGTTTAAACCTAAATAACTTTAAAAAAGTTTGACATCAGGAAACCTCAATAAATATTAATGGTAGGCTGCAGTGTACTACTAAAATACCTGATTGAAATACAACAAGCATGGCTGTTCTCCTAAAATGAAATGACAGACTGGGTCATTTATATTTCTTGGAATCAGTAGGCCTTCTTTGAAATGATGACAATCCTGAGGATACCCCACAGCTCAGGTTTTATTACATTTACATTTACGGCATTTAGCAGACGCTCTTATCCAGAGCAACTTACAACAGTGCTTTGTTTCCACATTAGATCATCATCTTGGTAACCAGCTCAGATCAGCAACTGCTGATTAGCTATTACAACCTAAGTAACAAACTAAGAGCCCTTGTGACAAGTATATACACTAGGGGTTTAGAGGTTTAAGGAAAGAAGGAGCAGGGGTAGGAGAGTAGATGGTTTGGGAGGGTTGGTCCCTGAGAAATTCCATGAAAAGGTGGGTCTTTAATCAACGTTTGAAGACAGCAAGGGACTCAGCAGTTCTGACCATCAGGGGGAGTTCGTTCCACCACTGAGGGGCCAGAACTGAGAAGAGTCTTGATGCATGTCTTCCTCTTTTTTTCAAAGGTGGAGGTTCAAGACGAGCTGTGCTTGATGGTCTGAGAGGACGAGAAAAGACACAGTGTTTGATTAGAGCAGACAGGGAAGATCGGGCAAGGCTGTTAGTAGCCTTGTTAGCGAGAGTTAATGTTTGAAACCGGATATGAGCAGCCACTGGGAGCCAATGAAGGTCCCACAGCAGAGGAGTGGAAGAAGAGAACTTGGGATGGTTGAAGACGAGTCTTGCAGCGGCGTTTTGAATCAGTTGTAGAGGTCTCATTGCCTTCAGTGGAAGACCTGCCAGAAGATTCTATTACATGTACTGCTCTAACATGCGTGTCTTTTGGGTTCAATCCCTCCTTTTGGTACAGACAAATCTAGGCAGTGCTATTATTAAGTAATTCCTCTGCAACTAAATGTCCAAAAACTTCTGATTACAGCTCTTTTTGGAAGACCCTGAACGTAGAATGTTACTCAGTGACAAAAACGTGTATTAAACATGAGTTCCATGGCACCCAAGGGACGGTCCAGGAGCAGTGGGACCCTTACTCCTTTTTATGTTCTTCCAGGCACTGTCCTTACATGTGCGAGTTTTTGCCTGCCAAATATCCCATTGAACCTGAGAAATGTATTTAAATATATTCACAGAATCATGTAAACTGATCACTACGAAGGCTGTTTCTATAGGACCCTTCTCAGTACGGTGTGCTTGTCCAAGCAGAGGCTTTGAACCCCAGTCTTCTGAGTGGAGAGTAGCGTTACTCTCCACTGTGCTACACCCACCACACAAAAATGATTCACGTGGGCTCACCGCGGTCTGTTATGGTTGCTGTTACTTTGGTTTCTGGCGTAGATTCTACAATATAAGACCGTGTTGTTGTAGCTAATTATAACTGTGCAGGCTGTACAGTAATGAATTTGTCACTTTGTTATTCAGTAGCTTGATTATACAGTTTAAAACTGTACTACACTTCATGTCTGTCTTTTACAGTGTAACCTTTCATAGGCATATATCAATAGCATTTGAACTGAATGCTTTCTATACTGTATACAGAGATGATTAGCGCTATAGTTTATTAGGTCATTGTGGACGGAGCCTTTCTGTTTCTTCTTTTTACATTGTGTTGTATCTTCAAAAAGTTGCCTTGGCCACAGAAAGCTTAAATGGCTCTTAATTTCCAGCTATTCATCTTGGTTGGGTCAGTTTTAAAAATGCATCCTTCAGCAGCCGTGCCTGCAGTGACCATGTGATCCTGTGAGAGGCGCTGTGACTACAGGCTGGTTCTTGCCTTGGCTTTTGGACCATTCACACTACTTTTTTTTTACCTGAATTATTGTACCTTCATATTAAGATTCCTTTACTGTTCTTTTACCACCTCCCTCCCCGGTTTTCAACTTTCCAGCTTCCCACCAAGGCCAACGTGCATGACTTTAGAAGGCGCTTTGGCTCAGAGTGAGGCTCCCTGTGAATGGTTCAGGATGGAGGCAGCTGCCAGCAGCACAGCCACAGCTGCTTGGAGAGGAGGTCAGCAATTAGGGAGCAAATGGCAGCGCACTTTAATGGAAAACTGCATTTCCATTGACAGCAGCAAGTGCAGTAATTGGGGGTAATTAGTTCGATGAAGTTTGGATCGATAAATATTGCTTACACTTCTGAAAGGAGGGCCTCACTCTGCAGATGGCTGAGCTGGCGGTGGGGCTTTTGGTCGGCAGCTGAGGAACGAAAGCGAGGCGCTACCTTTCTCCCTTTTAGTGCAAGGATGCGATGTGTTTAGCTTACACGAGGGATGGATTTCCTCTTCCTAAGAAGGGAGTTAATGGTGGGCATCTGATTTACTTCCACCTGTAATATAATGGACACATTAACGACAGTATAATTTAATCAGAATGGCGAAACAGAAACAAAGTAGATCAGCTCTTGTTCAAAAAAAAGAAATGTAGTTAGTAGCTTCGAAGGAACCTCCTGCTGAGAAAATGATTCAGAAGAGCCTACTTTGCTCGACAAGTTAATAATATATTGCAATTTGTTAATTAAGGGCAAAATGCATGGGAGTTTGGGTGTTTTACCAACACAGATTAATCACTGAAATGAGAGAGAGGCCTCGTGCCGGATTGCGCCTGGTGATAATGAAACAAAGAAGCCATGCTGTTTGAAGAGAGAGAGAGATGGATAGAGAGGCATGTATACTCAGAGAGAGAGAGGGTTCATGGCTTGCATGGACAGGGGAAAATCAATAGCAGGTTGGGTGGTGAAGCCTGGACTCCTCGCCTCATCCTTTCAACTGCGCTTCATTTTTACTTTTCTTCCCTCCTTCTTCTTCATCCCCCAGCTCCATTATTTTCTCCTCTCCGGATGAATGGGTCATAGCAGCAGTGCCCTTGGGCTCTGGAGGGCTGCAGAAGGGTTGGGCGTCTTTGTGGCGTGGCACTGTCTGTACCTCAGCGTTTGCGGAAGGAGGGTCCGGGGGGATTGTGAGTGTTTGGGGAGGGGGGGGATGGGGAATTGATAAAGGAAGGGGAGATGATTGAGACTCATTAGAGATAGTGGATATTTTCATTTTCTTTTCTTTTTTCTTCCGTACCCCTTTCATTGGCTTCATATCTTCTCAGATTCAGAGAAGGGGGAAAGATGGAGCGTGAGCAAGAGGAAGAACACAGTAGCTGCACAGAGAGAGAGATAGAGAAAGAGAGAGAGAGAGAGTTTCAAAGTGAGAATGATGTTGGTCCCATGCTGAGTTAGCCAGCAGGAGGCGGTCTCTGAGCTCGCAGCCAGTGAGGCCTGATAAAGACTTCTCAAAGGCTGCCTTTGTCCAACCTCAAACCTTTGGGCTTCACTCAGGAGAAGAAGAAGAAGAGAGAGAGACAGAGACAGAAAGAGAGAAAGAGAGAGAAATATTAATATCTTTATGTGTGTGGTCAAGTATGTATCAATTTTTTTCTGAATACCCCCATAATTATGATAAACGTATATATGCGACACTTGCATCCTAACAAGGAAAAAAAAATAAAAATAATTCTTTCTAGCTCCAAATGTTAAGGTTTTATTAGGTGAAGTATTACATTTGGTGACGGTAATACCCACAAATCTTGCATGCATGAACATAAACACCATTTAAAATCTCCAAATGTACCTCATTGAATAAGATGTCAAAGCTGTGGTCATTAAACATATCGATCAAATCTTGCTGCATTTCTCCTTACGGCCTGGAATAATTTCTCCTTCCACCCATTACTGGACCCGGCCTAATATTCCATATTTTTCCCTGTAGGTTTTCCATCTTTTTTTTTTTTTTCTTTTCATACCCTTTTTTTTTTTTTTTTAAGCCAAAGAGCTAAGCTAGGCAACAAATGAACAGATATTGTTTAAGTTGTTAGCAGGGAAGATGGGGGAGCGTAAGGTTGCAAGCTACGTTAGCAAAGGTGAAGTCATAAAGCTAAACGACAGGCCCAGACCATCTCTAACACAGTAGGTCTTGTTTGTCTTGCAGGAACTACTTATCAAAATGGTCCAAAAAGTGTCAACCTGTAAACCATTGGCAAGCTCATGTGGGGATCAAGGCTTATTGATGTAGATGGGGAGCAAAGGCTAGCCTATTTGTCTGATCCTACAGGAGAGCTGAAGCACACCTTGCTGTGTATGGACCAAAAATAGGATGGAAATAATTGCACAACTGCAGCAAGATCTATTGCTGAAAGTGCCTACAGTGAGCCTAAGAACAATGGAAAAAGGCAGCTTGCTATTATAAATCAGTACCAGAATGGGATGCAGTGTGATGCCTTGGCCAGTGTTCTGCTGGGGCGCTTCCTGGTATTTGTTAATTAACAAAACTTGGTTGCAGACTAGCTAGACCCCTTCATGGCAGCAATATCCTCCTTGTTAGGCAGCGGTGGCCTAGTGGTTAGGGAGAACATTCACTCAGGAGAATAGTTCGGAAGGTTTGATTCCCTGACCAGTAGGTTGCCCTGAGGTACCCTTGAGCAAGGTACCTTCCCTATCACTGCTCCCCGGGCACTTTCAATAGCTGCCCCCTGCTGCACGTGCGTGTATGAGTGAAACGCAGAGGTTGACTTTCGTTGCGCTGTGCTATGCTGCGTTTCACAATGACAAGGGTAGTCACTTTCACTTTCAGTGGAAATGGCCTCTTTCAGCAGGATCTGTCACCTGCTTACATACATAGTACCTGAACTCAGGAAGCAAGGGTTAATTATCCATATTGGTGCAAGCTCAAACTGCATCCAGTATCGTGATATTAAATTATTAACTCCGTTCATACTCTATTCTGTACCTGCCGCCTTATTATCCTACAATTCAAAGAACAAGAAACAAGCCAGCTAGTCATTACAAAGCTAATTTGTTCTTTGCTCTTTGGAAATGCTAAGTTCTTGCCGGTGGGGGATGCAGCGTGCATTGAAACAAACCGACACGGCCAGACAGCCGCTATCGATCTCTGAAGCAACGACCCCACTTTCAACACTTCTTCATCTGAGAGAAGCAACACTTTAAGGAGATTTTTTTTGTTTTTTTTTTCCTATCCGGCTGCTATCATTATTCTTTTGCAAAGTTGATGGCAAGAAAGCTTAAGCCAGTTCATTTTTGCATGGTGAAGATATTGATTTGCTTATGTCTTGTTGTTGTTTGAAGGCAGTATTGTATTGTAAAAATATCTTCCCTAAAACACAAGCGCAAAGCTTTTACAGCAGACTAATATGTGTGTGGGCCTCTGGGGTACCTAATGCTGTGTGTTCTTTGGATTCAGTGGATAAACAAGACACATAGACAAATGGCAAGATATTCTGTTTATGCACACTGATTCAACCTTGAAAACATAGATAGGGATACAAAGATGATCTGCAGCGAATTCGTATCAGAACAGTAATGCACTCAGCTTCGCATAAGATCTGCTCACACAGACCAAACTAGAGGTGGCACAATATCACCTTTTACTTTCTTTTACTGATGTCAATAATAAAACTATTAAAAATGGATACATTTTATACATAATTACTCCATATATTAGTATTAATGCCAAGTGTAAAGGACAGTTTTGATACTAAACAATTTCTGTAGTGCTATACATTACATTTGGAGCAGTTTATTATTAAATTCTTGAATATTTAACACAGTACTGAGCACCAATAATTATATTTTTGAGGGGATCACCTTGTTGGTGGAAATATGTTTTCTTGCCTTTTAGACTGTCTAATCCTTGGCATATTGCAAAGAAATGGGAAAAATATTTAATGCAACAAGCTGCAAAGTACCTACAGATACAAGGTTAGATAAAGGGGTTCACTCAGCCTTCAGCATCAGCAGTAAACTAATCACCTGATCATCTGGAATCATCTGTTTTTTCACTGCTTCATGTCACATTCATAATTTTAGATACAGCTTCAAGTTGACTGCATATTTATAGATCAGGTAATCCCGTTACTCCAAACTTAAATTTAATCTTGGTCTCCCTGGTGGCTTTAAATTACTGTTGTGGTAATGTTTGGATTCACTTGACCCTTGGTAGTTTCTTCACAAGTTTTTCAGTAAGGAGTAAACACAAGTTTTTCAGTAAGGAGTAAACAAGTACTCATGGTAAAACAAGTAATTCACAGTTAAAGACAAGGACAAACTGGGACATCTGATAATCTTGCTGTTGAATGGCACAGTGGAATTTAGCGTGATCCATTCAGATCAGTTTTCTTCATCAGTTTAGAAATATTAAAGAAAGTCTGCTTTTTAATGGTACAAAATCCAAACTGAACAAATCAATGTGATGGAAGAATAAAGCACAAAAGTAACTGACAGAGAACATTCGTGTAAAAAGCATAGCAATATGTATATAGTCTCTGTATACACATTTCTAGATTGTCTTCTTTTTTAAACTTCATCTATTAGAACAATCTTATATCATTGGTAGATAGTTTAACTTGTATAAGACCTATATCTTACCAAAACATCTTCATTTGCAGTGCATTAAACACAAATCTGGGCCATACCAGTTGTCTTAAGAACTGAAGTTGTCAACCTCTAATCTAGAACATTTTTCAACCTCCAACAGCTTGTCAACTTTATGGGCTGCTGTAAAGCCCTCCACTACTTCTGGAGTGCTGAAGTTTGTTTGTGTTTGATTGGCGCTGCTGGCACTTTATTTCAGTGACTTAAAACCAAGGTCTTGTTTACTTGTGATCATTAAAAACCCTGCCGACATTTTCTCTGAAAGACCATGGGTGCCTGGACAAATTTCCTTCTCAGTGCTTTCATCCACCATGGCCCGGACTTATTGGTTAAAATAAATATATTACTGTCAGTTCAGTACTGATGTTTGACAGATATTGAATGTTGGTGTGATGATGCATTAATTAACTTGTGCTCACGATCAGTAGACATCCTCGTGGACTTTAATCACATGAGGCAATTTGTGGTGAGGACATGATTATTTTACAGAGCAAGTTCATTCATTTTTTTGGTCGCTAATTATTTTTCAATTTAATTTTTCCTACTAGCTAGGTGTCCCCTAATCACATGGTGCTGCTAACACCGGCCGAGTGCGGTCCAGCACATGCCAGCATCTTTTAGTTTTTTAACTACCCTTAGCACACTGTCACTGAACAGCTCAACTTAGAACAAAATTGGCAGTTTGTGTTCTTCTTTAACTCCCGTTAACGGATATTCATGCATTGTAGAATCATATCGAGTCATCGTTTCTCTTCAGAAGCCTAGAATTGGTAATATCTTCAACATATTTCATGAATATGTAGGCTTACAGTCATAGAAGAAACACAAGCACTCATCATCTGTTTCTCTTAAGTATTTGTGGAAGTAAATTATTAAATTCAATTATTATATTTATTTGGTGTTCAGTTAATAGGGCCTGGTTAGTCTGTCATTTTATTTACAGTTCTCTGTTTCAAGCTGAATCTGTAGTACATAGTGTGTGTGTGTGTGTGTGTGTGTGTGTGTGTGTGTGTATATATATATATATATATATATATATATATATATATATATATATTTTTTTTTTTTTTTTTTTTTTTTAGACTGAGAGTATAATAAAAAAAATTGCTCTGAATTGACCTGAATTCTCTCTACTCTTCAGTGTATCACAGCTTCTGGTCTATTCTCCCACTGTTTAAAAGTAGAGCATGAAAAGCTCTTTGTAGCAAAAGTTGTGCTTTGGATTTGCTTTGGTTCAGTCCTGGCTCTGTGTTCTCCTCTTTCTTTCTGTGATGTTCGTTTTCAAATGTGTTTCCGGACCCGGTCAGGCTTCTGTAGTTTACTCCAGTCAAGCCTTAGAGTAGCTTTACAGCCTGTGTGACCCTTTACCCATCACAGCTTGTAAGAGCTATGATAAAAATAATAAAAAATACAAAAAAAGACTTAAATGGCTTATTAATCATTTCTTAATGTGAAGAATTACTATTTTATAGCTACTATGAAATTAATTGGTCTCAGGTGTTGAAGTGTTGGCCATAGAGACCTTTACAGTTGAAGGGGTTAGTGGTTGTTCCTATTGTACTTTCTTAAATATCACTTTGTGATTTCTCTGTATAGAATTCTTCTTCGTCTTCTTGCAGCTGCTCCTGTTAGGTGTTGCCAAAGTGGATCAACTGTCTTCATTTCTTCTGGTCCTCTGCATCTTCCTCCTTCAAACCAGCTGCTTGCTTGTCCTCTCTCGCCACATCCATAAACCCCCTCTTTGCCCTTCTTCTTTTCCTCTTTTCGGGCAGCTCCATCTTCAACATCCTCTTCCAATATAATCATCATCTCTCCTCTGGACATGTCCAAACCAACGCAACCTTGCTTCTCTAACTTTGTCTCCAAAACATCTAACCTGAGCTGTTCCTCTAATATACTAAGTTCTTTTCCTGTCCATCCTCATCACACCCAACGAAAATCTCAGCATCTTTATCTCTGACACCTCCAGCTTTGCCTCCTGTCTCGTCGTCAGCACCACTGTCCCCAACTCGTATATTATAGCTGGTCTTACTACTGGCCCATAAACCTTCCCCTTTTATTCTTTCTGGTATCACAGATTGCTCCTGCCATCTTGTCACCTCTCTTCAACACTCCCTGTAACTGTGAACTAATGATCCCAAGTACTAAAATTCCTCCACCTTGCCATCACTGCTTTCTGCATCTTGACTACTCACTTTCATTCCTCTCCTTTCTAGAGAATGTCTCCATCTCTCAAGGTTCTCTTCAAGCTGTTCCCTACTCTTGCTACAGATCACAATACCATTAGCAAACATCATCCACGGGGACTTCTGTCTAACCTCATCCGTCAACCTGTCCATTACTATTGCAAACAAGAATGGTCTCAATGCTGATTCTTGATTCCACCTCTACTTTAAAAGCATCCTTCACTCCTACTGCAGACCTCACCACTGTCACACGGCCCTCATACATACCCGATACCATCCTGACATACTTCTCTGCCACTTCTGACTTCCTCATACATAACCATAACTCCTCTCTAGGCACCCTGTCATATGCTTTCTCCAGGTCCACAATGACACAATGAAACTCCTTCTGACCACCTCTGTATAGAATACTATATGGAACTAAAATGTAGCGTGATAAAGTTTTCATTTTTTATTAGTTGTTTTAGATAGTTGTCATCTGGCTCTAATCTCTGTTATGTGTTTTTTGTTAATTTTGTTTAAAGAGAACTTTTAAATAGCACTGAAGGGTGCAAAGCCAAACATTAGATAATGAAAATAATAAAACTGACCATCTAGAACATTATAATGAAATATAACCATTAGGTACACAGAATTGAATCCACTGCTGATAGTTTCCTGAGGTGCATGTTTCTATTGTCGTGGCAGTTTTCTGTAAAAGAGCAAATGCAACTTTGCATGCAAGCAGAGGAAGACAGTGGCCAAGGGAAGAAAAATGGAAGGTGTGCCATGGAGGTCATTTTTGTTTTTGTATTTTTGTTGTGGTTAGTGACTTGCCATCTTGTATTTACAGTTAGTCATCGCAGCCATGCTGTTCTTGGGTTGTTTACTTTTACCAGACTCCTGATAAACCTGTAATTATGAGGGAATAAAAAGTGAGTTACACTGATTCCAATAACAGAAACATAAGCAACATGGTTCAGAGAGTGGGTAATATCACCCACCCACCCACAACTATAATTCCTCTGTCTAAAGCTTATTTAATGCCAAGAGCCCAATCAATTCTATCGACCCAAGCAAGAGAGAACCTTTCTTTATCATATGCACTGTTTACAAATTCCCAGTTACACCACCGTTCGTCATAAATTTACAGCCAGTTAATGATGGCCTCCTGTCATACTTTTACGGGGCCATTGATTAAAACATTACGGCTCTAATTGAGTGTGCTGATCGATCGGCTTCTCGCTGCTGCTGCCTGAGCCTGTGAGTGAACAGGACGAATGGAGAAAACTGAAGCCCTCAGTGCCCCTGGGGATCAAGCTGCTGATCCGGGCCTGAGAAAAGGACAAGGGGAGTCAAGGACAAAAAGAGTGAAGGTGATGAGGCAACGTTTGTAGGCATGCGCATATATAAAGTATACATTAAGCTTTATCAGAATGACATACCCTGCATTGCATATTTTTTAGTGTTCTTTTTAGTAAAAATTTTTTAGCCCATTTAGTGTTCATGCAAACTACTTGCATAGATTATCACACACTTGCCCCAAATCATTTCAAGAACCTCCAAACAGATTTGCCATTGCAGGGTGGGGCCTCTGGACTGGTTTGTCTAGGACATCCCACAGATGCTTGATCTGATTGGGATCTGGGAACTTGGAGGCCAAGTCTACTCGTGTGAGACCGCTGACACACAAGCTGAACCTTTAAAAGTACTTAGGCTGTAGAACAAGAGAAAACTTTTCAATGCTTTGGAGCACACAGCATGGTGTTGCAACTAACTAAAATATGTATACAGTGCAATAGACTATAATGCACTGTAAAATATACATGGAGTGCAAATTACGGCAGAATCGGGCCCTTGTGTCCAGCGCAAGGCCTCGTACAGCATGCTGATCATTCAGGAGGCTACTAACACATACCTAAGTGAAATATTTTCCTGTCATTAGCACGGAATGATTTTTAGGAGCAATATTGCAGCTCAGCACAGCTCGTGTACAGCCACTAATGTACCACCAAGGGCAAGGTAACCCGTGGCGATATTATAGAAAATGGAGCTTTTTAGTGCAAGACTATCTCTCCATAGGGTTTTGCCATAAAGAAGTCTGTCCCAGCAGTTTTCTGTTCTGTGCCGTCTTCCTTCCCCACACTCTTTGGACTGCCAATTAAAGGCGCCGAGGGCTGGACACCTGCAGGGTTTATAGCTGCCTTTCAATTAGGAGCTGGTTTAGGCCTGCAATAAACCCACTACTCTGCACAGCCAATGTACATAACTGCCTCAATTTAACAATTAAGGGGTGAGGGTGGTTTGGGAGGGGGTGGGGGGGGTTCTTTGACATGTGGGATGCACTATGGGAAGTGTAGTGTGTGTGTGTGTGTGTGTGAGAGAGAGAGAGAGAGAGAGAGAGAGAGAGAGAGAGAGAAAATGCATGTCTTTTTTCTGTCTATGTGAGTATGCACGAATGAGAGAGAGTGAACGTGTCCTCCTCATTCATCTTCAGAACTGTCCCAGATATTGAAGTTGCTTCTTTCTTTTATGTGTTTCCCTGGTCGCTTTCCTCCGAAAGGAACACACTCCGTTAGTTCTGAATCCACTTGCAGGGCAGTGAAGGGGGGTCAGACACAGGCCTTGAAAAGCCTCAGAGTTTAGTGTTAACCAGGAGAGCTCCATGATGCATCGATCTGAATGGAGCTGATTCAGTTGCATCAATTCTGGTCTGGCAGAATTGACTGCAGTTACTTCTAATCATATTCAGTAAAGTGTGTGCTTTACTGTGCTGAAATAATAATTAGACATTGGGTGTCCATGATACAGTATGGATACAGTTTTTCCAAAGCAGTGACCAACCTAGAAGGAGCTAGTAACTTTAATCAAAGCACATCATACTAGAAAGTGAATGAAAAGGATACATTTTGGCTAAAAAAGTAAAATCTGGGAGCACCCTCTTAAAGAAGAATCAAGTCCAGTACTATGTTTTTATATTTTAAGTCTTTAGCCACCCATCATCTATCTATATTTACCCCTTATTTAGCCAATTTTTTTTATTTTAATGCATTCTTGATGATTCAGATGATGAAAATAAATGCAGTTCATCTGCACAGTTTGATTAAGTCAACCTATTGTCTATTAATTTATGTAAACAACCAGAATGTTTGCTTTTATGCAGCCCTAGTACATAATGTTGAATATTCTGTTCAAAACATTGAACTGAATTTATAGTGAAATTTGAGACATAACAGTTTTTTGAAAAAAAATGAATACGGCTGGTGTGAGATCATCAGAGAAATCAGATTAATTATGTGAATCTGGTTGCAATACACTAAAGTTTAGGTGGTGTTCAATGGTCGAAATGAGAGAAAATGCAGATTTGTGACCCTTTAAGATACTTTCCTCTGAAACTGAAGCATCATCCTCAAGTTCCCTCTTGCTCATCTGGGATAATGGTGCACTTTTTGGACAACTGCTTTTGATTTCTCTGACTGAGATGCATTCTCTCTTCATTGCTCTTGGTTTCTCTCCCTGTAGCTCTGTCTCACTTTCTTTTTCTCATTCTATCTCTCTCTCTCTCTCTCTCTCTCTCTCTCTCTCTCTCTCTCTCTCTCCTGTTTCCCTCCCCTGCTGCTGCCCTATTTATCTTTTTTTCCATACCTGAGAGTGCCATCATACGCATGTTCAACATGTTTATTTTGCTTTCTGATGATGTGAAATCCAAACAGAAGCTGCATTTCTTGCCCTGTTCACAGCAGGTAGCGATGCAGGTTTGCACGTAGAAGCGGGTCCATTTGACAAAATATTTTCCCTTTTTTTATTTAAATCCTCCTCTTGTTCTTTTCAGCTGCCAATTAAAGGAACTGTGTTTCTATCTGAGTACCTTATGTTGCATTTAGACACTTTTATTTCTGTGATATAGTAATCATCCGCACATCTCCAGATCCCTTCCCGTGAACATAGATGGTTATGATGCATGCATTTTGAAATTTTCATAATTTCTTGGCTTTTTAAAGTTCAGTGGAGAGGTTGTGGCTCCGTAGGGACTGGCAGTGTTAACGTGGCGTGCCCATAAGGTTAACAGTGGCCAATTGCTGTCGATCAGCTAGATGAGGCCTGTCATTTGAATCTGGCCACTGAGCAAATCGAAATGACGGCAATTCTGGCATGGGGATAATTTTCGGCAATTAAGCAATTTGTGACGGAAAAAAATAATTTTCTCCCTGGCATGCCTCTCCCTTGCAAAGAGTCAGTATACTGTGTTGAGAGAGAGAGAGAGAGAGACGGGGGGAAAAAGAACCTACAACACTAAGTCTCCTGGGCTTGGCAGCTCATTTTCTAACTTTGAGCAGATGAAATGTTTCGCTAGTCAAGCGAAGGCCCTGCTTAGCCTGCATGGCTCATGCCATGACGTATGGGGCATGTGCACGATCAGATTTTTTTCCTCACCCCACAGACTTCACAGACACTCAAGCTGCTCTTCATTCCTCTGAAAAAGTGACTCCACCTCAGCAACCCCTTTAAGAAGTGCCGTTCTGGTAAGGCATCGCAATGAGGACATTTAATCAAACCAAAGCGATCTGATTGTGCGGTGCAGCTCGCTGTCTCCGTGCCTCTCCTGAGCTTTTCCTGGCTGCAGCCATACATATCTCGTTTCCTCATAAGCTCCCTCTCGCAAAGTGGGATGCATTCAGATGAATTTATAGGCTTGTTTGTGCTTGTACAGGGGGATGCCGCTCAGACCCTGCAGACGGCCCTAATCTCTGTGGGCCTTCTTTGATTTCCCACAAGCATTACCTTTTCTGCTCTCCCTCCTCATTAGGCCACTCTCTGTGTTCTCTAACACATATGACAAGCAGCCCTCAAACTTAACCCCTTCTCAGTGTTTGCTCTGACATCTCAGCTACTGCCCCAAAACTGCAGAAGCTGAAGCTGTTTAATTTTCTCGAACTGATATTTGTAACCCAAGCTTTCTTTAATTATTGAGTCATACCCTTAAGAAACATTTTTTTTTTGTTTTTTTTGTTCCCTTAACCCCCACCCTCCCCACATCCCCATTAAAAGCCAAAGAATAGATTTGGCTGCAGCTTCCTGGTGAGATGAAAGTCCAATTATCTCCACAAACGAAAGGAGAAGCCTTAATTAGGGCCAAACCAAATCTGCACAAGGGGAATGTGCTCAGACACAGTGATGGACACACCGACTGGTCTCCTTAGTGACTGTTAGCAGGAGGATGGAGGGGGGATATTGGTATATGCAGGGTAGGTAGAGCAGTAGAAATAGGAGAGTGAGGAAGAAGAAGGCAAAAGAGGGAGCTGGAGAGAGTGAGAGAAAAGAGAAGAGAGGTTGCCCACGCTCTGCGCTGGCGAAGGTGTGTTGGTGAGGGAGGCCCAGCCCAGCTGCTGCGGGGCTCTGATTACTGCATGCTACACATCCCCCATTTCCAGCCTTGGCTTTGATCTGCTCCCAGCCAGCAGGGGGCCGCTAACAAAACAAGCTTTTAATGTTCTCTCCGGCTACAGCCTCTATCTCCTCTCTCCAGCACATACCACACCCTACCAGCACTACAATGCATAGCAAATTGCTCTCTGGCCCTTCCTTTTCTTCTACGTGCTATTATAATGTGTGTGTGTATGTGTGTGTGTGTGTGTGCATATGCCTGTGTGTGTGTGTGTGGAAAAAAGTGTTCAGGAGACTCTCCGAACCCAGAGGAGATGGTAGAAAGAGCCAGAGTGTGTCAAGAAGAGGGGATACAGGGTCACAGGCACTGGAGCATGCAAACAGGCTTTACACACTAAGGCCAGGCTCACAGTGCTCTCGCCGCCTCCACTGCTGCGACTAATAAAATAACAAATAACAGATTTTTTATCATCGTCAATGATGTGGAATGGAATGGGATGGACAGCTTCAAGACTTGTTGTAGCCCAGCTCACCTTTATTTATTATGCTCTATTCACAAGCACATTCATTCTTTGCAAGGCTGGACATGTTTTAAACAACACTGGAAAGTATCATTGAAGCTATTTGTCAGTTTTTGCTTCTAAAGAACCAAGCTTATATTTTTAATGTCTTGTTGAAAAATGGTTCTCCAGATCTTCCTGAAGGACAGTGTTGTTGTCTCTCATTTACAGTCCAGTCTCTGTACCTGAGCAGTTTGATAGTTCTGTGTTGTTTAATCCACACAGTGATCCACGTCTGAACCTTCAAGCAGAACAAAGTGTCTAACTTAAGACATGAAGCAGTGAAGAAACAGGAGCAGATGATTCCAGATGATGAGGTGATTAGTTTAGTGCTGAATGCTGAGTGGTCAGAATGCCTTTGCCTATCTGAAGGCACTTTGTCTCACTAAAACATTTATTTCATCTAATCTACTAAATATGTCAAAGAACATTTTGACAGATATAAAGTTCTAATTTCTGCACACCCAAGCAAAATATAAAGAAATGAGGGGTGGCTCAAAACTTTTGCACAGTGCAGAGCAATGTATATATTTACATTTGCGGCATTTAGCAGACACTCTTATCCAGAATGACTTCCATGTCCAAATTACAGGGACAGTCCACCCTGGAGACACTCAGGGTTAAAGGTCTTGCTCAGGGACCCAGTGGTGGTAGTGCCAGAGGTGGAATTCGAACCTGGGACCTGTGTGTGTATGTGTGTGTGTATAGCACTGTGCAAAAGTTTTAGGCAGGTGTGAAAAAATGCTGTAAAAAAAGAACGCTTTCAGAAATATAAATAATGATTGTTTATTTTTATCAATTTACAAAATACAAAGTGAGCGAACAAAAGAAAAATCTAATTCAGATCAATTTTTGGTGTTACTACCTTTTGCCTTCAAACCAGCATCAGTTCTTCTAGGTACACTTGCACAACGTCAGGGATTTTGTAGGATTATAGTCGGTGTCTGATCAACCAGTTTTACCAAACAGGTGCTGATGATCATCGATGTGACACCGAGGTTGAAACACAGTCATGTTTGGAACAACCGACCGGCCGAGTTCCTTCAAAAACTTTGTACAAGTGTACCTAGAAGAACTGATGCTGTTTTGAAGGCAAAGGATGGTCACACCAAATATTTGATTTAGATTTCTCTTTTGTTCATTCACTGCAATTTGTTGAATGATGAAAATAAACGAGCATTCTTTGTTTGCAGCATTTTTTCACACCTACCTAAAACTTTTGCACAGTACTCTGTGTGTGTTTGTGTATATATATATATATATATATATATATATATATATATATATATATATATATAGCGCTAGGGTAGCTGAATGGGTGGCATGTGAAACCGTCTGATTCCAGATATATATATATATATATATATATATATATATATATATATATATATATATATATATATATATATTCAGCTACCCAAGTCCACTGCCTGTTCTCCGTAATTAATACAGTGTGTGATTACATTTAACCTTTTCATTCTTTTCATTTCATTCTCTATGAGTGTCACGTTTTCGGCCATTTCTGATTGTTTTACAGAGATGTCACAGGAGCTGGCAAAAATGGTTTTCGATTCCCTAATCATGCTGCATACTGTTCCCCTGCTCGTAGGTTTTCTCTTTCTGTCTGGTAGGAGGTGAATAGGCGAAGGAGCTGCGGATGAATTGCATCGTAGCATGTCTTCCATCCAAAGCAGAGGATTACAGGAAACCCCTGAGCTTACCTGTGGCTCTCAGCTGTTCCCCTAATATCAGACAGCCCCTGTTACCCACTGCTGCTGAATAACATTGAGCCAAACTCACTATCTGCTGTGTTGAACACCACACCACGCGGCAAAAATAAGCACTGAATCCCTCACTATCAGGAGCAGCAAGAGGAAGTACAGTAATTGATTTGTACTGTTTGAGTGGCATTTAGCCATGCGAAAGTTTTAATACAACATGAACTTGTTCTTCATGGCTTTTGAATCCTTAAATACATGGCTTTTTCTCCAGTCCTTTTGGGATGTTAGCGCTTCTAACATAAATTGATCTACAAACTGACAAAATACTGGCCAAAGCCTGCAGAGGCTTCATGAAATAGTAATGAATTACAATTTATTTTTATATTTTTGAACAAGTTTTAATTAATTTTACCTCTAGCTAAAAAATAGATAAGCTAGTAGGGGAAAAGAGGTCATTGCTGAGAAAGCGTTTGAATATAAATACAGAAATATGCTGGGTGGAAAAATACATAAATTTATCACCAATGGTATGGTACTGTGGTGGCAACCCGCTCTACCGTTAGACACATCTCAAATTAATATCCTGACATTTCTGCTTGTTCTGTGCATATAAAAGTGAGAGAGGGAGAGAGACATATGCTCACTAGAGCCTTCCTTGTACTCCCACTCACCACAGGTACGAGCTCAAGCATGTCGGTGAGGAGAGAAACCAGAAACTCTTCAGCCCCCCCTTCTCTTTTTTTCTACTGCAGAGCTTTTTTTTTTTGCTTTTTTTCACCCCGAATGTGACAGCACAACGCCACCTACCACTGTGACGGTGCATTTTAAAGTGGAGAGCTCCATCAATAAATAATAGGCAGAGTGGCGGAGAGCAGCGGCTGATCAGCCCCACAGCGCTATCTCACCAAAACAACTGCCTCCGTTTTCATCTGCCAACCAAATAATTCCACCAAACTCACCAGCACACCTCACCAGCTGGGCTGCCTGCACGGGTCACGTTCGCCCTGGGACACCATGTTTAATTCCAGCCATTTGTACTGTCCTCGACGGCGTGTGTTCTTGTTCTTTTTGCACTGATGTTTTGAACGGGTGGCGAAGGGGAACCTTGTTTTCTGTCTAGTTCTGTTGGATTTTTTTTTTTTTTTAGCATGTGCTGCTGGAATTCGGTTGGAGTTGGGGTTTTATGTATGTATTTTCTTCTGTTGAGACTTGTTCACTTGGATTTTTTTTTTCCCCTACCTCTCTAGAATAGTAAAAAGAACACCCCCTGTAACACCACTGTGAGGACACCAAGCACTGTGTCCCCAGCTACACAAACAGATGGAAGCACTGCAGAGAAGCAGAGCACATGTTGTGTATCCGTGATAATGTAGCTTCTCACTGCATAATATGATAGTCCTGCTGTAGTTTGTGCTGTACTCTCTTATGGAATGTGCAGTCTGAGGGAAGATGTGTGTGTAAAGCTTGTGGGTCAGGTCGTATTATGCACACATGTGCTGTGTGTGTGTGTGTGTGTGAGGTTTTTAAATTAGTATTAAGAACAGACACAGTGGAAAGTGAAAGTGACTTTTCTCGTCATTGTGAAACCTCTGCATTTTACCCACAAGTCGGGGGCAGCTATTAAAAGCACCTGTGGAGCAGTGATTGAGACGGTACCTTGCTCAAGGGTACCTCAGGGCAACCTACTGGTCCAGTACTCAAAACCATGACTTTCTGATCCTGGGGCCTAGTCCCTAGCACTAGACATGTTGCCCCAGTTAAGTGTGTGTGAGTGACAGAGAGGGTAAATGTAAATTATTTTTGTGGCATTTGGTATACTATGTGTGTGTGCGTGTGTGTGTGCGTGTGTGTGTGTGTGTGCGCGCGTGAGATTCAGTTTCTGATCCCAGATGTTTCCAGGAGGGTGGAAACATGAGCATTGACCTTTTGGGGCATTTGCATGTATAATTATATCTAAAACAGGAGAAAAAAAAAAAAACATGCTCATATAACATGTTAGGTTATTGCAATCAGTGTTTGATTAAACATGACATAAGAAGGAACAGAATCAGCGGCGATACATTTATTGCTTTACCTTTAAAGCTGAGATGTACAGTATATGACTCCTTATCCTTCTAACATCAATGGGCAGGCCTTAACTCTCAAACACTGTAAAGGTGAAGGGAATATGTAAATATGTGGGACTTTACAAAAATAATGGTATAATAATAAGGATGTTTTTGCTGGATTTTTTAAAATCAAACTTTTTCATTTTTAGCATGGCATGTTTGATGTGTGACGTGGCCTTTAAGCTTGAGGATTATGTCCTGGAAAGCTTCGCTGAGCTGCACTGATACACCAATCAATGGAAATAGCTTGTAAAGATAGTTTTACAAGACTGTGTGTGTGTGTGTGTGTGTGTGTGTGTGTGTGTGTGTGTGTGTGTCTTAGTGAGAAAGTCTGTGTTCCTGGAGCCTCTCTGGAGAGGCTGTGGCGGCTACAGGCTGTCTGCTCTATACATGGTTACTGCAGCTGCTCCTTTGAGACGTGGCCACCTCTTAATGGCACTGATATTTAGATCCACATAATGGGCCGGTCTTAAGGAAGTGGCTCTCTCAGCCCAGCCTTCATCAAATCTCAGTGGACCTGTGCTCCGCCGGCCTGTCTTCTTTTCTGCTCTCATCTCCAGGGCCTTGATCCTGGACTGCGGCTACATTAAGCCTCACTTCAGAGCATCCTGACAGGGCTGCCCCCTTCAGCATGCAGCGTTTACTCTACTAGCAGCCTGTAACTAGCAGCACTGCGATGCAATTAACTCCTGTATTACCTGCATTATAACAGCCGGCCAGGTGCAGCCTGAGAGGATCACAGTTGAAGCTTCTCTTTTCCACTAGGGCTTTTTTTTTCCTGTATGTGTGTGCCCGGATCTGTATGCAAATACTAAAAAGCCTCATATAGGCATGCACTGATCGCCAGAGCTTTAAAAACCACTTGCCTAATACTGTGTGGGACCCCCTTGTGCCACTTAAAGAGCTCCTGTTGAGGCAGGAGCTCCACAAGTCCTCAGAAAGTGTGCTGTGGTTTCACTAAGTTGAGCAGGTGCCTTCATTGTTCAGACCAGTTCTACAGCACATCCTGCAGATGCTCGATCAGATTGAGATTTGTGGAGTTTTGGAGTCAAGTCAGCACACTGAACTTATTGTCATGTTTTGTTTTTTCATTCCTGAGCAGTGTTGCAGGGAACATTGTCCTGCTGAAAGAAAGCATAGCCATTGTTACCATGAAGGGCCGTAATTGGTCTTCTTAGGTAGGGGGTGTCTGAGGCAGATCCACATGAGTGCAATAACCTAGGTGTCCCAGCACAATATTGCATAGAGCATCACACTGTCTCTGCTGGCTTGCCTTCCTCACACCGTGCAGCCTGGAACCATCTGTTTCCAAGGTAAGCTGAAAACATGCACTCAGCTCTCAACATGAAGTAATAGAAAATACAGCTCCATGGTTCAGTTCTGATGCTCTTAGAGTCAACATCTGAAGTATGCAGCGCAACACTTGCATAAATCAGACATTTCTTTGGAATCAAGTGTTGTGCTCAGATGAAACACTTAACAAATCTTTTTCTACAGTTGAGCTTTGTTTGGGGAGAAATGACGAGCATTTTTAATTCCAGTTCTTCACTAACTTCTGAGAAAGGACATATAATACCTTAAGGTCATGTGTCAGGCAGCGATTACAGGTGATTACAGGATTGGTGATTACATCACCAATTCTGGAGACTACTGCCTTACTGTTAGCCAAGAATTTGAGGAAGAAACTTAGAATATTAAAAAGATACAAAACACACATTGAAATCAGCCCATTATTTTAAAAAGGCTAGACATTCTCTTTTCTTCCACCAGAGATGGACATCATTGAAAACCTGCTCAGATATTAGACGCTTAGTACACTTTGTTCTCTGAATATTCTCGAACTAGAGCTGTTCTGTAATGCCAAGGTTTTGCAGAAATACTTCATAACTGAGTTTCAGGCAGAGAACTTGTTTTCTCAACTAAAATCAACAAAATGTGTCATTTGTTTGTGAATGCCCAAACTTTTATGTACAACTGTGTGTGTGTGTGTGTGTGTGTGTGTGTACAGTGCCTGGGTCTAATTGGGTCAGCTCTACTTTTGCACTCCCCTGAAGGCCCGAGTCCTATTCATCCCTTGTAATTTACCAATGTAATTTATTACGTCAGAGGGATTAAACAAAAACATTTGACCTAGATAACAGAACGGGGAGCAGCGCTCCCTGCTGCCCCCTGTGTCAGCAAGGGCACCTGGTGCGCGGGGTGTATTTGGACTGGAGAATAATGCTTCATACAAGACACAGCTGGACCCTTCCTCATCCCTCTCTTTCAGTGCACCTGCTTTTTCTCAGATGAAAAAAGATGAATAGCCATGGATGGTGTTGTGCATTGGTTTCAAGGCATGGTTGAGTCTGTCATGGACTCTGCATCTTTTTATTTATTTATTTATTTATTTATTTATTTATTATTTTTCTTTACCCCAGTGCAATATCTACGTTTGAAGGCACTGACGTGTGTTGGTATGTGTGAGCAAAAATGAATTTTTATTTATTTATTTTTTGTGCTTGTGTCCTTGTTGAACAAAATGTTTTTAAGTGTTTCTACCATCTTTAAAGTAGAAAGTAACAGTTCCACTGTCTGCAAGTTTATTTTTCTTTCTTTTTTTGCGTGCAAACTTTTTTGATGTGCCTCACCCTGATGCTACGTGTGCTGATTTGATAGCCACTGAAGTGTAAAGGTGAAGAAATGCCTTTATTTGAGAAAGATAAGAAAGGGACAGAGAGAGAGAGAGAGAGAGGGAGGGAGGGTTCGCGATGGTCATTATTCCTCTTCCGCTAAAGCAGTAGATCACTTCAAACATCAGCCAGAAGCTCCAGAGCGACCCCCCCTAGCCCTCGGACCCCCTTGTGTGTCTTTCACAGATGTGAATCCTCACAAGTGTACAAAGCAACATTCATGCCCACACAGGCCTTACATTTTCCTCCCTATAATGAGCTGAAGGCGTGTAAACTTCGCACAGACGAATGGGTCGAGGGCAGCGCTCGTTTGTGACACATGCCATATCTGTCCCTCCATCTTTCTGTCTCTCTATCTCTCCCTTTTAATTTGGACTCTAGCGGAGTCATTTTTTATCATTAGAGACGGAGGAACTATAGTGATTTTTAGGGACCCCGTTGCGAGAGATGCATTGAAAGAGCCACGTTTGGTCAAATTTGTATTACGCTCACAGAGTGCTGTACTTCAGAGCTCTGCATATGAAAACAATCTGCCAGAGATGCTGAAAACGAAGGACGAGGGCAAAAACAGGCGGCCCGACTCTGAATCAATTTTATCGATGATGTGCTTATGGCCCAGCAGCCATATTTAGCCACTTGTTTTTGGTCTTTGCCCCATTTTGGCCACACGATGCTTTTATCAATAGCATTCAGGAGCTACCGTCTGTTTACTGTAAGTGAAAGTTATCCACATTTTTCAGCTCAAACTTTCAGCTTTCAGCTGAGCGTCTGCAAGCTTTTTTTTACATTTTTTTTTTTTACTGTCAGCTGAGTTATTAATAGTGTGATGAGGAAGCAGGGGGCCAGACATTAATCTGAAATGCTGCTTCTTTGTTTTGCGCTTGACACAGCGCCTCGTTCGGATGCGGGCCGGTGTCCGGATGTCCTAACTGCCAGTAAAAGCACAGTGACTGTGGGCTGTTAATCACCCCGTCCTTTCAACCGAGTGATGACGTGATTTCCTGGGTCTGTATCAGAGTGTAGTGATCTAGGATGACTGTATTGAGTATTGAATGTGATATGAGAGGTAATTGCTGATCATAAATCATGGCTCTTCCTCTGACGACTGTTAGCTAAATATAAGACTCTTGTTTGTTGGTGTGTGAACGGGTGTGTGTGTGTGCTGTTTTTATTAATCAAACTGTCATTGTATTATTCAAAACTGAAAGTACAGAACTATAAGGTGGGGTATATTGCTTAAGTACGTGTGTGTATGTGTGTGTATATAATAAATATATATATATATATATATATATGTATATGTATGTATGTGTGTGTGTGTGTGTGTTGGGGACATGACCTAACTTCTTGTATAGCAGAAACGTGTGTGGGTGTGTGTAAAAATACAGACAGGCCCAGCACTATTGGAGATGGCATTTATCTAAAAAAGAAATGTGACCCTCACCTCAGGCTAAGAGAGAAGCACACACAATTTTGCAGCTTTACTTCCTCAGCATTTCTTTAAAGATGGTGAAAATTAAAGGGGTGATGAGTCATTTTCTGCAGTTTTTAAGGGCAACCCTATTCATTAGTGAACCATGCAATAACCAGGGTTTTTTATGGATAAACTAATCTACATAATTATCTGGGAAAACTCCCTGATTCCATTGCATCATTTTACTTATGCTTGAATATTAACAGCCTAATTTGGGGAAATAAAAGCACAAAACAACACTGTTTAAATGTTAAAACAGTCGATATCATAGATGCCCAAGGTGACCCCTTGTCCAGTGTCTTATTTGGATGGAGACATCTGTGGCACCGAACTTGTCACCAATAATTTATGCCACACAACTGTCTGGGCATGATTTATTCAGAACGGGGCTTAATTAATACATTCAATCAATCAAGCTAATTAAGAACACAGTAGGAGCTCACGCAGGTACACAGCAGTGAGCACGGCCAGCGTGCAGCTAATAGCACCTTACAGATTACTGAAATGGTCAAAGTGTGTGTGAAGGAGAGAAGAGTGAATTAATTGTGTTCTTGTAATGTCTGTATAAGTGGACCTCGATTCTGAGCTATGTTGGGCCTCTAGCACAAAAACATGGGCCTCAGAGTGTCTAAGGCGAACCTTTCCTTCTCATCTCACGTTCCTGATCTTTTCCAAACATGCATGTACCTTCTTTCAAGCATCAGGAAGATCTCGCCCTTCCTCACAAATGAGGTTACTCAGATACGTATCCAGTCAGTCGTGATCTCTAGACTGAACAACTTCCTGCTAGACGTCCTTACCCTTAGGGGCCGCCAGAACCTACAGCCGATCCAGAGTGCAGGCTTCACTTTAGTCCACCCAAATTCTCACTGCTCCTCTACTGCCAGCCCTTCACTGACTCCCCATAACACCCACATTGAAGCTGTGACTACAAAGCCACAAATGCTCCCTTTTTAACCAACTACAGTGATGAAACCACAGCTCACCATCCTTACAGAGCTTGCTGCACGCACACACACACACACCCCCACACACACCTTACAGGAACACCAGAGATAAAGGAGAGTTTCACTGATTTACATGAACATTTAAAGTACGAGGCAGCCACTCTTATTCAGAGAAGTGTAGATGAGATGGGCTGAGCTTCAGCTTTTCAAAAGATCATACTTTAATCCCAGCTCTGAAATGATCTTCCCCTGACCATCAGATCTGCCAAGACCTCTGCTGTCTTCATACAGCCATGGAAGATCTGACTCTTCATTCAGCATTTAGGATTAGAAATTTAGAAATCACACTTATGTGCATTAAACACAGCTAATACGTTTCATAATGAGAAACAACTGTTTTTTGGGGGGTTCTTTTTCTCTTTGCTGGTGAAGGTTTAACATTATATTCTTGGTTGCAGGTTCTTTTTTTGCAAAAAAAAAATACGTTTTCTAGTGTGTGCTTTGAAAAAGCACAAAGCACCCCAGTATATCTCGGAATAAGATATGCTGCCACACACTGTAAATGTTAATGTAAATCAGTGTAACTCACCTTTATCTCTGGGGTTCCTGTGAGGTTTGAGTGTGTAGGTGTGTGTGTATCATGCTCTATACGAATGGTAACTAAGAAAAAAAGAAAGTGTAAGCAGCACTAAATCCTGGTGTCATATTTGATCCCTATTGTGCAGTGATGATGCCCACCGATGCCCACTACCCAGGCAGCAAGCCTGGGAATGCCCGCAGGTTCAGCACTTCAAATCCACATGCCCTTCTCTGGCCATTTAGGCTCAGTTCACATCACAAGCCCTATGACTCTATGTTTCTTTCTGCCCTGGTGGTTCACATGTTTAAGTGACTCATATCTGTCATTAGTGTGAACATGCCTGTTCCTGGAAATGAACCACGCGCACACACACACACACACACACACACACACACACACACACACACACACATCATAATTGATCATCAATGAATAACAACAAGGACAAATGGACAGTTTGGGCAGCCATGGTCTAATGTTAAAGATGGCTTGTATCCAGGGAGCTGCTGGTTAAGTCCCCTGGACCACAGAAATAAAACGTGAGTGAGTGGGAGGTGGGTGAACAACTCCTGCATCCACAGCTGAAGTGCCCTTGGGCAAGGCACCTAACCCTACAGGAGCCCCCCGGGCACTGGTATCCCAGCTCAATGCTCCTGGTGTGTGTGTTCACTTCCAGTGTGTGTAGGATGGGTTAAATGCAGAGGAAATATTCCCTGCTCAATGTTCGCAGGCACAGGATTTAATTTTCGTTTCATAGCAGCACAATCCTTCATCACAGAGATCAGCAGCTCAGATTAGTTCTCAGCTGCTCATGATCAGGGGAGGAGATTCAGAAGACCACGCACCTGAATTTTTCTTTAGCATTTATTAGCAAACACTTCAAGTTAGCTACTGTTACTACAGTGAACATGGGATGGTGATATAATGGGAATGCACATGGTGGATACAGGAGCACTTAAGAGAGAGGCTCAAATTGGATTGGGAAAGGTCTGATTTGTGTGTCAATGCCACTCTTAAAAAGATGAGAAACTTTCTTTTGTATTTTTGTACTTTTTCTTTAAGGGTATCTTTTCTTCCATGTCTCTCAGCTGGTGGTGTAGAGTTGCTCTGTTGAAAAATGGTTGTTCCCAGTTAGTGACTTCAGTCAGCGCTGTCACTCCTCCTCATCATTTATCACTTTGAAAGTTATCCGCTACCTCTTGTGCCCTGGCTCTCTCTCTCTCTCTCTCTCCTCTCTCTCTCTCTCTCTCTCTCTCTCTCTCTCTCTCTCTAACTCTCTCTCTCTCTAACTCTCTCTTACCATGTCCATTCTCCCCCGTCCTCTGGGACATGCTGACTCTCCAGTAGAGAAAAGTGTGTGACACTCGGTGAGTCGCCTCGCGGACGAGCGGTTTCCCAAGCAGCCCTGACTTCATCTGGTCGCGCAGAAAGGGACATCAGCCGAGAAAACGAGAGAAAAAGACATGAGGAAAAAAGGACAGGCAGAGACAGAAAGAAAAAGTTACAAAGTCTGTTCCTGTTCTGAACCAGAGTAGTGGAACTTTTTTAACATTCTCTCTCTCTCTCTCTCTGCCTCTCCCTCCTTCTTTCTCTCAGCAGGCAGAGAGGAATAGAGTGGTAGATGGTGGTCCACATGGTTTGGTGAAGCTGTTCTCTGTGCTTTAATGTCAGCTTGTGCAGACCTCATAAGCACTAATTGGAAAGTTTGATTGGCCGAGTTACAGGAGCCTGCGTGGCCTGCTGCGTGAACACAGAGAGAGGCAGCTCCTGGTCTACTTACTTTCACTTTCACCCCTCTCTTCACACCCCCTCTCCTCTTGCACTAGGCTTTGTTGAAGTCTACTTTCTATTCTCTCTGGCTCCAGTAACAGGGCTTTAATCAAAAGCTGCATTCCTGTTGCTCCTGCATACCACTTGTCGGCTTCACATTTGTTTAAACAGGCTTTTCAGCCTTTCAGCGCATTGAGAATCGGGATTCCATGCAAAATATGGTATTTTGTTTTCGTTCTTTCATTTGCTGCATGCCTTTCTCTTCTTTTAGACTTACGTAAGACTGTTTTTTAGACTCATAAGGTCATATGAAAAGGTTTGTACGACCCATGTTAATTGACATGTTTTGAGACCCCCTCCTTACAGAGAACACATTTGTGAGCAACTTATTACAGAGAATACATACACAAATATATGTATGCAGGTATATTACTTATATTTATACATATTGGGCATTGCCCAATATTTGCCACGATTTGTAGACTTTCGATAGCCAGTGCAGGACCTTTCAAAATAAATCTCCATAAAACACTACTTAAGTTTTGAGCAAGGTCATTAAGAGTGCTTGTACCCTGTTCTAAGCAGGAACTGTTCACGGTGCAGGTAAATCCATCCAAACATCTGCCTCTAAAAGCTCCCTTATGGACAGTTTTTACATCAGAACTGGCTGTCTGATGCTAAGACATGCAACTCTTTTAGTTGTATTTTGAATATAATTTGACTGCATTTATGGAAATACCATTTTAATCAGAATTTCTTGTCAATAGGCAAGGATTTATGAAAATTGTCATATAAAGAAATGTCTTAAATTACTTTAAAATTAAAACATTTGCATGAACTTAAAATGAACTTAACAATGTGTTTCTCCTATCATTTTTTTTTTTTCTGGAGAAAGCAGAATTATCAAACTGACTTTTGGGGAATTAGGATAAAGCTCTAAAACAGTCCATTTTACGTCATATGTCTCAGAATGATTTTAAAAGGTAACTGCTGTAACTACTGTGCACCACAAACATTCTACTGTAATAATGATTATAAAGATGCTAGAAGGAAGCTGAAACAGTCAAGCACAGTGACATTTAACTGGAAGAGCCTTTTTCCTTCTTTAAATCACTTTGGCATGTGTGAAAAGGCATTTCTACAGTTAAATTCTGCCTTATTGTTTGGTAGGATTTTTATTTTTTATTTTTTAGGTAACTATAAATCATCCGTGCGGCATCCCAGGTTCCAGATACCTAATGATTGGAAGCTGATGGATGGGCCTGTCTCCATAGTGATGTTACTTCTAATCCAGCTTTGGTCCAGCTGAGGTTAAAGACGTTTAGGCAACTTAGTGTTGCTTTAAACAGAGAATAGATATCTCTGCACCAGTTTTTTGGAGGTTAATATTCAGCTGAGCTCTCCATGAGTTCACATTTTAGCTGAAAGTAAGGATTAGCCCAGTTGACCCTTTCGCTTCCTTCTTGCTTTTATGTCTCCCTCCATCTCGCTCTTGTGGAATCCCCATCCTAGCTACTTTGCTAGGTATTTTTTACACTTCTCTTGCCCAATAGGATCCCTCCATTCTGATGACACAATGCGGCTGTTGATACACTGCTGCTTGGCAACAGACAGTGTGTGTGTGTGTGTGTGTGTGTGTGTGTGTGTGTGTGTGTGTGTGTGTGTGTGTGTGTGTGAAGGGATGACCCAGTTTTTACTCGAGGTTACTACGAAACACACCCGCCTCATTCACAACATCCCCCAAAGCCTCTGGCAAACTCCACGTTCTACAAACCACCCGCTGACTTCACTTTCTGAGGTTTGCTCTGCTGCTGGTGCAGTGAATAATCTGGGCTCCTTTTCGACGCCTCTGATTGGTCGGTTGTGTCTTTGGATATTTAAACCCTCTCTGGCTCATGGTTTGCATTTCAACACAGATGCTACAGTTCCTTGTGTAAAATGGGTCTCTTACAGTATGGAGAGGAACTCGTTAAAACACTTTCTCTTGTGCATTATTGTAGTAGTGTCTTTTTTCTTTTTTTTTTGAGATTTTCAACTTTTATAAATTCTAGCTAAATTACTTTTATTTGTTCATAATTCGAACACATTTTATTTTTGTCACTCCTATTATTCTTCAGAATTAGCACAGTTATGTTTTATTGGCACCCACAGTGCATAATGATTCTGTGGGCTGCAGTCATTTTATATCACTCAGTACAAACCCTCGTAGCTTAAGGACCTTAATCTGTATTGTAATTTGCAGCATCCCTAAAATAACTGGGCTTTAGGTTGTGTACGGTGATACCACAGCTAGCAGAATATACAAAAAATAATAAGAATAACATTTTTATAATAATAATAATGATAATAATAATAATTCACATAATCCTCTCACCCTGCTCCCTCATGTAAAGTCTTAAAATGTCAATTAAAGAAATGATGACATTGACACCACACTTCCACTTGCATTTTGATACTTTTTATCAGGTGTTTATTTCAGAGTTGAATCTTAGAAACCTTCACCATGCTGGAATGAGCCGGTGTTCATTTTCTTCAGCGTTTTGTACTTTGGTTTGACTCCCCGTGGTTGGCGAATAAACCCCACTCTCTCCCCAGGCAAGCTTGGAGGTGCTGAGAATCATGTGTCAATCATGCAGGGAAGCTCGCACAATGTGCTCGTTCCTCTTACTTTTCCATCGTTTCTGCCCTCAGATCCTGTGAAGAACGGCTGATTTCGGTCAGGAAAGTCTCGTGTTTGCTTAATTTCTCGCTTCTTGTTTCTGAAAGGGAAAAATTAGCGCACAGCTCCTGCAGAATCATGTGAGATTTTACCAGAATGTTTATTTGCCTCGCACAAAACAAGAAAAAAAGGAAAAGAAAGAGGGGGGAACGAGTGCTACACAGGTGCTTTCCTAGCATGAGTGTGTTACTGTGGCAACCATTTCTTCCCTAGTGAATCCAGGTTTAGAGTGTAAACATTTTGTCCTTTTTTCATTTTATTTATTTATTTTAAAAGGAGCCTTTTAATGGCCATTAATCACTTGAACCTTGTCGTGGCGTGATGCAGAGTTTTTTGTCTGAAGGTAATAAATGGGTGTAAGGCGAGCCCATTGGGCTTTTGCAGATCAGGGGTGAAAGAAATCGGCCAGAGAAGTCATGGAGCCAGATCCGACTTATGGCTACCTCCATAGTGTCCTTCAGCAAGGCACTTAACTCCAAACTGCTTCAGGCCGATGTCAGTGGCTAAATGGAAACCGGTGCCTGATCTGCAGCTGCAGTGTGATGTATCTTACACACTTAGACATATCACATGACATAAGACTCCTTGTGAAAATAAACTGCCTCCTACCACAGCTTTTCATGTCGCTGAATTGAGGGTGAACGTGTTGCGCATTTTTTGTGCGTTCTCGCTTTGATTAAACTGGGATAAGGCGGGTTATCTGCGCTCTCAGCCGATTGGTTGGACTAATATAGAAACCTCTTACATAGCTCGCCTTGCCTTCTGCTTGTGGCGTCATGCTGTGACAGTATGTGGTAAAAGTTAACTCTTCCTCTCCGCCTCCAGCTTCAAAACCTGCTCTAGCCACACCCTTAGCCATAAAAAAAACCACACACATTAATATTCATCGCAGAGCTGATTAATTATGCATTTATTTTTCTTTATTATTCCAAACCATGTGTCTGCTCCAGCAGTTCACTTTGTGAAGTCACTAGTACCCCGAATGAGGCATCCTTTACCCAGTCATTGTTTGGAGCCTTCAAGTATGCTGCTTTCAGTACACCGTGTGAAACTAATGATGGGTAAACATTCACAGGAAGAAGAAAAATAAATTGCAAATTTTTAATACAAATTTTTCAGGCAAAATATATGCCTCAGCACGTCACACACATAGCAACGGCCCATCGCGGCCCACCGGGTACACAGTGCGTTGTCATTACATGCAGCGTTCACTGGCATCTCATCAGAGTATTGTATGAGATGAAAGCAGTTTATGGCATTCACAGTGAGCATTAAAAGCTAAATTATCCCAGTCCCCTGATCACAGGACTCCTGGAGTGCACAGCAGAAAGCAGGTGTGCCTCTATCCCCATGCTACCTCATACACCGGGAAAAACAACAGAATAAAGAAAAAAAAACAGAAAAAAAACATCTTGAAGCACATTTTGACTCATTTGCATAAGAGCACTTCTACTTGCCAACCATCAGAAATGACCCTCCCAAACTGCAGGGCAATTGCAGTTGAAGGCAAATTGGTCTTTTTGCAGGCTTTTTTTGCTACATAATTGGAGGCTGTTGTCATTGTTTGTTGATGTTGTTTCTTCTTGTACTCTGTCTTTGTTCACTTTCAAGTTTAGGTATTGAAAAATGCCTGATGACAGAATGCTATAAAAACCAAACGGAAGTTCTGTTGCACCTCAAAGACAGATAAACTCACAACTGAGCATAAATCCCATTTACCTGGCGCGACGTGAATGTTTCTCATCGTGGCTTTTCATTATAAAGCGCCGTCAGCATTGCTGTTGTAAGGAATCAGTTGTCAAAGCTGAAGCGTAGCAAGTTGCTTTGGCACGCTAACGCTTGTTTAAATGACAAAGCTTGTTACAATAAAAATAGCACTTGTTCTCCATTGCATAGCAGGACACCAAGTCGCTGTTCACTTCACAAGGCCTGATTTGGATTAGTCACCGTGCATGCAGGCCTCTTATATGATAGCCCTTTAGTTTGAAAGGTTTAATGGATGCTAGGGGGTTATCTGCCCACTAAGAAGCCAAGCTGCACATCAAACATAGCCGTTCACTCAGACCCGGGTAAACATGCCCGGAAACACATCCAAAACACAAGTATGACCACACGGTGCTAGCGTGCTTCTCGGGGCCTTTGAAGTTGTTATCTTGTTAGCATTTGAAAGCCCCCAGGCCAGAGGCAGAGAAAGCCCCGAAACTCCAGGGAACACAGATGTGCTATTAACACACCACCGGCCATTTGCAGCTTACCGAGCCACAAAGGAGAGAAATCAGCCAGCTAGCTGCCACCTTAATCTTACGCTTCGAGGCCTAGCTGGCCGCCATTGACTGCTGACCTGCTTGTGTAGTGGCGTCCCTTTTCTGCTTTTGAAAAGATTGCTTTGGGTAGTCGCAGTGTGCAGTGTGCCACCGCAGTTCGTCTCAATTCATATTATCCTCAAGGTGATAATATGCAGGAACCGTAGACTTTGAACCCAGTCTTTCTTTTCTGTCTTTGTGGAGGAACTTCAGTATTACAGGGCTGTTCTGACCTTGACGAAGTTCTCAGGTTTGAAGCATAATTCAGACTTCGTCTCAGCCTAAGATGGTCCATACCTGTGTGGGGGAACAACTGAGGTTTGGACTGTATACTTGATAAAATGGCCACAACTAGCAGTGTTCATATAGTTGCTTATCACATGTCCACGTTGACACGTTTCTATGGATCGAAATGGGGCTTTTGTCCTTGTGGGGACAAATTTAGAAGCTAGTTTCATGTGGCTGCATGAGATATGCTTGCAAACCACTTTCCCACAAGTGTTTTAAGCCAGTTGCCCTAGTAATTGCAAAGGGGACTACACATGGGAATATTCAAAGACTTCCAAACCATTGGGAGTAAAATTTCAAACTGCATAAGGAGTAGTCATGACCTCCAGATTTGCAGAAAACCACCCGTCTCTTAAAGAATGTGCGTAGTTTGTTGAAGATCCAAACAAACATTCAAGATATTTGATCAACTGCAGTTTCCTTTACTTGCACCCCATGCTCAATGTGCTGGAAATATAAGGGTACTGCTTAGGCACCCTGTGAAATACAATGCAGCTTATGTTGTGAGACTACAGAGCTTCTAAGGAACTTCCTACCTGCAGACTTTAGTTCCATTAATAATCAACACCACCTAGATCTATCTAATTATTGCCTTCCAAAGTCCTTGATTAGCTGAAGGGGATTTGCTAGTTTCAAGGTAACATGCAGGAAGGTTGACCTCCAGTAGAGGGAATGGCTGGCTGGGCTGTTAAAGAAGCTTTGATGATACTGCCATTGCAATGAGAGCAGTCCAGACCACCATTATTATAATTTTTCCCAATTTGTCACATGTTTAAAATTAAATCATAAACCACCTAGAAGTCTGGCCTTGGGTACGCCAAGTACATATGTGAGAGTTTGAAATGGAGTGCGACAAATCACAAGATGCAAAAGAAGTGAAATTTCCATCATAGCGAGGCTAATTTACAGAATGGGGAACCAAGACAGATCTTTAGAAGAGGAACAAGAACGATAGCATTGTCTGTTGGGATATTTATTGAAAAATGTCAAATTTTTCAGTAATGATTAGAAAATATTTGGTGATCAGTGCTCCCACTCTTGGCTGATGATATAAATGTTTGCAGTGTTGAACATTAAGAGCACTTAATTTCAGAAACGATTGCATTTTTAGCCCAGCTATATTTTATACCCTGGCAGGTAAAATGTCAGCACATGGATATTACACCTGGAGTATGCCTTCATGCCACCGAAAAAAAACAAATGCACTCCTTTGATGGTTTTATAAATTGCAATAAATTGAAAACAAATTTTCCACAGACGTCTTCTGCTTTGCATTGGGTGCACCAAAACAACTGCTATGTATTTAGAGCGTTGTAATTGGTGGCTAAATCTTTAGGGAGATCTGTCAAGTAATAAAAACACATTTATATATGCCTTGTTTTGTAGTGGAAATGTTATTTTTGCAACAATCTTGATATCAAAGACAAAAAACTGTGTATTGGAACTGTATACTGTACTCTGAACTCAGTAAACTAAGTTCTTAAGTAATAAGTGAGAGGAATTGAATTGTGGGTCCACAAAGGCAGATCCTATTACAGATTAAGACCTATCAGTGATTATGATTAAATGAAAATTGCCCAACAACCAAGTGCTTTAATATGCACTTTGGAACCAGCTTTATATGGTGCTAACCATTTTTTTAAAAGCATTAGAAGCTTTTGTTCCCTGTTCCGATAGTTCTTCATGTGCTTCTAAACTGAGCTAAAGAAACGCTAAGCCAAAGAACTTTCCTGAGCTTTTACAAGTAGTAGTTGCATTCTCTCGAGGTTCAGTGTCCTACACAACAGCAGAATCATGACAAAGAAGCCGAGCACATGGGGGGTCCAGTGGAGGCAGGAATCGAGCCCCATCAGCATGAGGGACCGAAAGAGCTTCTCTCTTTGAGAGCGTGGGCGGAGACGTGTGCGGAGATGTGTGGAAGGACACAGTCAGTGCACAAATAAAAGGAGAAGACACTCGACTGCTGACAAAGTGGCGAAAAGACCCCCGTCCAGGAGCCCACCAGGGAGCGGCGCAGAAAGCAATAGAGGACCTTCCGTGTGCTCACGAGCGTGAAACGTCCGAGCGCCCCTCCTTCAACGGCAGCTTTAGATGGAGCTGAAGAAGGAGAAGAGGTGAAACTCCATTAGACCTGCGAATACAATGCACATGCATGCTCTAGTTTAAGGGTTTTCACTTGAACATTCTTTTTTTTTTTATCTTCATTCGCCTTATTCTGTCATGTTGATGCGATGCAAACCCCCTCCCTAAAAAAGAGGAAAAAGAACAAAAAAATTTCTCACTTTGATGTACCCAAATGCCTGGCAGGGTGGTATCAAATATTGATCACTTTCTTAGTTCTCCTCCGTGGAAATTACAGAAGAGCCGTGTAAATCAGAGCAGCAGTGAAGTGCTGACCTCTACATAAAGCGTGATGTGGCGTTTGTCTTATTCATTACCTGCCCCAACACTACTGTGTTTTAAGGGCTCCTCCAGCGCTGTGTGTGGACCGAGGGATGCCGCCCTGCTCTGCTTTAATGCAGGCGTCTCCTCCCTGGACAATCAGATGCCTCCTAGTGTCCCTTCATTTATGTGCTTCTCCCATTTATTTATATATCTGTTTCCCAGAGTGCAGTATTACCTGTCCAACAGTGTGGCTAGCTCATCCATCACAAGCGCAGGCCAGCAGCGGCCCCTGTGTGAGGCCCTAGCATACATACACACACACATACACACACGTGGCCCACTCCTCATGAATACATTTTTCACACCTGTGCTTCTGTATTGTGCCCAGTTTCTTGTTCTGTCACTTTCCTTGTCGCCCATCGCTGCCTCTGCTGTCCCACCACACACAAATGGGACACTACAGAGGACACACATACACACACATCAGCATAAACAGACACCCAGCACACACGTTATCCCTCCATGACATGCCTGCTTTAATTTTATCAGTTCAGTTGTTTATGAATTGCACTTTGTTATTGAGGTAAATTGGTTTTTTTTTGTTTTTTTTTTTTGTTGTTTTGTTTTGTTTTGTTTTTTTTTCCCCCCTGATGATTTCTGCTTTGACACACCACAAATGCATATGATGTAATGTTAAAGGAAGACACACACACAACCACTCTCACACACTCTGACACACTCACTGATGGGTGGTGTATGCCATATCTCATAAACGAGATATTCTGTACTCTGCAAGAAAGAGACACACACTTCAACACAAACAGACACACAGCCCGGGACAGCAGCTCTTTATTCACTGGACTTTGTGAACTTCATAACTTCATAATTGGTCCTTTTTGCCCCTCTTTTCTTTCGTATTTATATCTGATTGTATGGAGAACTGCTCATTACATGGGCTATATACCAAAATACAGGATGCGCACACACACACACACACACACACCTGCATTGACGTGAGCAGACACCCAGCTTACATTTATTACTATGTGAACCCCCAGATTTTTAAAAATTGTCCCTCATTAGGACTGTCGTTCATCTGTTTGTTTTTTTTAGTACTGTGTTTCACAAATAGGATTCACATTACAGAAAAGAAACCGCAGCCATGTGTGTGTGTATGTGTGTGTGTGTGTGTGTGTGTGTGTGTGTGTGTGTGTGTGTGTGTGTGTGTGTATCGCACCTTTTTTTCTAACCACACCTTATGAGATGATTGTTTGTTTGTTTGTTTGTTTTTCTTCTTCTTATTTCAATGGTGCATGCGGTGCCAAAACAGCTTTGCTACACAAATGAGGAAAATCAGCATACACACACACGCGCGCGAGCGTGCAGAGTCATTGTCTGTGAAGGAAAGAAAATAGTTTCTCCGGTGACTCATTTAAGGTAGTGATATTATTATTATGCAAATACGTGCAATGCAGAGAATCATTTTTTCCGATTGTGCTTGCTGTTCTAGATGAGCAAATCAGTGCTAATTGTGTGCTCAAGCTTGGCGCGCAGCAAGTCTATCATAGGCAGTGTCAGGAGTTCACATTATGATGATGTATGGATGCAAAGCTATATGACTGTACATACACACACACACACAGACACATATTGAGTGCATTTAGGCCAGACAAACTAGTAACTTTGGAAATTTCTCAGAATTCCTGGGTGAATGAGAGAGAGAGAGAGAGAGAGAGAGAGAGAGAGAGAGAGAGAGAGAGAGAGAGAGAGAGAGAGAGAGAGAGAGAGAGAGAGAGAGAGAGAGAGAGAGAGAGAGAGAGAGAGAGAGAGAGAGAGAGAGAGAGAGAGAGAGAGAGAGAGAGAGATGTTGACAGGAACTGTTTCTGCCTCTTTGGTCTCTTTACAGTGTTGAAAACTCTGTTTTCTCTAGTTATTTATTGATGCATTTGTTTATTTAGCCATGGTACATGAACACTTATTGCTACCCCTGTGACCGCCGCCCTGGCATTAATTCAGTGTTTGTGTATGAGCCTCGCTCAAGATTGTGAATTTAAATAGCCCCCCAAAAAAGTGCTTCTCGCATCTTTTTATTTTTTCCTCTCTTTTATCATAGTCGGTCTGGATTGGACCCCTGTGAGGTGGTTCTGATGATGCTGCAACATGTGCAGATGTGATATTAATTAATAAGGGCTGCATGAAAAATCAATGATGCTAGTACCGTGTTTTTCCCCCAAATAAATAAAAAAAAAAAAAAAAAAAAGAAAAGCGCCCTTGTAGAGTTGGGTCAGAGGACCAGTGGGGAGTGTGCAATGGTACAGTGCTGAAAAGGGCTGAGTAAAAATTGAAACACAATGTGCAGCGATCGCTCTTCACTCAAATGGACAATAGTCTTATTCACCGGACTGTCATTTTCACTCTTAGAGCATTCTGATCCACTTTAGAAAGGGTGGGTTGACCACCATGTGTGCCAAAGGGTGTTTCCTAGCGAGCGTGTTGCTTGGCGTTACTATTTCATGCACAATAGTCGTCCCGCCCCCAATGCATTAGCGCCCAATCGGTGGTTCCCTCCTGTCTATCAATTCTTACTTTCACCTTAGCAACAGGGCCTGAACTCCCACCATTACCATAGACATATTTCTGAAAAGCTCTCATTTAAAATGGACTTTTTTGAGCACCTCTCTCCCTCACACTCTCTCTCCATTTCTGACTGCTCTTTCATTCTCTCCGTCTTTCTTTCATCATCTTTCTGGTTCGCATTCTTTCTCATCTTTCTCTAAGGTCTGACTCAAACCATCCTCTGTTTCCTTTATCACTGCTGATGCTAAACATTCCCCAGGCTGGTGATGCCATGATACTTGCGATGACAGTTGCAGTCTGTAAGCAGATGGCCTGCCGATATCCTCTAATCTGTATTAGCAACAGCTTTGTCATTCTTGGTCACAAAGCTACAACAGTGAGTTTAGATCATTCTGAAAAAGGTTCTTACAGGCGTAGGCAACTTTAGGGAACCTACTAACTGCCTGTTGACATCACACTCTTGTGATCCTTACAGTAAAACTGTAGAAGCACATTATAGAACTTCAAGTTATTTGCAGATGGTCAGCAACTTCCTAAGCAGTCTTCAAACACAAGTAGTCAAAAGCATTTTGCTGCTGGACTTCTCGTAATATATATATATATATATAATATATAATATATATCTCAGTTACTGTAGTCATTCTTATTTAGTTCTTGATTTTATCTTTTCCATCATGGCTTTGTGATCTAACAGTTCCTTTTAAAGCCATAAAGTTCCATAAAGACAACACAGTTCCACTCTTCTGAAAGTTGCTCTGTAGTTTTAAGCTACTACTTCTACTACTACCTTTACTTTTTTGCCATTAGTTTTTAAAAAAGTGACTCAAAATTACCAGCCGTGCAGGTAGGGTTGCATACCATAAGCAGCGGGCAGCGGTGGCCTACTGATTAGGGAGTTGGCCCCAGGATCAAAAGGTCACAGGTTCAAATCCCAGACTGGTAGGTTGCCCTGAGGTACCCTTGAGCAAGATACTGTCCCCATCACTGCTCCTTGGGTGCTTAAAATAAGTGCCTCCTGCTACTTGCGCTGTGTATGTGAAATGCAGAGAATCGTTGTGTCTCTGTGTGCGTGTTTCACAAGGGTAGTCACTTTCACTTTTATACGTGACCTGCTACCGCTTAATATTCATCATCCTCTCTCAGACTGATGCTGCATGAAATTAGATCTTCTGAGGCAGGGTAGGACAGTTTGACTGCAGGACTAAAGTTATACTCCGGTTGCCCTCCGGTCCGTCCAGCGTGCAGCAGATACACATCATGCCAAGCTAGATTTAGCCTGATGCCCCTAACAGCGCCCCATCAATCTGTAATGATGGTGGACAGCGAGGGTCAATTAAAAAATGGTAGTCAGTTTGTTGTGATGGGTTTTTGTGAAGTAGGCATTTCAGCAACTCTGACCTCTTTATTTTATTTGCATACGTCGACTTTTACTCGTATTTGATGCAGGTGCTAATTTTGAACACTGCCTGCCTTTATTTTAGGCATATATAATCAACAAACCGTCAGTGTGACGGCAATTCGTTTCAGTTTTCATCTTCCCCTTCAGGATAAGCGGAAAGGAGTTTCTGTGCTAAGAGGGCTGAACCTGAAAGAGGTGATAGAGGTGCTCTTTGGCTCTCATCTAGAAAAGTGTAGACGAGAATAATTTGTAGGAAGTGTTAGATTAATTTAAGTACGAAAGGCAAGTGTCAGCTCTGTGCTTTGTACCTGAACATGTGAAGCTGCCACTGATACCATCAGCGGTTTCTGAACCGTTGTTTTGACTTACAGGCGCAAAGACACAGAACACAGCGTATTTCTTTCCGTTTTATGCACGTCAAAGTAAATGCTGTCAAACCGCCTCCTTTATCAATTTGAATATTATTAGTACAGGTGCTGCATTTTGCTGTGTCACTCTCTTACTCATTTTCTGAGCCGCTTTACCTAATTTAGGGCCGCAGGGTGCTGGGCGTGGATGCCAGTCCTTTTCAGGGCATTTGCTGTGTCATTACGAATTCTTTTCTCGTATATGTGAAGCGGCGCTGAATGCAAGTCGTTGGTCAGCCGTGGTCCAGGATGCAACGAGAGGTGCACCGACCTCCTTGACCTACTGCTTGATAAAATGTGTTATTTGCAGTTGGAAGTGAGGGACGTGCAGATTCAAAGACAGTATCTTCTCAAGTTGGAAATCTGACCTCAACCCCTAAGCAGAAAGTGAGACTTGGATTTGTGAGGCATCGATGGTGCTGGTCTAGAGGTAGGATACTCACATATTGACCAAAAGGCAGCAGGTTAGCATCCCAACACCAGCTCTACCACCATTGGGTTCCTGGGCAATACCCTTAGGCCGAAGTTGCTCCAGGGGAACTGGAGAACCTGGGCTTAAGGCTCCACTATATATATATATATATATATATATATATATATAATATATAAAATAAATAAAACATGGAAGTCACTCTGGACAAGTAAATGGTGTAAATGTAATATGAGCCCTTTTTGAGGTGATGTTTTGGGCTCCTTTGCAGCTAACAGTGAATAAAATGACTAATGTAGCGCTCAAGCTCCTCCAGGTCATATTAAACACAACACCTGGCTGTTACCTTTGGGAGGATCATGAAGATTCCTCACCACAGTAAATTATAGACCTTTACAAATTGTCTAGAGTGCACTACACACTAGAGAGCAATATTCTGAAAATGCTGAACACTGATCTTCTTTTCAATAATGTCCTGTAGCTCTAATCCATGTCTGCAGGTTTATTATTAGGTTACATTTTTAAGTTTAAATGCTTATTGTTTAACTCAAAGCCAGTGCAATGAAGATATTCAGCAAAGTTGTTGTTTTAAATCTAAGAGTTTATTTGTGTGGCATTTTAAGAAGATAAATGTGTTTTAAACCGTCTCTGCTACTTTAGTCATATTGCCTGTGTAAGGCATGCAATGGTGAGTGGAAAAGAGGAAGGAAGGAACATGGAAATAGCGGTTAATAAGAGGCGACTGTAGAACAAAATAAACAGTTACTCAAGGAAGGTTGTAGGGAAAGAGGAAAGTACAAGAAGGAAGAAAGCAATGAAGGAATGAAAGAAGAAACAAAAATTAAGGGAAGATAGGAAGGAATTATACAAAAAGAACCAAAAAATAGTGGACATTAAAAAAAAGATGGAGGAGGAAAGAATCAAAAAGACCAAATCATACAAGGTAAGAGTGAAGGTATTAAGAAAAAAACAAAAACAATGAAGGAAAGAATGCAGAAATGGACAAAAAAGGGCAAAGATGAATTATGGGAAAAAATGGAATCACACGAAAGAAAGGAAAATATATTAACAAAAGTATAAAACAGAAGCGAGGAGGGAAGAAGTAATATGATGAAAAATTTAAATGGAAGTAGTCTCTGAGCACAAGGAAAGGAGAAGCAAGAAATTATGCACAAAAAGGAGAGAATATACAAAAAATAAATAACGGGCGAGCAAACAAAAGACAGTAAAAGAAGAAAGCGAGGAAAGAATATAGAAGCTGGAGAACTCTAAGTCAGGTAGGTTAAGAAGCACCGCTCTTTCATTAGAGCAGCAGCCTGACAGAAATGAATGTGGGAGCAGGTCAAGACACAGGAATCCATCGTAGACGTTTCTTTCTCCTGAACTGGAAGACGGATGCTGTTATTGTAGTCTGCTTCTCCTGGCGCAGTCTCAACTAAAAGAATGCACATGCAAATATGTCTGCTGCTTAAACCAATAACCTTCATTTCTCACATTTTTCATGCCGGGAGGTTGTTTTAGTGCCCCCAGATAGATGTCTCACTCAGAAACATTTATTTGTCACCATTTGTCCGTATAATTATTCATGAAATTTAAGTTCACTCTCAGATAGCCAGCTCTCAGTTTATAGACACAGTTCTCTGCCTGCTTGCTGTACCATATGCTTCTTATTTAATTTGGCTTGATGTCTTGCCTTTAAACACAGATTCCCGTTTGGCTTGGCTCTTTTATAAGATAATTTAGCTCATAATAGCACATTTTTCATGAGATAAAGGCATGAGGGAGTTACTATGTATAGATTAAATATTGCTAATGAGACAGCCGTGTTTTACAGATGATAAGTCATCAGTATGGGGAAAGCAGAGAGAGAAAAAAATGGAAGATTTGGTGGCTGAAAGAGAGTGGCCTGTTGAGCATAGGTGGGTTTGGAGCAGACTTGGCCTAATCTCTCTCTCTCTTTCTCTCGATCAAGAACCCGCTGGATCTATTTAGCTCTGCAGATCCAAGTATGACCCCTTGTGTCCGGGCCTGCTGATACGAGTGTCAGATTAATTTTTTTAAACGTTAGACGCGGGAAACGAAAGAAGAAAGAGCTTTTCCAGCTCTGGTTCCTGATTCCCTCCTTACACGCCTTCCCTCCCGTGCCACTCAGAATACTGCTCATCTGGCCCATAACCCTCCAAAGTTCTCTCCACTCCACCGGTTTCCTGTAGAGGCAAAAATCTAAATTTCCATCCCAGCTCTAGCTTCCATTTTTTCTGCTTCAAGTCATCAGCTTTAGAACTGAACATTCCTTTCAGCTGCTATCATTCTCACCCCTTGACAGAGTCACTGTAAGACTGAAATTACTGTTGTGTGGTGCTGGCATCCCTTATGATTATTGTAAGCTACCGTTCTTGCAGGTTATGATTTTTTAATAAATTTAAACCTTATTAAAAGTAAATATGTATACTTAAATAATTGAGCTAATCTATTTGCTAATGAGTTTCCTAATAAACAAGAGCTGTCAGAACTTGTGTTCACACTATGCCTTAAAGCAGCTTTTATATCCCTATACATATCTATAGGAAATAAATGCATGTAGCTTTAATCATGGTTCACTGACATATTTGTAAAGTCCATCCTCTTGAAGTTCAAACTGTGTTTTAAAATGCTTATGGGATGGGGGTAGTATATAATTTAATCGTCTATTTGCTAAAATATTGAGCCCCTGCTCTGATAGTAGATGTAAATGTGTCATAAGTGCTGCCACTTCTTTCTTACGATGTTTGTTTTCTTACTCTTTCTGTTCGTCTTTGCCGTTCGTATTTCCGCACACAGTCCCCGTCTTGGCATGGTGGCATGGTAAATATCATTCTTTTAGTGATCTGACCGTCTCGTTAATGATCCCTTAATGAGCATCATCATAAAGCTCAGAGGCATTTAGCCCCAGCAAGGGAAGGAACAGGGACTCTCAAATCATCTGAATTTTGGTGAGGCTGACACTTCGCTAATAACCAAAACGGCAACTGGAGACCACTGCAAAGCTGCCTCTACTTTTAAGTGTGCATGAAATGATGCTTTCAGTTGGTGCTTGAACCTCAATTTATGAAACAAGCTTCATTGTCGCTTAGAAACCAATTCCGACTCAATTATCTCATCATGCTGCTTACCCTCTATTTGTGGCGATGAAGTAGCCCTATGAGGTCTGTCTCCTCTGGGGAGAAAGTTTATATATATATATATATATATATATATATATATATATATATATATATATATATATATAAAATTTGAAATGGGCTCATACAGTGTTCACACCACCTAATGGGTGTGGCTGTTTATGAGTGAATTAATTTTCCATATTCTGTTGTTGTTATCTCCAACCTCTAGAAGGTCAAAATGTGAGCGCCAAAGAGAAAAGATAGGAAAAGGGAACGATATGGAAGCTGGTTTCTAATAAGACCGAGGCACCGGCATCATTGTTGATTTTGTTCAGGCCAAAGTCCCATTTAAAGAGGCGCTTGGCTGGTGTCAGTTAATTAAGCACACTGCCAGAGTGCCAAGGTGATGAGATTCATTTCAACCAGGGAAGAAAGGCTGGGGACATTTCTGTGGGCCTTTGTGGACAGTTTGATTTGAAGGGCTTTTTTTTTTTTCCCAGCAAGAGAAGGAAATGGCAAATCCCTAGTCATAGTGGGTAGTGATTAGAAGATACCGTGTTGTTGATGCCACATCTCGTCAAAAAGAATTCTGGTCATTATACTCAGTTCAAAACTCTATCCAGCTGTAACTGGAACACTAGATAATTTTCTTTTACTCCATGGGAATTATTTCATAAGGCAGCCTTTGGCTGTGTTTACCTGGACTAATCAAAAAAGAGTTTGCATCTCATTTCATGACCCAGTTTCTTTGTTATTGTGTTTTGTGCAGAGGATAATGTGCTTTTGTGTCTTAATAATCTCTGGCTAAGTGGTAATTGCTCTATTGACGGCATTACTGTACAGCTTTGATACGTCATTATTCACCTTAACTGCTTGACCTGGAACAAATGTTAAAGCAATTACTGCTAAGAGCTCCTCGACAAGGAGAATTGCCACAAACTTTGGTTTCAGGCAGCCAATGAATGAGATGTTCTAATGATCTAAGTAAAAGCATTTTTTCGCCTCTGAAGTGGCTTTTTACGTGGCCTGTGTTTTTATGCATTAACCCCTATTGAGTTTATGAAGATTTAGCACTGAGATGTGCATACTGCTGTCCTCACAGCACGGATAAATGCATTTTCATACTGATAATCAAATGTTTATTTGATACTTTCTTAAAAGTGGCATTATTTATTATATATATATATATATATATATATATATATATATATATATATATATATATATATATATATATATATATATATATATATACACCACATAATTACTGTGCAAAAGTTTTAGGCAGGTGTGAAATCTAAACCAAATCAATATTTGGTGTTACTACCTTTTGCCTTCAAACCAACATCAGTTCTTCTGGCCCCCACAGTGCCCTGATCTCAACATCATCCAGTGTGTCTGGATCACATGAAGAGACAGAAGGATGTGAGGAAGCACCCTTTGCCTTCAAAACAGCATCAGTTCTTCTAGGTACACTTGCACACGGTTTTTGAAGGAACTCAGCTGGTAGGTCGTCCCAAACATCTTGGAGAACTAACCACAGACCTTCTGTGGATGTAGCTTCCTCACATCCTTCTGTCTCTTCATGTAATCCAGACACACTGGATGATGTGGAGATCAGGGCTCTGTGGGGCCAGAAGAACTGATGCTGGTTTGAAGGCAGAAGGTAGTAACACCAGATATTGATTTGATTTAGATTTTTCTTTTGTTCGCCTCACTTTGCATTTTGTAAATTGATCAAAATAAACAATCATTATTTATATTTCTGAAAGCGTTCTTTGTTTACAGCATTTTTTCCACACCTGCCTAAAACTTTTGCACAGTACTGTATGTGTGTGTATGTATAGCCATGGCCAAAGTTTTGAGAATGCTACAAGTATTGGTCTTCACAAAGTTTGCTGCTTCAGTGTTTTTTTTAGATCTTTTTGTCAGATGTTTCTATGGTAACTGGAGTAGAATTTTAAGTATTTCATAAGTTTTAAAGGATTTCATTGACAATTACATTACGTTTATGCGAACAGTCGATGTTTGCAGTGTTGGCCAGTCTTTTTCAAGACGTATGCAATTCACCCTGGCATGCCGTCAATCAACTTCGGGGCCAAATCCTGACCGAAGGAGTCCGCTCTTACATAATCAGTGCTCGGAGTTTGTCAGAATTTGTGGGTTTTTGATTTTCCACCTGTCACTTGAGGATGGACCACAAGTTCTCAATGGGATTAAGGTCTGGGGAGTTTCCCAGTCTTGGACCCAAAATGTCCATGTTTTGTTCCCTGAGCCACTTAGCCACTTATACGGCTGGAACAAGCATCGTTCTACGCCAAACTGTTCTATGCATGGTTGGGAGAAGTTGCCCTCTGAGGATGTTTAGGTGCCGATCTTTATTCATGGCCTTGTTGTTCAGCAAATTTATCAGTGAAACACTCCCTCGGCTGAGATGCTCCACACATGAATGTTCTTAGGGCGCTTTACTGTTAGCAAAACACAGGAGTGATTTTAGCGCTCACCTTTTCTTCTCCAGAATGATCTTTTTTCCAGATGCACCAAACATTCAGAAAGGGGATTCATCAGAGATAATGACTTTGCCCCAGTCCTCAACAGTCCAGTCCCTGTATCAGCCTGTCCCTGATGTTTTTCTTGAAGAGAAGTAGCTTGTTTGCTGTCCTTCTTGACACCAGGCCATCCTCCAAAAGTCTTCAGGTAGCATGGTTACCAGAGGAAGTACAAGCTCCATCCTCTTTTTAAAGCATATGCTCTGCTAATCTAACTCAATCAGCAGGACAGACTGATCTCTCATTTGTGTTAATGAGAGGATCATTGAGATGATGTCAGCAGGTCCTTTTGTGGCTGAAATGCAGTGAAAATGGGAGATTAAGTTCATTTTCATGGTAAAGAGGGACTTTGCAAATAGCTGCTATCATCTGATCATGTTTATCACATTCTGGAATTGCAAATTGCCATCATTTTTTGTGTCAATATTTGTGTCATTCTCAAATCTTTTGGCCGTGTGTGTGTACATGATTTTTTTTTTCTATTTTTCAATTCAAAATGTTGGCTTCCTCTCAAATCATGGACATTTTTTTAGACATTTACGTCATTAATCAGACGCTCTTATCCAGAGCGACTTCCATGTCCTAATTACAGGGACAGTCCCCCCTGGAGCAATTCAGGGTAAAGGGTCTTGCTCAGGGACCCAGTGATGGTAGTGCTAGAGGTGGGATTTGAACCTGGGACCTATTGAGCCATTGGTCCATAGGCAAGTACCACCACTAGACCACCACCACCCCATGGAGCTGTTACACACTTGTTTCTGTACCAGGAGCACAGTATAACTGCATCTTTTTAAGGTGGAATGAAAATCAGCAGTAATAAGCTGGCAAAACAAACGATAACTTTAGTCTTCATAGCAGGGTAAAAAAAAAAAGTCGCTCAAAAACAGCACTGACATGGTGACAGCATCTCTTGTTTAGACAGTAAATCCAGTGAGGAGAGTAAAAGAGCAGTTCAGCCTTAGTCACCTGCTGCCAACCAGCAGAGATTCCTGTTATTACAGTCTGGAGCTGGAGAGAAAAGTGGGAGGGGAAAAGAGTGCAATATAATTGGTTAATTTTGGATTTCCCCACCTCTTTCTACAAGTTTGGAGGTGGCAAAGATCACTGTGCTTTAATCAAAGATTATAGAGAAACAAATAAATAATCATTTGAAAGATTTGACACAGATCATTTAAATAAAAAGTTTAAAAAAGGTGATGATGGATTTTGATGACAGGCTGACTTTAAGTGAAGTTTTTGCTGGGAGGGGGCAAGGAAAGTAGCTTTCTTTCTGACAGTATATATGAAGATGGTTCTTAAACAGGGGGCACTGTCACATAGGATATACCATCTCTATCCCTCTCTCTCTCTCTCGCTCTCTTTCATGATTAAAATTTAAGCAGTACTCATGTCACTCCTGTTGGCTTTTGCCAAGTGGCAGGCCAATGCCCTGGGGAGGCGGGTGTTTGTCTGCGGAGACCTGAACAAGCGGGGTTAAACCGTGTCATCCATTCTGCGCCTCATCCGTCCCGACAGCGGAAGAGGGGTGCTGGCTGACCCGCCTTGTGTCACATTAATTATGGCATTGAGTCAGCTTTACTCGGCCACACTGCTGTTCCGCTGACGTGAACATTACTCCGCTACCCTGGAATTAGCATGTTTAAATTGGCCCCGTGTGCTGCTTTTGTATAAGTGGGGTGCATGTTCTTTAGCTGGCCAGCAGCAAGCGTCTGATAACCATGTTAGCGATTACCGTCAGTATTCATAGCACTTGTGATGTGAGTGAGGGACCAAATTCATTCAGTGCTACAGTGTTTTCCATCCCATACATCATGACAAGAGAAAGATGAGTGCAGGAGACAACAGGTCAAGGGTTTTCTTCAACATGTGGAGCCTACTGGAAATGTTCTCAGTGTGCAGTGTCTAATGCTATAACTGTTACTTTCATAAACGTTTCACACACCATCATCAGAAGGCGCAGATGCAGCAGGAGAAGCGCGGCGCAGTGTGAAGGGTTAAATAGCGGTTGGACACAGATAACCCTGAACGATCTGATGTCATCGGCGGCTGTATTGAGCCTCTGACATTTGCAGAGAAAAAATTGCAATTGAACTTGAGCCCCACTACAAAGGTGAAGCCGACACACAGGCACGTTTGAAGCCACGTTATTGTGTCCGGGTCATCCCTGGATGATGTTATCACTGACCTTCCGTCTCATTTTTTATTTACTATGTTATTTCGTTATATGTCCACTATTGCAGAGACCATAAAGAAGAAAATACAGGATTAAATAAAGGAGCTATTAAATATCCATTTAAAAAAATCTATAAAAGAGTTACAAATCTACATACTGTGCAGACTGGTCAAGCTCTTCTGTGTTCTGTTGATCATAAACGAGATATTTAAACAAACGATGGATCTTGAACAAATGATCTTGTCCCTCTGTTTTCATCAAAGTTGTTTTATTAAACTAACATCAAGTATATGGATGCATAATATAGACATCACAGTTCCATAAAGCGAGTGAACTGATTTACTTTATTTGTTCATAGACCACAACAAATAATCTGTAATATTGCCTTAGGGCTTATTTTTATATTGCAGCTCTCTAAAGTCAACATCATGAACTCTTTAGGTTCTTCTAACCATTTCTGAACAGTTTTTGCAGTGGCAGAATGCATTTTTTGGCTGAAAGAGCCCAACAGGGAGCGGAGTCAGAAGCATGTTTTGCAGTATCATCCTCATGAAAGGAGGACTCCAAGTTTTCTAGGAGATCATTGCCCTAAGCATCACACTGCCTCGGCCGACTTACTTTCCTGGTGCTGTCGCTTCAGGTAAAAACACAAACGTTAGGTCAACCACTTGATGGAAAAGAGAACGTGATCCGTCAGACCTTCCATCGTGCCACGGTCCCTTTCTGATGTCTGTTGTTAGAGCTGTCCATGGTGGACAGGCGTTAGCATGGACAATCTGACGGGTCTGCAGTCATTCGCAGCTGCACTTTGTGTTCTGATTCCTTTCAATCAGAGCCAGCATCATTTTCAACACTAAAGAAGCTCATTGGTTGGGCTCAGCCTTCACTCCCAATGTGCATCGCTGAGTATTGGGCACACATGATCTTGTCACCCCTTAATCAGTTGTCTACCACTTTTAAATCGAGCATGTTCAGCAACTTTTGCTCTTCAGGATGTAAATATATCTATCAAACGACAGACACCATATTTTGCAGCTGTAAGGTGCTACATAGCTGAAATTAAAGTAGGGACAAAAAAAAAAAACAGCAGTTCCATGTAAATACATTATTTAGCAGAGCATGTTCTTTATGTCCTTGATGTCTTTTGATTATATTCCGAGCTTGTTTTATGTGACCTGTGTAAAGAAGGATTATCGCAGGCCACAGGGGATAATGAAGAGCGGAGTGTATATTTAACCGGTGTTATAGTGCTCTGCTCCAGTCAGCTGCAGATATTTATTCTATTGTATCCACTTCCTCAGACAACAAATTCACTTCTCTATAACCTTACAGGAGGACATTTTATTTCTTCTACTTTGAAATTCAGCACAAGTGTGCAGTCGTCAATTCCTACCTCTACTCTTTTTTTATGAATAGGAAATAAGAGATGTATATCAAATAAAGAGAAAATAAAGTGGGGCAAAATAGAAGGGGCTGAGGCCGCAGGATACTGCTGTTTGTGTGTGTGTGTGTGTGTGTGTTATAGTGAAAAGGGCCAGTGAATTTAGATGAGACGTTTACGATGCCCGCGCTAGAGGGTTCACTCAATCCATATCAATAATGCAGCCTTCTTTTGAAATGGATTGTTTTAACATACATTTTATTAGGACAAGCAGAATAATGCAGTGTTCCTCTCAGTACTTGCCGTTTCTTCTGCGAATCCCTGCTGCCGTTTGGTCTCACTGTCATAAAAGAAAGGACCTCCAGTGAGAGCAGATTTCTGAAACAAATGATGCTGACTAAGTAGAGAACTTACCTATACTTGTATAGGATCTCTCAAATAAAGCCCCTTTGTGCTCTTTGGACTTTTAATTTGGGATTGAAATCAACAAAGCTGTTCCAGAGTGTGCTGGAATAGTATACTTTATTTACTGGTATGGGTGGCAGTATATACCAGTGCAGTGTGTGGTTTACAGTATATACTGATACACTTTGCAATATACAATGAACAGTATATACTGGTAAAGTATGCAGTATATAATATATACTGGTGCAGTGTGCAATAAACTGTAAATGAAGGTTTAATATAAGCACTTTCACTTGACTTTAGAGTATATACTGATACATTGAGCAGTTTACAGTACACAGTTTATACTGGTGCACTGTAAATACAGGTACAGTGTGCAGTAAGCAGTATATTCTGGCGCAGTGTGCAGTCAATAGTATCCACTGAGGCAGTGTGCGGCTGATAAAGTTTCACCATGTAAATGAACGCCGCGCATCAGCTCAAATGCCACATGATGATGATGATGAAAAGGCAATAGATCCCATTTTTCCATGTCTGTGAGATCATTTAAGTCATCCGAAGCATCCAAAGGGCCGAAACGTACTCCCCCTTCTAAACTTGCATCGCAGTATCACATTCTGTGCAGGAGACAGATATTTGTTCACACCAGGCTAAGCATCGCTGACGTTACCAAAGTGACGCACATCTTTTCTTGGTCAAACTGTAGGCCACCTCGCCGCCTCCCTGCCTCTGTGTCGGACCGGCGTGAGAACGTCACGGTCAATGTTAGCATGCTGCTGCAGAAAAGAAAAAGCGGCAATCTCTGTTCATTCAATCGAACTGCATTATTAGAGAGTTTAAAAAAAAAATAAATATAAAACGGCTGTCTTGTCCTGCAAATAATAGCTTGAATTTAATCCTGACATAACTTTCAGAGAAAGCTCACAATGAGTGCCTGAGGAGCGGTTTGAAACCCTAGCTCCATGCTGTGGTAATTATTGTACTTTCAGAAGCTGCCTGCTTTGCTGGAGCTTCGCTGACGTGATGGAGAGAGAAGTGGTAGGGATACGGGGCGGGTGGAGGGGTGTTTTAGAAAGCAGATTCGGCTGCTTGCGCTGCTCGGAGCCCAAAAGCATCCTACCAGCTTTTCCTCTTAGGAAATCAATGAAATTCTGCCTTGAGTGGTTGGTAGAGCTTCATTGTGGATAATACATTAATACCGGTGCTGCTGCGCCTGGCCATATGCCTGCTGTCTCCAAACACATCAGCCATAAGAGAGGGTTTTTGCGGGATTATGTTGTGCTTTGAGGGCCGATGAAGGCTTCTATTTGTGTTCAGCTCTAATGGGCAAAGGCCTGTTTGTTTGGGACTGGATGACACCTCACCTGTCGCACTCTCTCTGTCTCTATTTCTGTCTCGCTCTCTGTCTTTTATTCAGTTCTTTAGCTTGTTTATCTACACACAGACAAAATCAAGGACATAATACTTCAGCATTTCAAAATTGTACATGCACACCGATACAAAAGGCACGCACATTCATCTTCTAACTAACCAGCGTGAAACAAAGAAACAGAAACTCCTTCACAGAGTAAAGCGCTTAGTTTGCAGAAGCTTCTGTTGCAGCACCTTTAACAGCTCATTTCACAGCCAACTAAATACAAAATGAAAGGGATGCAGTACTTTAACACTTTCTGATTATTTCAGATTGTAACGTATGGAGAATAAGTTGCCAAAAAAGTTTGTTTTCAATTATTTCTTCTTGTGATGCCATAGCTCATTTACACAGATTTGTCTGTTCACTTTTTTTTTCCAGCCTAGAGAGGCCAGAAAATTTTCAGCCAGAAATCAGTCATAAAGAGAGAGTGATAAAACATGTGCGGTATGTCATCCTAAATGGAAACATTGTACGTCAGAATGTACATGTACGTTCAAAATTATAAAAATGAGACAAATTTCAAACTTTCATAAGTTTATTTAAAATGGTACCTCCTGCAGAAAGTGTTAGTCCAGCAATCTGAGGAACTAGTTTTTTCAAAAATGCCTTTTTTTAGACCAAGATGTTTTCTTTTCTTTCTTTTTTTTTTTGCATTTAAAAAGATCACGCCTGAAGGCAGATAACAATAAAAAATATACATAATTACATAACCCGGGTATATGAATCATCCAGCAAGTTTTTGTTGAAAATCTTATGAAAAGATCATTTTGGAAATAATTAGGAATATTTAAATGATCATTATGTATGCTAATATGCACTAACAAATCTGTTAATTTAGCACAAAATACCAGATTTTTGGGGAATGTTTAGGCCACAAACATGGAAACTCTCAGCAAACCTACACTTGCCACCCAGACCTTCACCACACCTTCCAGTGATGGCACCATCTGGAGTGTTTCTGCCTGGCTGGTGTTGCTCACTCACATTGTGTGTGTGTGGGTGTGTTGGTACTGGGAGAACCCCTCTACCCCCATTTCTCTGCCTGTCTATCACTAAATAAATATATAATCATCACCCCACACTCAGTGCATTAGGCCAGCCATGTGTGATAATTGGATATAACGGTGAGATTAGTGATCCTTTTAACACCGGGGTCTGATTAAGGCAGAAGTTGTTGTCATTCAGATGCTGTGTCACCTTCAATTACATGGGAGGTGCTGAACTGCACCACTGTCCCCCACTTATTGTGGCCCAGACTGTTGTCCATCGTTGTGTGTATTGGTGTGTATGTGTAAGAATGCACATGCGTTTGAGTGTGTGTGTGTGTGTGTGTGTGTGTGTGTGTGTGTGTGTGTAACTGAAGTCACCTGAAAGAAACTTGAAAATGGCAATAGCTGCTTTGTTGTGCCACTTTGAAAAAGAAAAAAAAAAAAGGCCTGCCGTGTTCCGAAAAAGTGCTTATGAAGCTTTTATCAGCTGAGGTACAAACGAATTGATTCATCTGTCCGTTTGAACACAGCCTGGTTTTTACAATGCACACTACTCATTTAACTTTCTTTTATTGCCTACTGCAATAAGAAGCCTTGTTTAAACACTCAACAAACCCAAGAAGCACTAAAAGGGAGCTCAGAATTTCAGCTTGAGGTAAGAGCAAAGTCACTGAGTGGGTTGGGTGAGAAATGCTTTGCTGCACAGAAGCTTCCCTGCTCACAGGTGTTCCCCAGTGGTGGGGAAAGGATCCAGGTATCTGAAGGTTAAATGCCTCGCTGAAAGTTATTACACTTAATGTGGCCTAACGACGGAGACATTGTTTTATCATTTATAAATACAAAGTGTTTAAATATTCCAGAGTTATCATAAAAAATGAAGAGTTCAAATTTGTTGCCATGCAGCTAGTGTAGCATCTGTTTAAGGTGGCGTTATTATTTAGTTAATTAATTTAGTTTTTCAAATGAATTTCGATAACCGTAGGTTTTATTAACAAAACAAATCACCGTTTGGTTATTTCACTGCTGAAAATCACCTGGTTCAACTCATAAATTCAACTTTGAACTCATAAATCACCAAACCGAAGCACCAGCTCTCATAGACCAGAGTTGGGCGCCCCAGTTTAAAACACAGTCTAAGCTTAACTTTTACTCGCCGCACCCTTTAAGCATAAGTTGTTACATGTTTTAAAATACACGTGTTTAAAAAAAAAAAAATTTTCCCCACCTGAACCATCAACTACCATCCTCATTGGATTGATGAGCCAATCCATGTGTGCCTTGAGCTCCATACACCGAAGTTGACCCATTCTATAATTCCTGAGTGCTTTATTTGTTTTTGCATGTCTAAGCAACGACGCCTGCGAGGAATGCAAATGGTCTCCTTTCAAAATGTCATTAAAAAATCATTATTGGCTCACTTTGACCTTTCTTTGAGTAACCATGCCTCTGTGCTTAATTTGGCATATATTATTGATGGGGGGGCCATCCGCATTCGCCGAACAACTCCTCTTCTCAGTCTCTGTCACTCATTTACCCGGGAAACAGATGCGGGACCAGCGCAGTGCTGTGTAATTCTGTCAGCACCGGTGGGCTCTTTGCCAGGGACAATTAACCCCTGTGTTTTACAAAGATTAATCCATAAGCATCTTTGTCTCAGTTTCTCAGTTTACACTCCGGCAACTCCGCACAACGAATCACGGTTGATTTGCTATGCCTGAATACAAATTGCTTGTGTATGAAACGATTCAGGTGTTCATGCTGCGCCATTTTGCTTTTTGACTCTTCTGATTTTTTTAATCAAACTGTTCTCATGTTTAAAAAAGTGTTGGTTCTCGATGAATGGGCTTAGTGATTGCTTTGCAGATTGAAGGATGCACAGAGTGTCTGCAGGTTTGCCAGAAGTCAGGGGGGAGCTGTTGGCACTCGGGTCACTTTTGTGAGCGGCGTTCATGAAAGGAGGGAACCCACACCAGCATGAGCTCGCAAAAGCATGTAGGCTTATAGAACAGGTTATCTAAATGTAACGTTTGCTGGTATACATTGTGTGTTTGACATCAAAACCGGGGCATTGGTGGCCTAGTGGTTTGGGTCATAAATTATAATCCTGGAGCAATAGGTTATTCTTTAGCGAGGTACTGTCTTCATCAAGAGGGCGCTGGATATGTCTGCCCACTGCATTTTTGGGCAGCGGTGGCCTAGTGTTTAGGGACTAGGCCTCAGGATCTGAAGGTCGTGGGTTTGAATCCCTGACCAGTGGGTTGCCCTGAGTTACCCCTGAGCAAGGTACTATCCGCATCACTGCTCCCCGGGTGCTGGATATGGCAGCCCCCTGCATGGGTTAAATACAGAGGATGTATTTTGTTGCGTCTCACTTTGTGCTGTATTTCACAATGACACATAGTCACTTTCACTTTTAAGCGTTATTAAAGAAGAGTGTCATTTTTAAAGAAAAGTGTCATTAGATCACTCAATTAATGATAAAGTAACAAACTGCTTTTGTTCTATCAGGATTTATTAAAATTAATGAACAAAGTGAATGTGCCGACTGCAGTACTTTGTCTATCCTTTCACTCAGTTTTTCCCCTGACCTTTATTATTATTATTATTATTATTATTATTATTATTATTATTATTATTATTATTACTGTTATTTCTGTAGATACAGGAAAATAACAAATTGAAACAGTAACTTCTACCATTACGTATTACTATTATCATCATCATTATTATTATTATTATTATTATTATTATTATTATTATTATCATCATCATTATTGTTGTTGGTGTTCAACAATAATTATTATTATTATTGTTGTTGTGGTGGTAGTTCTTGTTGTTGCTGTTACTCATGATCAAACAAACAAAAATGACAAACAAAAAAAAGAAAAAATATCACAGCAATATAAATAGAAAGTGCAATAAACATCTGTTTAAATAAGAAGATAAAAAGCAAATTTATTATAAATAACATGTTCAGTGTGTGATATTATAACAAATGGACTAAAATGAAAAAGTAGAAAATATAGACATACAAATCAAATAAAAGGGAGGAATGATTAACAGAAATCTGCTAATCAAAATGAGAATATATTTTTTCTAAAGCCGTTATAGCAGCAGTGAGGTGAATATAAAGTAGTAATGAGTTTTAATTTTTTGTTGCTTAACAACAGCTCTATGTTTTGGTAATAAACTCATGAAAATGTATAAAACTTTGATAGTGATTTAATGTTCAACCCAGAGGAGGGTTTTTTTTTTTTTTTTCTCCTTCTTCTTGCCCTCATAGCGGTAGTGGTGAAGCACTTAGGCGCCACTAAAGTACCTATGACATAAACATGTCTCCAACTTTCCACTAATTGGGATATCAATAATTAACATCCTCATAAATTATCTACATAAATTATGTTGCATGCTGGACCAAAACCTTCGACAAGGACGTTCCAATATTTGTTCTTCCAGAACAAAGTTCAGGCTTCACGTGAAGTTCTTTGTTCTCCTGGTTGATTATGTAACGGGCGAGGTGTATTTCGGAGCGCTCCTCGTGGCTGAAGGGATGGTGGGAAACCGAACGGGCCGATTACAGCTTCCAGCGCTGTGACCCGTGAGTATTTGAGAATTCTCTCTGTAATCATACTTTACTCTCGTTCTGCAGTCAGATCCTGCTCGACAGGTTTGATCCCAAGGTTCTCTGGAAGTTCTTCTTCTAAAATACCTTCCTCCTCTTCACACCACTGTGATTTATACCAGTTGTTTTGTCCACTGGTTTGTGAGCACCGCCTTTAAAAAAAACAACTCCACATATATTTATTACATGATTATCTTCCAGCTCGTTTCTTTTTAAGTATTCACCTTTCAAACTGTGATCGGGCTCATTTAAATCAGTTTGGCCAGCTGGAAATTGAAGCAAAATTTTTTGAATTTCATTGAATATCCTGATCTAAATGTGCTTTCATTAAGAACTGGGATCTGAGGGCTGAAAGTAAAGCTTGGCTATTGAATTAGTAAAGATTTTGTAATCTCTCTCCATTGATTTGCCTCCTAATGATGTAATTGCCTTGTGAAAAATGTGCAATGTTAAAAATTAGCCGCCTTTAAAAGCCAAAAATTAATTATTTAGGGTTTTTTGGTGCATTTAAATTTAATTATTTAAAAATTTAATGAAACATTCACGCAAACATGGAAACATACATGCAAAAAGTTTTTTTTTTATACAGTAGAAAGGCTTTAGTGCTTTAGTGTCTTGGTGTTTATTTTTAGAGTCTGACTTTGCTACTCACATGGCGAATACATTCAAATCCCTTTTCACTGAACAGCCTTTCATATTAGCGAGCTGGATAAAGAGCCATCTTTCATTCTGGAGGAGAGAGCGATGACTATTGTTGACACTCAAAAGCTGAATTCAGAGCAGGTGACAATGGCATGACATTTACAGCGATCAGGGCAGAGCATGTTTGTTTCATTGTGATTGTTGGGAGGACTAAAAAATGCTTTCTCTCTCTCTCTCTCTCTCTCTCTCACACACACACACACACACACACACACACACACAGACACACACACACACACACACACACACACACACACACACACACACACACACACACACACAGCAAGACACACAGATCCAGAATATTAGGATTTGAGAGTTGGGAAGACAAATGATCTGCTTTAAAAAGCCACACACATCTTTACCTGCTGCTGCTCCTGCTACCCCAGGCCTGGGGGAAAACCTGCGCATAATATAAAGTAACTCCCCCCCTTTTCTCCTTTTTTTCTGCACCTATTCTTTCACTACTTTCAACATTCAGTGTGTTATTTTGCATCGAATCTAAATTACTGTCTAAACAACTATGGTAATGGTTACTGGTCTAAAAGGCTTGAGTGGGAGATACTTAAGTATGTGCTGAAAAGTAAGTTTGAGGGGGAAAAAAATAAATAAATAAAAAAATACAAAAATATATATATATTTGTTTTTTTACTCAGTTGCTCCAATACCCTTTTCTCTTGTTGCTAATTAAAATGTCTTGTTCATGTCAGTTTTTAATTCTTTACGCTCTTTCTTCTGCTCCTTCATGTGCAAGAAAACTGTCCATTTGTTGCCAGATCACACGCGTGACGCTTTTGAACTTTCACTGAAGTTTCATTTCTGCCTTGGTTGAGTGCAGTTTGACTGGTTTTGAAAGTCTTTGTTAATGAACTTATTACTTAAACTTGTTTTCAAAAATGAACAACTTAAGTGACCATCCTCTCCAGTATCAGTGAGGCATTATTAATAAGATTAAAATGACTGGATGTTTGTTTATTTGTATTAGTCCTTGAGAAAAGGCTGTATGTGTATTTGGAGAAGCCTGGTTCCATTTAAAACCAGTATAAAGAAACCAGAGTCAGTGAGTCTCAAAGCAAACCCATTAAAAATGAACAGTATGCACATGTTTTCTTGTCACTACTTCACATCAAATGTCCAAAAATAAGTGGAAAAAATTAAAAATGATCTGACTGAACTACCCAGAAAGTCACTTCTTCTTCTTTTGTTCTGTCATTGCTGTCCATATATATATTTTTAAAATATTTTTTGCTGAAAGTTTCACACTACACTTAAGGCATTTGCTGTGCTGAAATAGAAATAAAAAATGGAATAAAAACTAAAAAAAAAAAAAAATGGACACGGCTTTCTCGGGGCAGAGGAAATGCGAAAGCAGATTACCTGAATAAATGCTAAACGCTTAAAGAAGTTTGTGAACTGCAGCCATCGTGAAGTTAATCTAAATTGAAACGGGATTATGCAAAATGGAAGTAATTCAAGTTGTAACTTAAGATATTATAAGCGCATGTAATTTCAGACTGAAAGGTCTGACCGTAAGCTGGTTCGGTTCTGGTTTTCACTCAATCATTACGCATCATTAACTTCCTCTCGTGAAGCCTCGATGCGTCTCCGAAAAAGTTTTCAGACAAACAGCTTTTGTCCTTTCAGTTAATTAATAAGCTCCGAAAGTTTCCGTCAGGGCTGATAGGTCTTAAGAACTTCTTCGAGATGTCCCACCTCTCTCCCTTTAATTTTTTTTATGATTTTTTTTATTTTTTTATTTTTTACCTCCTCCTTTCCTGTGTGGATGCCGATGTCATCCCTTCATAGCTTGTTCCAAATGTCAAGTACTTTGTCTCCTGCTGCCTTGATGACAGCACCAATTAGTCTATTCATGCTTCATTAACGGCCCATTTTTAATCAGAATTAAAAGTGTGAGCAATGAACAACACACACACACACACACACACACACACACACACGCGCGCGCGCATACACACTCATACGTATGCGCACATGCAAGAACACGCTAATGTACGTCTTAAAAAGTGCACCCCATGCTGTTTGTTAAACCTGCAGCAGGAAAACCTTTTGACTCCGTCAACGATTAAGGGTGGCCTTGCCCGATTTGTTTTTTTTTGTTTTTGTTTTTTTTTTTTTCTCTGCTTAAATAATGAAATGATGCAGTTAATCACTTTGAGATTCGCTGTTCAGTGCCGGTTCACAAGCATGTCCTCAGGGTTGACGTGGGGTTGATGTGAGTGGTGCTCAGGCCTTGCCGGTGTGTGTGTGTGGTGGGGGGTGTAAGGGGGCGTGAATGGCTCTCGAACGTGGCTTTGACCTTGTTAAAGGAGAACAAGGAGTTTTTTTGGGCTTGCTCCATCGCCAAGACACGCTCTCCAAAGAGACATGAATGGAGAGGGTATCTGGCTTTGTCACTTTTCATTAACCTCATGGACACTGCTGTCCGAGAATGCGCACACATATATACACACACACACACACACACACACACACACCTTTCTCTGCCTGTCTCTCGCCCTCCCTCTTTGTGCCTTAGATACATTCATATACAGCACGTTGGAGCAGAGTGTGTGTGTATTCCCAGTACTCTCTATATTATGTAGACTTTAGAGTGTAAATTATACAGAGACATTCCCCATGGTGATTGTACAGAAATCCTCTCTATATTTTCAGGCGAGCCTGTGCTTCCACTGTGTTTACTTTAATGTAGAGTTAGCTGGGAAGCTACTGGCTACCGAGATTTTTTTTTTCTCCTTCTTCATAACAAATAAATATGTAATGAGGGAGAAATTGTGTAGTCCACTGTCGGGCTGTTCAGAATTGCGCTCAGTGTGTCTTTCTGACAAGGCCAGGGAAACAAGTTTTAGTGTTTGCTATGTAAATTAGTTTGGAGAACTCCTTCTAGAAGCCCAGTTTACATTTTTCTTATTTTCTCTCCTCCCATGGTCCACTTAGTGTTGTTTTATGTACACTTTTTTATTATTTTTTTGTCTCTTTGCAAATGTCTCTTTACCCTATAAATTCAAGCAGCCGGCTTTGTATTACTGTTACTTTAAGATACGTGAATCACCTCTTTTCTGATTGGCTTGTCAGTTTTATAGCGGTCCATGCTGGTACAGTACTTTGTAACGTCACGAAAAAATGACTTCATAAGAGTCTTATTTTCTAAAAATATTGCCTCTATGAAGATATGGCTCCCCATTCCCTAGTTTTTTGTGGGTCAGAGTCTTCCACAGAGAGATCAGACTCTTCCATCCCCCAGTAATTACTCAGCACACTCTACATACTGAATCTTTTTTTAATGGCCAGGTATAAGGATGCTGCTTGTTTTTAGGCCCCACGATCACTGTGACTCTAAAAACTCGCATTCATTCGCATTCCTGCCTCAGTATGAAAACGAGGCCTTCCTGTGCGTCTAGGTTTAAGTCATAAATATTAAATGGTAAATCTAATTCCATGTCATGCATCTGTATGAGAGCTGCATGAGGGCTCTATACTGATGGCTCAATCCAAACCTTATAGCCAGTAACGCTGAATCTGAGTTTTTGTATTATAGCCTTTTCTATTATGAACCACATCTTTGCTTTATTTTCTTTTCCTTGGAAGTCACCCTACCCCGAAACACCTTAACCAAACTTTTATTCTCCCTTTTAACGTCCCCCTTTCGCTCGTGCCGGAGATTAAAAAGTGGAGAATAATGAAGATTGAGTTAGCTCGCCGCTGCGATTCTGAATGCCATTTGCTGCATGAATGGAAATCGCATGCCATCAGAGAGAGGTTATCAAAGTCTCTTAATTCTTTTAAATGAAAATATTTTTTGGCAATGGCTTCGGCATCCTCGCTTTTTTAATTAGAAGAGAGGCTTATTAGCATTCAAGGTTGACATGACACGCAAAGTCATTATCCATTAAATTGAACAAACTGTTTGGCGAGCGACTGCTTTGCAACAGCATGCTCCGTCTGTGGCTCATGTCTCGGTGCGTTTTCAGTGGACGGAGTCTTGACTGGGTGTTTTTCTGCATGTTATTCTTGGAATTACACTCTTTTTCTTCTTTTATGTTTCATATTCAATAGCATGTTATTTCTCTGCTGCACCCAGCCTCTGCACTCGTTAAGACATCTTTTCTCCTGCCTACCCTGTAAGTGGAAGTGAAGCGTGGGGGTGTGTGATGCTCATGGCAGGTGCTTCTAAATGACGTGCACAGTGGGCTCCATGCTGCTTTTACAGACAGAAGAACATGAAGAACAGGTAACAGTGAGCTCCACATGGAGTTTGTCTGCATTCTGTGGGAGCTGAGGGTCCAAGAATAAAGCTAGAATTCAGAGGAGTTATCAGTGAATGTTGGTTTGCTTTAGGAAAAGCCTTGTTTTATTGACTGCTTGGGAGACTGGTTTATTGATCATTAAGAAATCACCATTTATTAATGTTTTATAGATTGTTTAGGAATTAACAGCTATTACTGGTTCATTGATGATTTGAACAACGGCGGTTATTACCAGTTTATCGTTAATTGAGAAATGGGCAGTTATGATTGGATAATTAGGAACTGGAATTTATTAGTGGTTTGTTGATCATTAAGGAATTATCAGTTGGGGGTTATTTATGATTAGGGAATGCTCGGTATTGGTTTATTTATGATTTAGTAATTCAGTTATTTCTATTTTTTTGGAAATTTTGTAACGGACAGTTATTACTGGTTAATTAACGCTTTAATTATTTCAAGTTTATTGGACATTTAGGAACTGGCAGTTATTATTGGATTATTAACAATTTAGAAATACGTATTTCTATTTTGTTGATAATTTACAAATTATGTCATTGTTGGTTTATTCATAGTTTAGGAATGAACAGTTATTGTTTTCTTTATAATGAGTAACTGAGTCGTTATTGGTTTATTAACCATTAAGTAAAAATGTTAAGAATAATAATAAGAATTAGCAGTCATTATCTGCTTATTGGTAATTTAGAAATTGGCAATTATTGTTTACACTTTGTAATTGTCCGTTTACAGGGTAATTTAGGATAAGGCGGTTATTATTGGTTTGTAACTGATTCCAGATCAGTTATTACCATTTTATAGATTCATGCCTGTTATTACTGGTTTATAGATGATTTAGAAATTGTCAGCTATTACCGGTTTATTGGCTGTTTAGTAACTAGCTGATTACATGATGCTTTGGAAATAATTGGTTATTACTAGTTTATTGATTTAGGAATTATCTGTCATTATAGATTAATGATAAGAAATTAAAAAGATTATTGATGGTTATTGGTTTATTGAAGGTTATTAGTTTATTAACAATTATGAACTTGTCATTTATTACTCATTGATCATATAGGAACAGTTATTGACAATTTGCAAAATATCTTACGATTATTGATGATCAATAATAGTTATGGATGGTTTATTATCATGGAATAATGAATTGTTTTACTATTTTTAATTAGCTGATGACTAAGCAGTTGTCTTTTTAAACATGAATCATTACTAAAATACAATAATAGCTGTTAATAATGGTATCAGTTTTCTGAATTGTAATTTGGGAATATTTTATTGCACTCCTTTGTTGAAAGGTGGCGTTAATGGTTTTACTGATTTCTTTTTTGGTTAGTGATGTGAAGCTGAACGGTTTGCTGTAGTGTTGTTTGGTTTGGTCTCGGGTGTACGAGTGACCCCTAATAACCTTTATGTTTATAAACATATAAACTATTTACACCTGACCTAAAATGACCCTAAAATGTAGAAACAGTCTAAAATGATGTATTTGAAAGCAGAGGAGGGCCCCTTAGTTTCGGTCACGATTCATAATCATGTGTTTACGTGAGTGCAGAACCACATGACACATTTTGAGACGTTTTTGATCATCCGGCCAAGTCACGACTGCCTGCACCATTTAGTGTTGCTAACATCTTTCCCTCTGTAGTTCATGACCGATGAATAATGACTTCTACTCAAAGCCATTAGTACAGTCCTGGTCTAAAGACTTCAACCTAAACTCTCAACTTTCCTGTATTTTCTCTCGCTCTATTCAAGCACAAAAATACCCTGTCCCCCTTCTTCTCTCATCTTATATTCTTTTATCTATGCAACGTTCCTGTGTGCTTGTTCATACTTTCAAACATCTCCTTGACTCTAAAACCCACTCCTTCTATGCAATCCATATTATTTCCTGTTATTCTCCCACAATTTGCTGTTGGATCAGAACGCCCTTTTTTTTTTGCTCATTATTATTTTTGTTATTTCTCATTGAAACTGTGTAGACTCAGAAGCTTTGAATTCATTGCAAATTTGTGTTTGTAAGTAAAAGATGAGGAATTTTGTTATACTTTGAATTTTAGTTATTGCTCTCTGCAGTTTTGTTTTGCAGGAAGAAAAACATTTTTGCATTTTTGCCATGTTTTTATGAATGCTTAAAATTCAAGCACAGAAAAAGAAATGCAAAAGTTGATAACGTAATAAATCCTAGCTGTTATTTTAAAGTCTTGTGCAACAGTTGCTGTGTCCTGGGCAAGTGATGTGTTTGTTGATTTCCTATGTGTAAACAGTTACCACACTACAGAGAAACACTCCAACGTTCCAACCTCCAGTTGCTGGAGCCTGTCCCAGCGCTGATAGGACGATAGGTCGCTTGCTATGCATATCTGCTGGATTCAGTTGAAATTTGCTCAAAAAATGTGAAAAGCATCAAACAGTATACATCGAATGTTTGCCAAAATAAACTCTGCCTTTAAATTTAGAAAAAAAAAGAAAATCAACAAATTTGTTACCTATAGAGGCATTTCACTTAGTAAACCAGCAAAACATGTAGTTTAACTGTGGGTGTTCAAACTTTTGCATACAGCTTTATATACAGTTATGTAACTACAGTCAAACTGCACAGCAGAACCACTGTAACTGCAGATACCGTAGGGTTCATGACTTTTTACTAAACACACGTGATTTCTCTTTAACCTGCACAGCGAGAAGTGAGCAAACTTATTTGCCCCGGAGGGTGACAGTGTGTTAAAGTGATGTTTTTTTTTTTTTTTTTCTTGATACAGTATAATTTTTTTTTTCTCTCCCTTTTATTCGCCAATTCCTGTTTCCCTTTATTTAGGCAGCATCAAATCAGAGGCTCTCCCGGAGAGAGGCAGAAGTTGCCTTGAGTTGTTGTTGCGCCCTGCTGTGTTTATGATAAAAAGGCACTGCTCTGAATGAGCTTCCCCCACTGTGCGGGAACAGGACAGCTTGAGTGCCTAGTCCACCGGGTCGACCTGCTGAAACCCATGCGCTGCATGTATGCATGTTTTTAGGTGCCAGTGTGGATTCTGCTTCGTCATGGCCTAGGCGAAATGAGGTGACGTCAAAAAAAGAGCACATATTCTGAAGCAAATTGAAGAGGAGTGAGTCCAAATGTCAGACGACTGCAGTGTGTGAGGACATGAAAAGGAATGCTTGCAAGCTTTACTTCTTATTAGCCCACTAAGTCCCAGTTTCATTCTCATAGGTCAGTGTTGCATCATATAGTGGGCAATTAACCCATCAAGGCTAGCCCATCTGGTCAGAGCCCAGGGAAGAGCCTCTGCAGCACAAATTGCTGAGAAAATTCATCCTGGCTCTGACAGAAAGGTATCTGGACACACAATGGATCACATCTTGGCTGTAGATGGGGGCTGCAGACCAGTAAGAGCGCTCAAGCTGACCCCTGTCCTCTAACAAATAGCGTCTACAGTGGACACATGAGCATCAGAACTGGACCATGAAGCAGTGGAAGAAGGTGGGCTGGTCTGATGAATCGTATTTGCTTTTCTGCCGTGTGGTGTGTGTGTGTGTGCTGCTCTCCTGGGGAAGAGATGCATTATTTGAAGAAGGCAAACGGACAATGTTCACCCTTTCATGGTGATGGAGTTCCCTAATGGCAGTGTCGTCTTCCAGCAGGATACCTTCCTGCCATGAATGTGGTTCAGGAAAGCTTTGAGGAACAAAGATGCTCCCAATTCCCTACATCTCAATCCTGTCCAGCATCTTTGGGATGTGCTGGACAAACTAGTCCCATTCATGGACCCACCTCCCAAAAACACTAGTCAGGTGGTTTTGTTGTTAGGGCTGACACACATTTTTTGTGTGCATCGTAGATTTGGCAGAGGACACAATACAAGCCTTTGTAATCAAACAGATAATAACAATAAGGCCAATTTGTTTTTCCCATTATCACGTTTTCAGCCCTGCGTATGAATAATGGAGGCCCAAATGAGGGATGGAGGGATGAGTTTCTGGACCATGTCCAGTTGCCATTCCAGAGCCACATACAGAAAACCACCAGGCAGATGAAGACATATTTACATGAATGTCTTTCGCTCCCTTTCACTCATTTTCTCGCTGCCTCCACCTTTCTGCCTCTTTACTCTCATTCACAACCCCCCTACTCTCTCAGTGTTTTCCGTCACTCACTTCCTCAATATTTCTCTCTTGCTCTGTATTCCCGTTTTTTTATTACATCTTTTTTGTATCTCTGCTTAAAATATTCCCCTGAATGAAAGTTCTCACTCGAGCTAAAGCTACAGCTTCAGAAACTCCCTCTCGGATGCATTATTGCACACGGGGGAGGAGGAAGCTGAGTGAGTGAGATTCTGTCACTTCCTTCTGTCTGTAACTCCGTTTGTACTAAAACACTTTACTCACATACTAGGGCTCTCAAGATGACTCATGTAAATGAGAGAACCCTCAAATAAATATATATCTACAGTTCTGTGCAAAAGTTTTAGGCAGGTGTGGAAAAAATGCTGTAAACAAAGAACACTTTCAGAAATATCAATAATGATTGTTTATTTTTATCAATTTACAAAATGCAAAGTGAGCGAACAAAAGAAAAATCTAAATCAGATCAATATCTGGTGTTTCTACCTTTTGCCTTCAAACCAGCATCAGTTCTTCTGGCCCCACAGAGCCCTGATCTCCACATCATCCAGTGTGTCTGGATCACATGAAGAGACAGAAGGATGTGAGGAAGCTACATCCACAGAAGATCTGTGCTCAGTTCTCCAAGATGTTTGGAACGACCGACCGGCCGAGTTCCTTCAAAAACTGTGTGCGAGTGTACCTAGAAGAACTGATGCTGTTTTGAAGGCAAAGGGTGGTCACACCAAACATTGATTTGATTTAGATTCCCTTTTGTTCATTCACTGCATTTTGTTGATTGATGAAAATAAATGATCAACACTTCCATTTCTGAAAGCGTTCTGTTTACAGCATTTTTTCACACCTGCCAAAACTTTGGCACAGTACTGTGTGTGTATGTGTGTGTGTGTATATATATATATGGACTGACTCATGTAAATGAGAATGTGTGTGTGTGTCTGTGTATACACATTTTTCAGTTTCCAGTGATGACCTGGCAGTTTGCATGAAATACCTCAATTATAGTTAAAAACTGCTTAGATTAATGTAACGTTTTTATATTCGTTCAAATTCAGCCTTTTGAAATTCTTCTGTATTTTATTTGTTTATCTGTTTGAATTTTGGGTTTGTTTGTTTATTTTTAATCTGTGAAAACTGTATTTGGCATATGGCTATGTGGCCCAGTGGTGAGGGAGTTGCCCCTGGATCGGAAGATTGTGGGTTTGATTCCCTCATCGGTAGGTTGCCCTGAGGTACCCTTGTGCAAGGTACCGCTCCCTCCACTGCTGCACCTTCAGTAGCTGCCTGCTGCTGCACATGTGTGTATGGGTGAAACGCAGAGGTTGAATTTCGTTGTTGTTCTGTGCTGCGTTTCACAATGACAAGAATAGTCACTTTCACTTTTTCATTTTTCATTGCTTGGCCTTTTCCAGATTATTTTATTAAATCCCAAATAATCATGAGATTATTCGATGATCGATATTGCAAAAGCCATATTCCAGCCTCGGTTAAACTATAGTGAACATAATGCATCTTTAGTCCCGAGTCTTTAGGCACTCTGTGGAGCTGCTCGGTGTTTGTTTTGCGTTCCTCTGTGATGTTCTCGTGGTTCTCTGAGTGTGTAATGGAAGAGAACGGTGCGTGCCGGGGTTCTGAGAGCGTGTTTAGATATCTCAATAGTTGTTTTGCATTTAGAGAGCAGATGGCAGGGCCGAACAACCGGGTGTGTTTAACAGCGTCTTCACAGTGAAGCTTGTCATGGATGTGTGATGGAACTCAAAGTTTTTTCTTTTTCTTTTTCTTTTCAGCCTTAAATTTGTGTATCTCTTTAGCATTCTCTCTATTACTCTCTCTCCCCTTCTCGTTTACCTCTCTTCTGCTACCTCCCTACCTGTGGGTGGGTTTGCATTTGCCTTGATTCAAAAGGAAACCCCCACTGTGTCCTTGAAGTGAGGAGCTGAGATTATTTTCAAGAGAGAAAAAAAAAATCCATAAAGTTGTCGCCCTCACTCTGAGTCCGTCTCTTTCTCTCTCTTTCTTTCTTTCTCTCCCCCGAACTCTCTGGCTGTCTCAGTTAATCTGCAGGGCTCTTTCTCTCCCTCTGTGTCTGCATATCTCTCTCTCTCTTTCTCCCTATCTGTCTCTCTCTCTCTCTCTCTCTTTCTCTCTCTCCTTCTCTCTTTCACACTTGCATAAACACCGCTTCCCCTCCTCTACCTGTCATATAAAAGGGAGTTTCATCGTCTGACCTTTACCAGACAAAAATATGTTTATATACCCTTTGAAATACAAATTTCCTTTCATATTTTTATTATGTTTGGCATATTTTCATGAACTTTGGTTTTCGTTTTTTACAGTATTAGTTCTCATCACGAGTCCTCATAAGGAGGCGTTTCCTTCTGCAGCGCATATGAGTGAATGAGGCCATCCAATCAGAACCGAGATCTTGTGCGTGCATAACAGCCTGTTTACTGCGAGGGTTAAGCAGAGATCATGCGACAAATTTAAATGGATATTATTGCATGAAACCTCACAAACCGTTTGAGTGGACCTCAGAGAAAAATGAACTGCAAGTAGAAGAATAAGGACATGGGCTCTTTAAGGAAATGTTTTCTGAATTATGATGGGAAAGAGGTATAAATAAAAGCTCTGTGTCTCTGGTATGGGTCAGCAGCTGAGACATGGTCATGCCCTCCAGCTTGTTGGTCTTGTAGTAAAATTCTGTAGCGGGGTAAAGGTCTAAACACAGGACTGACCACGGTGCTTAAAGGAAGAAAGATGGGACTCCAGTTTGACCTGTGTGTGCGTGTGTGAGAGTGTGTGTGTGTGTGTGTGTGCATGCACACGTTCATATTTACACTCTGTGACCTTTTAGTAGGACTAAAACAGGAAACGAGTATGCTCATGTCTCTCTCTCTCACTCTTTGTCCTCTCTCTTTCCCCTTCCATTTTTATTTCCCTCGTTTGCTCTTTTTTCTCATTTTTCTCTTTTCTATCCCTTATCCTCTCTCTCTCTTTCTCTCTCTCTCTCATTATTATTATATTATTTATTTTTCTTCCTCCTCCTCTTTCTCACTGTGAAGCTTATGGAATCTCCAAACAAAAAAAAGAAAAAATAATGTCTGATTTCAGAAATGTAATCCTTTTACATTTCTGTGTACATTTTCAAAATAACATTCCAAAGATGCATACAGCCTCATAATGAGGAAAACTCCTAAAGAGAAGGACCACTGATCGTCTTTTTCCATCAAACAGAACCATCTTCATTCTGGTTCAGGCTCGGCGCATTTCTACCAAAAATAAGTTGGTTTGGAAAGACGATTCCCAGCTGGGTTTTTCTTTTTCCCTCAGCAGGAACCTTGATGATATTAGAGGCGTGTCCTCCATCTTTACGTGTCTCTTGTAGCCCCTCCTCCATTGGTGACATAACACAGCGGTTCTGTTCCAAACTGTTGGAAAGTGAGCCGGTTCGCCAGACGGCGCCAATGTTCAAAAAATCCAGAGCAGAAGAACCGTTCCCTGTTGGTGGAAAAGGAATAAGAGAGGAACCAAGGACCCATCCTCATGTCAGACTTTTTCCACAGCGTTTCCACTGAACAAAGGCACCTGGATCACAGAGATGTTAGAAATCTCTTAGAGAATGTCGAGTGGATGAAAAGCTGTAATGTCTCAGAATTATACAGCATATTAAAACATGTCTCATCATCCCTCTCTTACAGGAAATTACATAAAGCTGGTGTCAGGTCAGTAATAGTCCCTCTGTGGGCCGCCTGAAGAAGCTGCGTGTGTGTGTGAGTGTGTGTGTGTGTGTGTGTGTGTGTGTGTGTGTGTGTGTGTGTGTCTGGGCTGTGGCGTCAGTGCTGATGGCTTTGATCCCCTGTGATATTGCCTCACTCCCTCTGGCTTCTCTCTCTGAGCTCTCCAGGGCCTGTTAAACATCCCTGCACTGCCCTGAACACACACACACACACACACACACACCCCCACACACCCTTTTTACCAGACTGCGCGTCTTAAGCCGCTAACACGGTCCAGCCTTAATAGAGCACTTGATGAGCCCACTCGAAGTTCAGGGGAAGGAGAATTTGGAGAGGGGGGTGGGCACTTAAAATCTATAATGTATAAACAGACATCATCTCACCATTATTGGTAATAGCTTTTCTTCCAGATGCGCGTGTATGTGTGTGTGTGTGTGTGTGTATTTGATGAGTAGTGGGTGAGAGACAGAGAGAGGGAGAGAGAAATACTGGAAATCATTGGAATCGATGTGTTCTTTTCTCTTTCTATAATTCTACAGTGTGGACTTTATTCTTTCAGCTTTCTATGGTGGCGTTGTTGATATTTCATGTTGTTAATTTATCATTACTCTTGGTGTTAGAGTTGTCACTATTCATTCTATTAGGAATTGAGTAAGCCAGTGGTTATTTAGATGATTACTCAAGTTTTTAATGACCCAGCCGTAAAAATGGGGACTCAAATGCTAACGAATAACGAAACTTACTTAGAACTGGAAAGATTGTAAAATAATTATAGGACCCATATCATGGCAAAACAAATGTACCCTCTATTTTGAGAGTTTTATGGGTTTTGTAAACATTGTAATAACTATAAAATGAAGTTTCTTTGTTAGAAAGATGCTCAGAAACATAGCCTTCGAACTGACCGTCCGTTCAGGATACTCTTGTCCAGCTCCATCCAATCATGGTTAGGTTTTAAACTCTATAAAAAGCCCAGACTGCTTTACGGATTATGCTAAATATGTAGCAGCCAATGAGAATACAGGAACAGTAATGGTTACAGCCAGTCAAATTCTAAGATATAAAGACAGGTTGGAAAGTAGTCATACAAATATTGACAAATTTTGGTACTTAAATCACATAAACATTATGAGTAGGGAGAATAAAAGCACAAATGATCACCATGGGGCATCTGCTCTTTAATTAAGTAGAAACTAGAAAACATTGAAATGGTTAAAATGTGATGGTATCCATGTTTCTCAGAGAGTTTTTAAAATAAGCACATCAACTTGCAGACTGACAGTGGCTGCTTATTCAATAAGGAAGTCCATTTGAATTCAAATTAAAACAATTTATTAAATGTACCGGTTTAATTATGATAACAGACTTGCTAATAAAGGTTGGTTTTCAGCCTCCTGCTCCTCCTTTGATGACCTCTGCATTGCACCCGGCTGTTCCTGAGCATCCCATTCTATTGGTCAGTGCTTTCCTTGGGAGGTCCTTAAAGCAGGCTGTGCTCAAGTGTACACGTGCATCAGCAATGACTGCAGCTTAAAGTAAAGAGTTTAGACCAGCAGGGCGAGCGGATGCTTTTGGGCATTGTGTGTGTTAATCCTGATTGGGAATCAAACTGTCGAAGGTTAAGGTTCATCCACCCGAGCTGTGGTTTTATTCCTGCTCATGAAGTTACATAATACATCAGCATTTCCCATGAATCATTGTGAATATATTTGTAAGTATGGACAGCTGTTCTTCGGCGTTTTATTATCAAGAGTTGTGGGATCTTTTAATAGTTCTGTGAGTTTTTCTTCCATTTTACAATCATGAATGCAGCAGACAGGATTCTGAATGCAGAATAATTTTTTTGGTTCATTCGATTTGTGTCACATTCGTGGAATGAAATGAAACAAGCAGATTCTTTTTGTGCGTTCTTTCGCGTAGCATGAGGACGAAATGAATGCATGGTATTTTGAGTTGTTTGGAGGACAAAAAAGAGAGAGAATCAGTGTAGAACATCCATTTTCTCCCTGATAGAATGCCGCCGCTGTCTTCAATGCAGTCCCTACCGCTTATGCGGTAAACGGCATTGGGAATCCTTTCATTGAAAATTCAGCAAATGAATTGGCTGAAGACCACACAAGGCCCGAGCTGTGCTGAATTAGTCTGATTGAACACTTCACTAAGCGAGATGACTACTTTAAAGATCAATTTACACATCACACTGCGTATTGATCAAGCTATTTGCAGGTCCAGGCTTCTTAGGGAGAGCATTTCAATTAACTGTAAATGAAAACACAACACAGAATGGAGACCTTTTGCTCACTTGGATTAGAAGGGGAGCTGGGATTTACTGATGGTTTTTTGTTTTTTTTTTTTTGTTTGGTTGTTTTTTCTTACTCCTGTAAGAATGTTTGGATGAAGTGGCGGTTAAAAATGACATTTATTCAGGTTATATTTAACAGATTTGACTGATTTATAGGCTCTGCCTAGACCTGTCAAGCTCTCGCAAGGCCTCGTTTCCAACAACAAACAAAAAGGTATGATTAAAACTATGGGAAATAATGAAAATGATGAAAAATGACGAAAATGAGGTGAGCGTGAGGCACAGTGGAAATGAAAATGGCCTTTTTCTACTGTAGGCACCTGTTGAAGCCATTTACAAAGCAGCAAATGCACAGCACGAAAACAAATTATACTACATGGGTAATGGTGTTTCTTTTGTTAGCCAGACTATGGACCCGGTCGATGGGCGTCGCTTCGAGCACCTCCGCATCTGAGTGACTAATAGCCAACACAGTGGACTAGAGCTCGCAGACGAAATCAATCAGCCAATCAGCTTCAGTATTCTTCTGAAGTCTTTTAACTGTGAGGGTAATGACCCAAACATGGTCATTATCCACACCAGTGCGCTCTCCAGTTTAACTCTCTGGAACATTTCTGTCGTTCCCATGCCTGAAGGGAGACACGGAAAGAGACACCATCATCATTTGATTTTGATCATTTACTTAGCATTCACAGAGGGAAGCCTGCGCTAAACACTGATCAGTCACAACTTTAAAACATCGAAAGGTGAAGGGATAAACTCATTAGTGGCAGCTAGCATCTGGGGCTCCATTTTTGAAGTCGTTGGGTTAGAAGCAGGAAAAATGGGCAAGCCCATGTGCTCCGATCGCACAGAAGAGCAGAAATGCTGAAAAAGTTCATGCCGGCTGTGATAGAAAGATATCAGAACACAGAATGTATCACAGCTTGCTGCATAGCTGCAGACCGGACACAGTGCCCATGCTCACATCTGCCCATAAAGCACTGTTACAAGTTAGTCTGATCTTATGAATCACATTTTGTTCCACTGGGTGAGTCACTGCCAGCAGATGCAGTGTGATGCTCTGGACAGTGTTGTGGGAAACCTTGGGTTCTGCTTTCATGTGATACTGGCAACACCTACCCAAACATCGCTGCAGACCAGCTTCCCCCCTTCATGGTAACAGAATAAATAACACTGTTTCTATCATTAGAAACTGGAGTATTTGTAGATCCCATCATGCACAAGGTGGAAAAATAGATAACAGATGAGTGGTTAAAGAGGAAAGTGATAAAAAAAAAAAACTGAACGTGAAAATGTCTCTTTATTCTGAACAATTTCATGCTTTGTCTCTGTACTTGTTCAGTTAAAGAAGTAATGGGGTCAAGCAGCTGGTTGTTATTACGGCCCAACAGGAGACATGGAGTAGCTTCAACCAGCATACACTTCACAGGCTGACAGACGGGAGATGCTTATATATTATTCCTTCAGATTACACGTCCCTGAGCTCACAGCTGGATTTTTAAATGGAGAAAGACAGTCCTGCTCCCGTACAAAGGCATCTAACCTTAAAGGACAGTTCCAACCATTTTTCAGCATTTGCTAGTGTTTGCTTTGCTTGGCAGTTAGCTGTAGATTGGGAGCGAGAACGTCCTTGGAGCAACAGATGTGTGTAGGGATGGAGTCTGCTCAAGGAGAGGTTTGAATTACATCGTAATAGGCCCTACATCAGTGGGCCTTAATCCCAGGCTGGGGCGATCCCCATCCACTGCATGAGAGTAATGTTTTCCTTGCACCAAGACAGCCCCTTCACTCCATGGATCAGGGCTTGATAATTGGCTGATGAATTGAGCCAGGTGTGTCAGAGCAAGGCAAACACTGAACGAGTGCAGAGCAGTGTTCTTGAAATTCAGTCTCACCGTTCTCTACAAATACATCTGGCTACCACCGTCTCATATGATATTTTAAGTTTGGCTGAGTCATTAACGTCCACATCTTAAACTTTCTTAGGCCTGTGTGCTTAACCTTAATCTTAAATCGATCAAACCATATGGTCATTTTTTTTTCTTCAATGTTTCTTAATAAGGTTGGTCTTATGGTCAAAGGTAACCAATCAGATAAGTTAACAATACCCAAAAATTACCCATTCAAGTTGCTGTAGAAACTAAAATTTTGCCTGTAAAATTGAATGCCAATGAAAAAAGCAAAAGAAAATAGATGTTCATGTTATGTTTTAAATCTGATTCTAGTGGCTCCCCAGCTAAGCACATTTTAGATGCTATACTCCCAATTCACCTAATCCAACTAATCATTTGTAGTAGATGTTCTGGAGCAGGACAGTCCTAAAATATAGACGACTGAGCCTCTTGGGTTAGGAGATCTTGGACTGAAAGAAAACAAGTTAACTGTTGATGTAAATTCTAATTATACAAAGTTTTACTTTTTCAGAATTTACGCATGATACAGTCTTCTTCCTTCGGCTGCTCCCGTTTAGGGGTCGCCACAGCGGATCAACTGTCTCCAGTTTTTCCTGTCCTCTGCATCTTCCTCCTTCAAACCAACCACCTGCATGGACTCTCTCACCACGTCCATAAACCTCCTCCTTGGCCTTGTTCTTTTCCTCTTTTCTGGCAGCTCCATCTTCAATCCTCGTCCCAGTATAATCCTCATCTCTCCTCTGGACATGTCCAAACCAATGCAACCTTGCTTCTCTAACTTTGTCCCCAAAACTTGAGCTGTTCCTGTAATATACTCATTTCTAATCCTGTCCGTCCTCGTCACACCCACCGAAAAACTCATCGTCTTTAACTCCGACACCTCCAGCTCCGCCTCCTGTCTTTCCAACATTGCCACCGTCTCCAACCCGTGCAACATAACTGGTCTCACTACTGTCCTGTAAACCTTCCCTTTTACTCTTGTTGGTACCCGTCTGTCACAATCTCAATCTCACAATCACAGTCTCAATCATTTCTTCCTATTTTTAAAATTTTTAAAAACATTTTTTTTTTTGGGGGGGGGCTATTTATTATTCTTTATCATACTGAGGATTAAATGAAAGAAATGAGAACAAATGTTTTAGTGCTCCAGGCTCTAAAGTGCCTAAAGATACAAGGTTCTAGATAAAGGGGTTCCAGCAACTCAGTCTTCAGCAGTAAACAAATCCCCTGATCATCTGGAATCATCTGCTCCTGGTTCTTCACTGCTTCATGTCTTAAATTAGACGCTTTGTTCTGCTTGAAGGTTCAGACGTAGATCACTGTGTGGATTAACCAGCACAGAACTATCAAACTGCTCAGGTACAGAGACTGGACTGAACATGAGAGACAACAACACTGTCCTTCAGGAAGATCTGGAGAACTGCTCAGGTACAGAGACTGGACTGAAGATGAGAAAATAATCGGACTGTTTGGAACCAAAAGATGGGTAGCTGCAGACTTTTGGACAGTACTGTAAGTCTATAGGAACATTGGGTACCCATGGTCCTGTTGTCTGTTCACCAATTATCCTTGCTTGGAGCAGTTTTGGTAGATACTGACAACTGTATGCTCCCATGAGACCTGCCATGTTGTGACCAACCCTTGTACCATCGCAATTTGTCAAAGTAGCTCAGATCCTTATGCACAATTTCCTGCTTTAACAAATCAACTTCAAGAAGTGAGTGTTCACTCGACCTAATATATCCCACCCCTTAACAGCCACCCCTGTAATGAGGTCATGTTCTTTTCATCAGTGGTTGTGGCTGATTGGTGTATATTATAGTCTTGCTTACCATCGATTCCTGCGAATTCAAAGAGACGTCCTTGCAAAGCAAATGCTTTTGACTTTTAAAGCTACTGAAAAAAATATGTATCTGTCTTTTTTACTAACTGGCAACATCAGCTTTCGGGCGTTGTTAGCTGTGTAAGCGTTCTTGGGGCGGACTGTCTTACTTTCGGTAGATCAAAGTCCCGAACAAGCGTTCCTCTTTCCACAGGAAAATTACCTGTGGCGTAGATCACCTACACTAACAGGTCATGTAGAAAATGCAGTTGAGAAATTCTTTATAGAACGTGCCAGTAATGTTTGATCCACCTTTCACATCTCTGCTCTGTGTGAAGAGTTCAGGATTCACTGAATGTGTTGCAATGTTTATCTTACATCCAAGGGTGCTGAATACAGGAATATGCATTTTTTTCTTTCTTTCTTTTTTTTTTGCTTTCCTGAGGCCTTGATCTTGAAGAAAAAGCCCAGGTGGGTTGCCCACTCTGCTCCCCCCCAAATACACACTCAGACACACCTCCATAGGTGACAGTTCATGTCTACTGTCATCAGCTTTTGCTTGTGTCAGAATCACTGAAGCTGCAGAATCTCTCTAGAGAAAAGCATGATTGTAGCGCTCTCTCTCTCTCTCTCTCTCTCTCTCTCTCTCTCTCTCTCTCTCTCTCTGTTCTCTTTCTTCATCATCCCATAATATGAAGTATGACATTCTGTCAAAATGAAAGCATTGTTTTCTGTTGAGTTATGATACCTGCGAGGCCCTGCTCACCGAGATTAGCTCATGGCTGTTTAGCTAACCCGATAGAACAGATGGCCTGTCCAGTCGCCTGCCACGTCAATAGATATTGTGATGTTTAAGTCCCAGAAATGGACGCAGGCCCAGGCAAGACTGACCCTGGCTGCAGTTTTTTTTTTGTTGTTGTTTTTTTTTATTTTTTTTTTTTTTTCCTCGGTTTTTGTGAAAGAGTATTTTTCTTCTCCTCTGCACCCTCATGGCATTCAAGTGCTTGTGTTCGTTCTTTCCATTTTTTCTCGCGCCTTTCTTTTTTTTTCTTTTTGGGGTTGCTTTTACACTGCAACATTAATGATAGTGACCCATGTTTGAACTCCTGTGGCTGCTGCACTGTTTCCCCTCCAAAGTGCAGCCAGGACTGTTTGTACAAAGTGCTTTCAGAGTGTCATGTTTCAAACAGACGGAGTGTCTGTCATTAAATAATTTATTCATATAAAGATGTCTTGACATGCCATTTAATATTTATTGGATTAAAAAAGAGGCATGAAGGGATGTCTGATACATAAAAAGGAGAAAAAGATGGGGAATGTGTATTTTACAATCTGTTAGGCAACATTTTCCTGTTCAATGAGCACGCAGTTTTGATTTACCATTAAATTCGATAAAGCTCGCAGCTGTTTTCTTTCAAATCGTATATTTGATAAACTCATAGAAAAATGATGAATGGTATTCCCCTCACAAGGTGGTTCTGGTTTCAATTAGAAGCTTCTAGAAGCTCCAGGAAGGGGCTAATAGCTGGACTGAAAAATGACATATTACTCCAAATTATCCCGGCAGTGTTTTGATAACCTTACTTGAACACAAGTGTGGTATTCTTTTGTGGCCGCGCTTCATGCTTTCAGTTTGCCTCTCATAACAGATCTTTGGGATTTAAGTGGTGGGCTGAAAAATTAGTGGAGTGAATGTGTCTTCGGGGAGCGCCGAACCTGGGCCGGATTTCGCAGGACGCGTTTTTCGTCTGTTTTCCATTTCTCAGGCTCGTCAAGGACAATGCAGCGAAGTGCAACTCAATACTCAAAGGTGACCTGCGACTATTTTTGGCTGACTCCTAACTAGAAGTATATTTGGGAATAAAAGAGCACAAAACATTGTTTGTAGCGTTTTGTTCGTGAGGGGAATATGTTTAAACGACTAAGTACTGCTTCTTCAGCAAGTCTCTTGAAAGTGCATCATTGTCTAACAGAATATTCGTCTCCTGTATTAAAATGTCCCAGGATATTTAATAATTATGGCATAATTAGCGTCTATTGGATGAATGTAGACCAATCAAAAGAGAGCAGCAATCAAAAGAAATTATGTTTAGATTATACAAAAGAAATGATGCATTTAACCTTTCTTAAATGTAATGATATCAAAGCCGCGCTGTTATATTCAGCATGGTTTGTGATCATCTGGAGAACACATTTCCTACTTCTTCTTATGTAGTGTTTTAAATTTGAAGTGCATTTACAGTAGCATATAATTGGTATGCATATATTCATTTAGCAGAACCAGAAAACATTTTACTGGCTGCTTGTTTGTTTACACGATCCTAAAAGACATTGTAACTGTGAGTTCATAGCACGAAACAGATCTGCTAAGGTTTTAAAACCGTTCTAAATGAAACTGGGGAATAAAATGATAGTATTTTCTTAAGAAAGTGTGGAGTATTTCGTCTACATATTCTATAACATGACAGATGTGCAGATTTTAACATTTCTTTCCTTTATTTAATTTTTCAATTATACACTATTTGAAAACACAAGCTGACCTTTTCGTTGGGCCTATAGTTAATTAGAAAAGTCACGTCAGCTTCAGAAAAATCTGAAATCCCCCCAAAATAGTGCACAAAGCAAGTGGAGCACCTGGTGAAGGAATGAGAGAACCAGTGAAAGAACATCTAACATCACAGTTGAAGTATTGAATGACTGACGCTGCTAATGGGGACTAGTTGTGTAAACGAGATGAACCCTGTCGAAAAAAAAAGTGGGGTACAGTTAAAACACCTCCAAGCACTATTTCACATCCTCCCCCGTCTAAAAACAACAGAGCGCTCTCCAGCACCATTACAACCCCCCAGACAGCCATCAGCGCACACAGGAAAAGTTGGCTGTGGGGGAAATTAGATGGTGTGGTTTTCTCCTCCTGTTCCTCTCTTGTTTTTTTTGTTTTTTTTTTTGGAGGGGAAGGGGTTGGAGGGGGGGCTAAATACCTGATTATCCTACATTTAGGAGCGTGGGGGGAAAAAAGCAGCTGGATTGTAATCAATCCTTTTAAAAATCACAGCGTGCGCGCCGCTCCTCTTCTCTACAGCAGGATAAATGTGACACGGGGGCCGCCATTCCACTCCCCTGATGAATCACTCCCAGCTTAATGATTACGGGAATTGTCATCGACTGATCATCAGTCTCCATTTATTTCAAATCAACGTCAGGAGTTTGTACGGCCCGGACGAGAGTGCACGCGCGTGTGTGTTTGTGTGTGTGTGCATTTTCTCTAGATTGCCTCTCCTCATCTACAGCTCTCTTCGCGGAGGTCATGTATCATACATGTGTCTGCGTTTGTTTGTGTGTGTGTGTGCGCGTGTGTGTTTGAAAGATAGTGGAACAAAACCCTAATGTCTGAGGTTCATGGGGTGTTTCCGTTTTAGTGGTCCCCCTGTAGGCCACATCTCGACCCCATCAGAAAGCCCAAGCTGTTCTTCAATCCCAGCCCTTTCCAAAATAAACTATGAGTCACATTGCTTTCTGGGACACACAGTGTTTATTATTCATTGCTTCTTTCTGCACTCTTCCCTGGGGCTTTTCCAACAATCGAAATGGGATATTTTTGATTAATAATATAATAAATAATTAACAATGCATTAATAACACTATACATTCTAAATATTATTTTATGATATAAATATACAGGAACAGGAAGCACATTGAGCGCATTCGGATTTAAGATGAGCATGAGGTCGTATCTAAAAGTGTCCACATATAGATACATTAAAGCTCATAGAACAAAGCAGCCCGTGTGTCTGAACACCCAGATTTTCAGATGGGAAGAATATGAGAGCATGAAAGGCTGTTGTCACACAGGGGCGTTCTGTTGGATTGTTTAAAGCAGAAAAGGCTGTTGATCTGCTGTTAAAAATGGAGACTTGAACACCAGTGAGAATGTTTGTGGCGAGCATTCCAATTTGAAGCTGAGGAAAAGTTGGAAAATCCATTCAAAACATTTTATACAAACATTGGGCATAGGCAGTAGAACCATCCTGAAAAAGAAGGAAAGCACTGGTGTTCCGAGCAGCAGACACTGAACAGGTAACAACAGAAGAAATGAAAACAACAACAGCAGCTGATGACAAACAAATCATAAGAGCAGTGGCAACATGAACAACCTCCACAGGGTAAGAGGGGGAAGTCCACTGTTTAAAGAAGACTTTGGGATATCTGAAAACCTTGGGGATTTAATTACTGGAATATAAAAAGTACAAAAATGAGCATTTTTCAGACAAAGTGCCAAAGTGTGCAGGATGAAAGGTTATGCTCTCGATCCAAAACATACAAGTCCGGTGAATCACAGTAGAATCAGTGCCATGTGTGGGTTTGCTTAGCTGCTTCTGGAACCGGCTTGGTTTTTATTGATGTAACTCATGATGGTCGCAGGGGAATGTCCGAATCCGAAGTCTAGAGAAACATCTCGTCTGCCAAATGTAAAGCGTTGCTTTAATTTACTTAACTTTCTGTTCCAGTACTTCTGCATACTTGGAAAACTGGGTGGTCAGTTATTGAAGGTGCTAAATTTTATGTTATTCAAGATTTTAAGACCAGGAATTAAAAGCTGCAAATCTAATAATCAATTATGATCTCAAACCCATATTTCTTCTGTATGAAAACAAACAAATCGAGCTTGCTGTTCCAGCACCGTTGGAGGGGAACGTAAATGAAAAGAAAATGTTTTCCTTGTAATTCTGTTATAAGATTGACTAGGATATTGTTTCTGTTTTGAGCTGCTAGTGAGCAACTTTGGGGGCTTGAAAGGGGAACTGCTTAAAACTAGTTATAAAGTTAAGTTGTAAACTGGTTTGGAGGTTCTTACAGGTCAATTTTGTTATCTCAGAATTGACAGGACAATTACATTTTAAAGTCCAAGATGGTATGGAGGCAGATTAAACAGGTTAGACATTAGGAATCATCAGCTGATGATGAGAATATAAAGTAATGTAACGCAGTCAGTCAAAAAACTGAGTCTAAAAAGAGGCTGGCTTTTACAATAGGATGCAACAATGTTGCAGAAGATATCTCAAAAACAACCATGAGCTGCTTGGACTGCTCCTCATAGTTTCCTGATCTGAAAATGCTTTACTAGATCTGTGGGTGCAGAATGTCCAGAAATGAAGAATGGGTGGAACTTTTCTAAAATATTAACTGAGAGCCAAGGGCAGAACGCATAAGCAAACTAATAGCCGACCTCCAAACAATGGAAATTGAAAACGAAGTGAAAGTGACTATTCTTGTCATTGTGAGAACACACAGCACAGCACACAGTGAACCACAACAAAATTGGACTTCTGAATTTAACCCATGCACACAAACACACACCGTGCAGCAATGAAAGCACCCATAGCAATGGGAGCAGTGACAGGGACGGTACCTTGCTCAAGGGTACCTCAGGAAAGCCTACTGGTAAGGGGTTCGAACCCACAATCTTCCTATTCTGTGGCCATCTCCCTAACCACTTGGCCACCACTGCTCCATTTAAAAAGAAATTGTTTTAAAGTGAAAGTGACTTTTTCCAGCGTAAAAACAGCTCAACACACAGTCCATGAGAAAGAAGTGCCTCTTCTGTATTTAAAGTTGGATGACATCTTGCTGAAGGGTGCCTCAGGGTAACGTACTGGTCCCGGGCCTCTAACAAAATCTACAAAATATACTCTTAAGTGTCTGTACATGTACTCTACCAGAGGCATCCTTTAAATTGTATTTCAAGTTTGGCAAGCTTCAAACTAAAACATTTTCTTTTTTTAGAAATGTCTCAAATTATGTATGCCTTTTATATTATATTAAGTTTTTAATATAATAATTTTTTCCTAATATAATTGAAGTAATAAGTGAAATCCATGCAGTGTTCCTTAATGCTTGGCTTCAGGAATCATAGAAAGGTTTCAGCTTCAGCTCCCACTGCTTTTTAGCATTTGGACATTCAGGTTAAATCTGAGGCAAGATGGTGATTGGCCCCAGAATTCACTACGGCATGTTCCCCGTTAGGTTTATCTCCACTTCCCACCAATTAGAGGAATGTTTTAGTGTGATACAGTTGCGTAGAGCACAGACACACATCAGCACTATGGGAGAAGACATGGGACGGTATCCAGAGTTATTTGCTTGAGCGAACTATCGTCAGAGAGATGTTCAGATATTTAATCATGCATTTATCATCCGGTTGGTGCTGGAATGGGTTCATGTTCCGTATTTGGTCTCAAATTTCTGCTTTTATGTCATGCACGTACAAATATTCTAACACACAAACACTTCTAGCTGTTGTCACCTCTCTTGTTGTGTTATATGAGGGCAGTAGTTAATATCCTCTGCTGGGTCCACTCAGCTGACATTAGGCAGACTCCCAGGTGTGTGAGCTTGAGGGATGAGCTAGATTAAACGGTGAGGTCGTCAGACAGCGCTGTTTTCCCAGCTGCCCCAAAGCACTCCTGACCCTTCTGCTCAGCGCCTCGCGTCACGACTACATCACCCACATGTTCCGTCCACCAGTCAAAAACCGCACGTCTGCTTTATTAAGTGTCCCAGGGCCTCGTTCATCAAACACACTCAGATCGTACGCAACTTTCAGCATCAAAAAACTCATATAGACATTCGTGTGGGCCAATCAGAGGTCTGCAGTTATTGGTGCAATTTTACTGCTTTTTTCTCATAATTATAGTTAACTGACATTTTTATTTGGCTTTTCAAAAACATGTCAGTGATTTGCGAAACAAATTCATACACTCCCTTTATTATCAAATCTTTCAACTTCAGATGATTTCAAAATATTATCTGTTCTGTTCATTAACATCAATGTGATGTATGTTCAGAGTTTAACATCCAGTTTCGCAACAGTTCCTGTTTCAGTGATCAACTCTTTATTTTGATTTTAAAAGGAGAAAAAAGAAAACAAAAATGATAATGCGCTTTAGTTTTCAGCTGGAAATGACTTTTGTTGGGGCAAAAGTACCATCAGATGATACATTTAACTGAAGTTCCACTTAAAGTAACTTGGAATTGAGACTTTTTAAGAACTTTTAAATTAACTTTGTAATTTAAATTTAACGAACGATGTTACAACAAACTCAATGAAATACAAATGTACATTATTTGGAGCTCTGGACAGTTTTGCCTGAAGTGGTTTTGAATTATTTTATCAATTAGCATTCATTAAAAACGTTAATAAAATGTGTGCTTGGTTACCGAGAGTGTTTTAGGTTCTGCTAGCCTGACATCTTTGATGCTGATGCAAGATGAATGTGGTAAATGGTTTTAAAACATATATTTTACCCATTTTTTTACCCACAGATTTAAAAAACTTTAAAAAACTATCTATAGCTTAGCATTTTCAAAGATTTATTTAAAAATAAAAATAAACTTTTTTTTATTAATTTTTTTAAATTAAAGAATTCAGTGCCTTTGAAGGCGTCCAGGATGCGATCCGCGGGACCCTGTCTGGAGCAGAGAGTAGAAAATGCACTCAGCAGCCACTTTATTCGGGGCATTTACTTTAGAACCGTTCTGAAGAGGCTGTTGTACCTTTTACCATCGGTTGTAAATGGGATCCAAACATTTATAGCTAAACAGCTGGATGACCGTTTCCTGTTATGTCGGCTAAAAGGCCAAGTTGAGGTTGCATGTTTCCGATCCACTTGCATTTATAATCACTTCTTACTTAGTTGTATAGCTGTAACTCTTACCTTTTAAAATCTTTTTCCTAAACTATCCCTTTCTTTAATGTGTTTCTATTTTGACATTTCAGAAATAAAAATTTTCTGCTTGTTTGGAGACATAACAAGAAAGAATTTGGCATCGGAGATTTATAAAGTATAAAATTTCAGTCGTTGATGGTGATTTAAGAAGCGCTCGTTTTAAAGGCAGACTGAATGAAATCCAAGTCATTCTGCCCGTTTCTCTTTGAGATCGTTCCTGTCTGTGAGGAAGGTGCCAGGCTTAAATCGCCTGCCATTTTCAAACATGGTGTCTGAGTGACACGGCAGCAGCCGGTTCGGTACAGGAACTCGCTCGTGCAGGTTAGTCAATGGAAAGAGTGCAGAACTTGCAGAAGGGTAAGGATGATGCCTGTACCTTTTTACGCCCCCTTTTTAAATGATTTCGGTTCTAATCTTTTTTTTGTTTCACTTTTGTTTGTAACAGGATCATTTTTCTCCTTAGATTAGTCTGGAACTAACCGTGCGAAATACAGAAGGCAATTTCCTGCTGCTTAGCTTGTCTTGTTGCACATGACCGGCCAGTGTTAGACACATTGCCTGCTTAAACTACGCGCACATATTTCTTAAATACTGCATTAAGCATGCATTCATTTGCAAATATGCAGATAACAGTAAACACAAACGTCTGCACATTTTCCCAGTTTAACTGTTTTTATTTATTTATTTATTTAGTATATTATATTAATGACAGTTAATCATAGATCATTCACTTTAAATGGGTCTTACTTACTTTTTCCATTAACGTCTTGACATTTCTTTAAATTCTCACCATACTTTTCTCTAACCCTAACAAAACCCTGGTCCAATCCTGATACTAACATTATTTTGTAGCTCTGTTTTGATGATTCTTGATGATTCTTTTGTTTTGTACTGTCCACTGCTTTTTTTAAAAATACTCATTTACTCACAAGTTTACTAAATAATGACACAGAAGCTGTGCCAAAGTCTGGGAGCAAGCCTTGTTTTGTGTTTTACTTTTCCCAACGTGTAAAAATCGGGCCATATTTTTACATACGCGCATTGTATGGAATGTTTTTTTGCAATCAGAAACATATTTAAATGAAACCTAAATGACGCAGAGATAACGTTGACATATTTGCCCTAACTTTGCAGTTTTATCAAAATTTGAATGACTATGGTTTAAATATGCCAGTAAAAAACTACAGCAGTTTTTTCCTCTGGTATTCCTTACAGTGTTACGTTCAGCCAATGAATGCAAGGACACCCTCGTCTCATTAATATCACAGTAAACGAGTCAGTTTAATAATTGATCCACAGTGTTTACATGTACACACAATGATAGCAGCATACTCACAATGATGATTTACTATTTATGGTTAAAAGGACTCATTTAGAGCCGTTTCAGAGGATCTTCACTTACACTCCTGTTAACAGTGTGGTTTATTCTTAAGTTAGATTTAAATATATATTAACTGTTCATGTTCAAACTGTGGGGTTTTGTTTTATTTATTTATTTTGATGAGTTAACCGTAGATCATTCACTTTAAATGGGTCCCACTAACTTTTCCCATTAACATATTTTGATATTTCTTTAAATTCTCACCATACTTCATTCTAACCCTGAGTCTAACAAAACCCCGTTCCAATCCTAATCCTAACGTTCATTTGTAGATAGCCTGTTTTGTATGTTAAGCATGCAAGAAAAGAAATGAGCAAAACTGATGTAATACACTACATCGTCTTTGCAATGAAGAATAAATTACAGGCAAGTTTTTTTATTTTATTTATTTTTCATATTTCTTCCTTTGCTCATATTGGCTCTTCTCTGGTCACATTTAAAACTTTCACCAGTCAGATATTTTACAGCTGTAAGTATTTTCACATTGTGTTAAAGTGAAACACAACAACTACCTTTCATTCACTTTTTTTTTCCCAGCTGTGCTAATGAATAAAACATCTACACATGCACTCCTGGTGTTCCGAGAACAGTAAAGCAAGCTTATCCATGCATGTGGAAAAATATATTCTACACTTATTTTATATTTGTACATATTTTATTCTTATGACTTTTATATAAAAATGTAAGATTTACTGGGACTTGCTATTACTTACTTATTTACTTGAGAATTACGTGCTATTTTCCTCAATCATTGTACCAGTTAAATGCTTATTGAAAACACTTTAGACAAAAACTGAGCTTGATGACAAACAGGGCATCCAGTAAAAATGTGCTTGTCGCTTTGTAAAATATCAAGGTATCACGGTATTGTAATAAAAACAAACATGCAGGTTTGGGCAGAAGTCATGGATGTGGTTTTCCTCCACAGCAAGTGTGTATACGAAAAAAAAACACAAGAGGAACGGTGTCTTATTGCAGAAAAGTTTGAAGAGTTTGGTTTTGTGGTTTTTATCTTCACGACACTCAAGCCTCTGCATGGATTAATTCGTTTCCATTAGCAGCTCAGTATGGTCTAAGACCGTTGCCCATTACAGTGTATTGTTACATCATTTTATTTTATTTTTTTGTTTCTTTATTCATAGAATTTGAAAGCACATTATCTGCCAGATTTATAATTATTGGAGCAAAGAGTGGTCCAGGATTATTATATATATATATATATATATATATATATTATGCTGTAGTACTATAATTAGATACTATAATTAGGTGTTTTTATATTGTCTCTCTTATAAATGAGTGTTTTTCTTTTCCCTGGTCCTGAATGTCCATTGCAGTTCCGATCTATATTTTTTAATAATTTGTTATTATTGTTCAGTCCTGATCTTACAGGATCTTGCGTCCAGTATATGCATCCCAGTTAAGTTCCTATCATGGCTTGAATAGAAGCTCAGTAGTTTGAGCTCAGTCCAAAACAAAACAGAAAAGGATTGTGTGAAGCTTTCATGCATCAAATATTTATCTCTTAAAGCGAGACCCAGAATAGCACCTTAGCCGACAGTCAATGTCACTGAGTAACGTTTAACATTTACAGCTGTTAATTAATGCAGCTTTCATTAATATTTTATTGTATTGACACAGCGCTCTAATTATTAATCCTTCATGTTGTGCCGCAGCAGCCAGTTAAAACAGGCTGTGACACAGTTCTGCTCTTTAGCTGACTGTACATGGAGTGTGAAATGAACACGCCTGGTGTTTTAAGCCTCCGCTGAACTGCTTCGGGCTCGCTGATGGGGTTCTGATGGAGGTTGTCATTGCTACATTGCCTCCGTCTCTCAGGCTCGAGCGGCTGGAGAGCGCCGCTGCAGGTCATGACGGCGTGAAAAATGTCCCCGCAGGAATGTGTGGAGACACCTGAGACTGCCAGCATGCAGGTTAATGTAGTCTTTGACGCCGTTGAATTATCCTGATGAAAATAGGCCAATTGACCCCATTAATTTCATCCTCCACAATTATCCTCGGGGCCGGAGGAAGACGGCGAGACAATAAATCACAATTAAGGCCGAGTCAGCTGTGTTCATTAGGCTTCATAAGGCCGGAATCAGCGCTTCGGGATCAGGGGGATGTTAAATCAGCAGAGGGGGTTTCAGGGGACCAAGGAGCAAACCAGCGTGGATTGATTTAGATGTTTCGGTCATCAGAGAGGCCCTTAAAAGAGTTACAAATGCGCCACGGGCTGAATCAGCTGCAGAGTGGTCTGCGGTGTGGTTCATTCATAGAGCAGGGAGCGTAGGAGCCATGTGAGGTTTCTTTATTTCTGGCACAAAATTGGTGTACCGGTTCAATTTTTTAAATACTTTTTTTTTGTTGTTTTAGGAAATGCAAAAGCCTAGTTATTTCATGATGGTTTCGTATCTGAACATATCTGTGTGAACAGTATAATAGGTATATTTTTATAACAACAAATCTCATTTTAAAATTCATTTCTATAGATGATACAAACATCTATATCTGTAATTATCATTTTACGGATATGCAGGCCAGTATCATAGTAACGAAACGTGGTTGCTGTCAAGGATCCCATGATGCAGAAGTAATATGATTTTTAAGTGCTGGATATTTTGGTTTGTTTATAATTTTGAACCCTAATTAGCCTAACGATATTCCAAAACCATCCATTTCTGTACATTTTATTTCTATTTGCGGTCATATGCAAGCTTGGGCACCCCTGAAATTCTTCCTCTGCCGAGAAAACACTTTCAAAATACAACTGCTTTTAATTCGCTCGAATGTAGAATCCGTTCACTGTATATTTGCAGGGTTTAACAAACTGGAAAAGTTATAAAGAATGGCCCGTGCAAAACACACTGCACATTTTTTAAAATTCGAATAAATATATTTTTATATTGAGGCAATAAACATGTCAAAACAAGTAGAGATGATTTTTTTTATAAAACAGCAGCTTTTTTTTTTTTTTCTGTCTTTGATATCTTTATATATTTGCATTCTTTTGAACTCTGCAGACTAATTCCACACTAATTGGCCTAATAATTCATAGAATTAATATCAGACTGTCGAACATTACCCTTAATGATGCTATTATTTGGCTGTTTTTCTGGTGACTTTGCACAGTTATTCAAAACCCATTAGTGTGGATTTTCTTTTTTTTTTGGTGCTCATTTAATGATTCGAATACAGTCTCACACTCTCATACTGTACTCGTCCTTAGTGCTGTTTCTGATTTTAGCTGCATCAATTGCACTCCTGCCCTTTAATATTCTAGCGCTCACTTTTATTTTGAAGCTCTGACTCTCTGTAATCTTGCACCACACCTGGAAGGCCCATAAACTCGACAACTTCATGTTCCCTTTCACTTCAGGCAGTGCCTGTTTAAGGTGGTAAAAAAGGAAAAACTAGTTCTCGTGAGTTTTCTTCTGGTCCTTCTGCACAAACAGCATAAATCACATGTTTGTTTGTCCTCCCAATCAGTCTCTTACAGTATAAAAGTACCGTCTGACGCAGATCTGATCTCAGCCGCAATTGTTTGGCGTTTCAAAGGCTGATTAATTGAATCAAGATCAAAATCGGCCTGAACGCAGTTCCACTTTTGAAGATGTTCTCAGATTGCGGAATTGTTTCAGCAGCGCACAGCCACGCGACCGCATTTCAAACACTGTTTGAATTTAATTAATTACACATTTGTCCCCTCTCTGATAGGGCCAGTCTTAACAAAGGAACCTAATTAAAAAGGTATGATAGTATCTGCCAGTGAAGTTTCATGAATATGATCATGTAATTGTGAAGCACCATAGAGGTTTTTTAGATTTTTTTGAAAAAGAGAAACGAAGGTATTTTTTGGGTTTTTTTTTTTTTTTTTTTTTTTTTTTGGTCTCTCATATTTGTGAGTATTCAGTGTGGATTTCAGAACGATGCTCCTCAGATTGACCTGAAGGTTTGCAAGCACAGCCACCCCTCTCTTAAATTATTTAGAAACATCTCCATATCGTAACCTCCGCCCCCCTCCTTAAAAAGAAATTGTATGAAACGAAAATTACCACCACTAATCGCTTCTAATGCCCTCCTTCAACACTTTAATTTTCCAAACCCTTTCACTGCAAAGTCAGTCCAATCTTTCTCTGACGGCAGGAGCGGTGGCGCCTCTTCTTTTAGAGGAGTAGGGTGGGAGAGAGAGCGAGGGATGAGTGGAGAGTAACCCACCTCAATCAAGAGGAGCATTCATAATTCAGCAGAGGAGAGATCCGTGCAGCAGGTCAAAAACTCTACTGCATAATTGAGGAGCACAGAAAGCACCAGTGGCTCCACTGTGCCACTCTTTGGCTGTAAAGGGGTGTGTGTGTGTGTGTGTGTGTGTGTGTCTGCCCTCAGTAATCTTGACATACACTGAGGCATGACATCAGCTGTGTAATTGCCTGTGTGTGCAGAAGAGTTTGTCTGAACTGTCAACGCAGGGTCTTTTGGGCCACAGATATGATCCTGTGATTTGTTTATTTTTTTAAAGAATAATTTAAAGAAAGTGCTCATTAGAGGCAGTGAATTAGAGTCAGCAGTAGACCTGCCTCATCATGAAAGGAAAAGGATGTTAATATATGTGTTTATTTCTCTTTTTGTGGAAGTTTTTTTCTTCCAAGACATAAAACTGTTTCAAATAACGTCACAATGTACATTTACTGTCAATCAATTAAAATAGTGCAGGACACAGTGATTTACCAAGTTTTGTATTTTATATAAAAAAAATTAAGCATGATCTACACAACCAAAAAGGTTCTTTTGACTTTTTGGCGAATATTCTAAGGAACGTTCCATATTTTTCAATTGAAAGAGGAAAATGATATTTTGATTCTTGAGGTTAGAACTGTAAGAGTTGACAAACATAATTTTTACATAAAAAAAAAAAAAAAGAAATTGCTCTTAATTATAAAAATACAATAATGAAAGAACTCCTGGCATTTATGTAATGTATAAAATTGAACATATTGAATATGAAATATATAATAAGTACACGCTTATGGGCCATAACTTTTGCGTAGGCCACTTTTTTCATCCCATTTTTCTCCTCCTCCTTCACATTTTCCGCTCCATAAAACATTCATTTCAGCAAACATACAGGAATTGTTTATTAAAATGTGCAGAAGTGTGGCTCTGTGGATGTTATGTACTTATTTAATCTTTAATAGCTATGAAACAACTTTTAGCCAGGGGCTGCAAAACCTTGGAATACGACTGTGCATGATGAGCACTTAAGTATGTTTACATAATACATGGAGTATATTATTATTATTATTATTATTATTATTATTATTACATATAGATACTTAGATGTTATTACTGTCAGAATAACTATAAAATCTAAATGATCTCCAAAATCACACCTAAGAGAGAAACCAAAACGCAATTTTTAATCAGTTTATCACATCGCCTGGCATTTTCACTGATATGTGTCATATGAAACGTTTTGACAATGTTTGAAAAAAGCGGCCCGTGTATCTGTGTGTAGCAGAGTCTGAGAAAGAGAGAGAGCGCCGTGGTTTGCCCTGTGTTTGACCCTGTAGGATATTCAGGATATTCAGTCATGTCCTCTTAATTTAAAAGCCTTTCTCAGAGGCACTCGCTCCCCTCGTCCTCCCCCCTGCCCACACACACACACGCACACCAGGACACACACCTGCACTGTCACCTGCATCTGAAAGAGGAAAAGTTCACCTTACACTTGCGAAGACCATCTTCCTCACTACCTGCGACACTTTCTCCACCTTATTGAATTATGGATCTGCACTCTTCTCCATCCGCTCCACGAGCTCCTCGGCCCGGCGCGGTCTGTAAATAGACCCCAGTTTACAGGAGCGTCGTAGGAAGAGGGGGAAGAAGAGAAATAAGTGGCAAGGAAACTTGTCAAGAGAGGCAAATTTCCATACAGAGCAACCGGCTGTCAAGTGATTCCTCGAAAATTGCAGCAAGTCACGTTTGCTAAGGGTTAACTTGATGGGGGAAGATAAACAAACAAACACAAACAAACAAACAAACAAACAAAAAAATCTGCATACAGTTCCTGAAAAGTTTTCCTCACTTGCTCTTGAGGTGCAGTCACTACAGGGACGATATGTAAATTTATGTGTGCGAGCGTGTGTGTGAGTGTGAGGGGCACCCAGGGACGCGTCAGTGTGTGTTGGTGCGTGACTATAGACGGGCCACTCGCCAGGCTGACATCTCCCTGTAGCCTCTCACTCCATCCACACGCCTCCAGTGGCGCATATTTATCCATATATTAAAATCAGGCCGGACCACGCTCCAGCAATAAGCCACAAGGGTTAACACTCTGTGCGTCCCCTCGGGGGAAGCACCAGTGTCCTGTCTGTCTTTACGTGTCCATTCAAATCAGCCTGAGACCACTGGCGCCGGTGCCACTTTGCGGGTGCAAGCTTTTTTTTTTTTTTTTTTTAGCTCAAGCCACAGCCACCCAGCTAATAGGCATGTGCCAGCTTTACTCAAATATTATGGAAGGGGAGGAAATATTAGCCCTGGCCACATAACCATGTGCGGCAGTGCCAAGCCATATACAGTGGTTTTCATTTCCGTTTTTTTAACAGCAAGACGTAGGCAGTATGATGATGCCCTCAATCACCAACAACACTTACCGCTTGGTTCTGAAACGAGCTCCATTATTTGGTTTAAATTCAGTCGCTGCGAATAAAGTCTTATCCGTTTATGCATCTGTTTTATTGACATCTTTATCATTTGCTTCTCCGGTACAAAATCCTTGCATCGTTATTTAAGCAAGAGGAACGTAGTGAGATGCAACTGGATTTTTAAGTTCACAGTAGCTTCATCAGTCTGGCCTGCTTTGGCCTTTTCCTGCTTCTTCTCCCGTTTCTTTGCCGAGATTTGTGGAGATTCCCCCCCCCCCCCCATCCACTGAGGCCAGTGCCTTGTCTTCAAGTGCAACCATAAAAATTTGGCAGGAATGGATTCTAAATAAACAAAAGCACAAACTGAATTCGATAAAAATATAAATAATCAATGTCTCTCAGGCCTCAGAGACCTTTTCCTCTCTATTGTTTATTGTTTACCTGCTCTGCTGAGGTAGTTACCCAGAAAAATAGATGTTTCTTTGTTGAGTTAATTTTGGTTCTCCTGGGTGGTGAATTTCAGTGCGGTCCTTTAGGATCTCCAGATGGTCCAAATTTTGGTTTCAGCTCAACCTGCAGCACTCTAAAGAAACCCCTGCTCTGAATAACCTTTCTTTAAGGAACCACATTTGCAAACACCACCTCCTAAAAGTGAAGAAAAAATAAATATTGCAGAGCGATAGAAGAGCAACGTCTGTTTCCCTTAAAGAACCATGTTGGAAGAGATTTGTGAGTGAAGTACCTTTCAGGCGTTGGTGCTTTCTGCAAACTTTACATTATGTGAATTTCATTTAAGCAATCTAGATGTTGTATTTAGGAAAAAAAAGAAAAGAATTTATGTAACCATCAAAAGGTTTGAGCGAAGAAGCCCTGTGACATTATCACTTTGAAGACGAAAGAACTTCATGTCCAAGCCTACAGCCATTTAGGAACCTTGCTTTTTCCTCCAGGGTTGAAACTTTGAGCCCAAACCTGCATGTTAAAAATGAAAGAGGGTGCTGGGATGGGAGGTGGGGGCTGTGCAAAAAGAAAAGCAAAGAAAAGGAGAACAAGAACTGCCATCCCAGCTCAAATCTCTTTTCCCTTCTCCCATCCCAAAGAACTTTCTAAGAAGCATCTAATGCTTAAATGGGGTTAGCGGAAGGTTAAAAAGCGCTACATGAGCGTAGCCATAAATATTTGAAAGTGCTGACTCGAAAAAGACGTGCGCCGTTCATGAGGGAACCCGTCCCGTGTCACCCCTCCTCCCTCCTCTTCCAGCACACACGGCTCCATTTATCCTACAACCACAGGGTTTTCACCCCGACGCCGCGGAGAGGATATGAATGCCTCTCCTGCTTGGCCAGCTTTCTGCTGCCTCGCTGCCTTAATGCTAACATTAACAATGCACTTTCATCACTCAGCTTCTGCCTCAGGATCTCCTTTGAGGACTTCATCCCCTAACCTCCGTTTATATGCAAATATCCTTTTGTAATAGCACTGGTAAAGCCCCTATCACCCCTTTAATAAAACTTGGCCTGGGTTTCTTTATGCACATTAGTATCATTAGAATTCATTTCTATTTTTCAATTCAGAACTTATGTACTGTATACTCCATCCACCGAAGCTTTTTCACCAATACTCGTCTGGATGCATGTCCTCTCATTCGCGTGGCATTGTGTGTGTGCATGAAAAGATCCAGGAATGAATGCCAGTACGCAAAAGTTTAATTATGTTTGAAAGAACGGTGAACACTAGCATTGGGTTTGAATAATGAAAATAAAGCATACAGTAACAGCAGATCAGTTTAGAAATAAATTGATGACACTGAAATATACATTTTTTTTACTGCACTGAAAGTAAGCATAAATATTGAAAAAGGTCATTTCTGGAAGGTGATACGAGCTGGTTTAAGAGGCACAGGTTTTATTTCGGCTTTACCGGACGTACCCACATGAAAGAATTTAATTATCAATATGGATGTTTGATCAATTTCGATCATTTTTTCGATTTCACAACGTATGTTGTTGAGAGCGGGCTTAACATATACAATATCGAGGCAATTGCTTGTGCAAAGTTTATTTCCAAAATGATTCTAAACGAATATACAGCATTTTTTAAATGAATTTGCCGACTCAGGCAGTGAGTTGAGCTGTTGAAACCTCTATCTGCGCAGTGAGTCATTTTGCCAGTTGTTATAAAGCATTAGAATAAACAGGAGTAAACACAAGCTATGCTGTGTTCTCCAGTAAGACTCATGGCTGTTGGCGCCTGATCTTGGCTCCAGTGCGTGGACCACTTCAGTTCCATTAGCAGCTCCTGGTTTAATTTAAGGGAGGATTAACTGACAAACTAGGGACGGGATAGGGACTAGAAAACAGAGGAGCAACAGTTTAGCTACAGACATCACATCACCCTGGATTGGTGGTTCGTTTAGATTTAACTACAGCACAGATGCATGGCTGTAAAGGTCGCGTTCTTAGATATCCTGCGCAGCTTTGTTTGCCTTCTGCCCGGTGAGTTTCATGACTTGACAAATATTTAGAAATGTAGGTAAAATTATTCTCTCTTTTATGGGAACGTAAAAAGGAACGCATCCTTAAAAACCCCTATTTCGTTTCAGTCTCAGTGCTGTGTTCAGTTGAACTCTGGATCTGACTCTTGCCCTAGAAAGAAGCCGTTTTAACATGCGTTCCTGAGAACGAAAGATACGAGGTGTGTTCTGTATGCCTCAGATTGGGGATGAATATCACTAAGTCACTGTTGCCCTGGCTACACCGACTCTTAACCTTTATTTAATCTAACGCGATTGAGGAAAACCGATTTCTTTCGAACGCTCGATAAGAACGTATTGGAGTGACGAGCATTAAGGAAAGATCAGGGGCAAGATTGCGGGGCAGCAGTGATGTAGAAAACATTACTCTCAGCAAATATGATCAACCTTGAGTGGAGGTTTCTTTTTATTGCGATTGAGAATGTTTTCACTTATTTAGTTCTATTTCTAAATTCTAATTATGAGTATAATTCATAATACTCAGTGAAAATTGTAGTTTTGTTCATTGTTAGTTTCAATTTTACAAGTCTTCAGGCCCTTTAAAAAATGTTCCTTTACTTTTGTAGCTAAACCTGGCGACTTATAGGAAGCACTTTTTAAATGTTGTTTTTTTTTTTTTTAAACATCCCGTCGGCAGATTTGTCGTAGGTTTCCATGGACACATTTCACCACAGCCGATACACATTTAGGGTGACAGAGTGTAGTCTGAGACTCTGTAGCTGCTTTTAGGTGTGTGTGTAAAGGCTGCCTCCTAAAAGGCATGGCTAAAGAAAGTCAGGCTTGAAGTTGAACGTCTATCCTGAGCCTATTTCAAGGTGAAGTGTGGGACAATAGCTGCTGAGCCCTGATGCTGTCTGCACTGTCAGTCACACTTCCAATCTCTCCCATCTGGATCAGGAAGAGAAATACTCACACACACACACTCACACACACACACTGGGAGATAAGCGATGGGGAAGGTTTTAGTCATGGTGTCTTCACAATAGCCGAAAAGCCCAGGCATCTCCCTGCACACTCACAACTGTAACTTCAGCCTCTAACATTTTGTACAGATTAGCAAAAAAGATGTCATGCTTAACATGCCCCGGGAGAACCACTATTAGCTCCCCTTAGAACCATTCAGTGTACGGACAAGTCCAGTGACTGGTCAGGTTCCTGGACACTCAAATGAGTTTTTTTAAATGGCACAAAAGAAACCATTGTTAGTTCCCTAAAAACCTTTTTTATTTAATTATTTTTTTAAAGTGAATTATTTGTTAATGAGTTTTTTAAGAGCATTCACATAATGCAAATGTTCTATAGTTATATTCTCACATAACTATTAACAATGCAAAGCTAAGAACCTCTAGAGCTTGGTAATAATACTAATAATACTTAGTATTATTATTATTATTGATGATAATAATAATAGTAATAATAATAACAACAATAATAATATAGCTGGTTATTCTTCTTCTTATTGTTGTTGTTGTCAATAATAATAATAAGAAGAAGAAGGAGAAGAAGAAAGAGAAGAAGAAGAAAAATATATTTGACCTGCATTCACAGTTGTGTCACTTGTGAGAATAGGTATTTCATGTCATTGTAAAGCTAACTAGCAACCAAGAAATACTTTGGTGTTCATTTATTAGAGCAGCCCTTTCTTGTTAACATTTTGTTTTAGTTGGATGGTTTTGTTTGTTTGTTTGCCTGCTTTTATGCCTTGTGGCACCAGCTGCCCTTTACTTGTCTGAATATTTTATAATGAATGACAATTTGCCCAAATTGTCTTTATTAAATAAGATTTAAATAAGATTACCTTATTAAATAACCGCAAGAAAGGATAATATGTTACATTCAGTAATAGCAGGAAAACAGGTTAAATGGGATTGGTATTAATGAGTTAATACTTGTTGAACACTATAAGACAAAAGACTTCGGAATGAAAGGCTCGGCAAGCGTTTCATTTATTTTGATGTATTTCTTAAATTTACTCTAAGTGTTGAAGCTTTTATCTTTTAATATTTAATAAAACTATTAGACTTCTTTTCATTGTACCAATAACGATAAAATGTCAAAACACACTGCATGAGCACAGTGAAATTAACGAAATATGAACAACATAAACATGCATACTACATCCAAATACTTCATTCCAATCAATTTTATTTTACGCTATACAATTAGCATTACTGTATTGTTATGGTAAAGTGTACATGCTGCGTTTTCCCTTGAAAGTTCGAATTGAGTACAAATACGAGTATTTATTTCAATAATTCTTTCATCTTTTAAAATAATACTTTTATTTCACCCTGTTATCCCATCAGTCTACATCAGGCTGCTTTTGTTGTCCCATGACCTCATTTACTTCACTTTATGTTAAAAGCACTTGCAGGACATTTCGGTCCAGATTTGTTAGAGAATCTGATCGGAGTTGTTCTTTCTTGTCCTTTTCCAATAACTGATCCAGCGTTTTTTCTGCTGATATGGATCGCGGGTATTGGATTGTTAAGACACTCTGAAATGGACGTTTCCTCTAAAGTTTATCGGACTGGCTTATATAACAAACAGGTCCCAGACCCGTGTGTGTGTTTGTGAAGAGTGTGACGAGGGCACTTCTTTCATTAGGGGGATAATAACCAGGCTGATGCGTTCTGGCTTTGCCCCTGGGGTCCGGCTCTGATTGATTCAGGAACATGTTTAAACAGATGATACCTGAGGGGACACAAATAAATTGTGGTGAGGCTCTTATTTGTGGAAGGAATCAATACCATTGGAAATGAGTTTGGGACCCAGTGAGCAGAAGTGCTTTAATATAGGAGACATGCCAGCCTGCAAGCAGCGCTCCTGGACGGCAGAGAGTCCACTCAGACCGGACCTAAAGGTCACCAATCAACTCTGTGTTTTAGACCAAGTCAATCATTTGATAGCACTTTATTGAGCTTTGCACAACGGTCCAGGAAGTGTGTGAATATGTGAAAGCTCAAACTTTCGTCTTCCTGGAACAGAATGTTCTCAACTTCTCCTGCTTTTCCAGTTTAGAAGACATGTGGCATTTTAAAATGAGTTGTGTTTTTTGTGATTAGCATCATGTATTGCACATTGTTATGACAGTTACGACTAGTCTAAGGTTTAGAGTTCGGAGAAGTTCAGAATTAGAGTTGTGTACAAAATGGAGAACAGCTCCCTTTAGTTCTTCATTAGTTTAGTTTTATCCTTCTCTGCTGGCCACCAAAACATGAAACAGAGTCCTCAGATATCAGTTATCATATCAGATATCCTTTAGTGGTGGCCTGGTGGTTGGGAGTTGGCTGCAGAATCCCGGAAGGTGTGGTTTCAAACCCATACTGGTAGGTTGCCCTGAGGTACCCTTGAGCAAGGTACGTCTCCGTCACTGCTCCCCGGGAGCTTTCATAGCTGTCCACTGCTGCACGGTGTGTGTTTGTGCATGGGTTAAATGTAGAGGTCCGATTGTGTGTGGTTCACTGTGTGCTGTTCTCACAATGACATGAATAGTCACTTTCACTTTCAGTAATGTAACTCAGCCAAGTGTTAAGCTCAAATCATTTTTAAAATTTACACAAAAAAGCTTAACATTCATGCCTAAACTGACCTTCGGAGCTGTTTGAGATCGCTTTAACATGAAAAGAAGGTTAAGTTCCCAACACAGTTAGAGTCCTCAGGCAAGACTAACACAGGCCTAAATCTGGATCATGATTTAAGTGAAGGTTGCTCTGAAGGAGAACCTCTGCTTAATGCCTTATTTTAAATGTTTAGCTTCAGGCTTAGATATCTGATTTACACCCATTCCTTGCAACCAGAGTGTACACTAAACTGCAAAAATAAATAGAACGATCATAGTTGGTTACTTGTGTGAATTAATCAAATTACAATTGATTTCGATAAATAGAACAATGTCATGACAAATGTGTGAGTTTTTCATGCTTACAGCAGAAAGTAAAGCTACACTTATACCTACCGTGAGTACGTTGGGATGGTTTGGGGATCAAACCATGACTGATAATGTCTGATTGTTTCAGTCTGCTGTTCACAAAGGCTACCATGAGCTAATCACCTAACCACCTTCTAAACACCTTTTCCATTGCTTAGTGCCAGCTCTGCTGTGGCAGCATGAATCCTATATAGCAGCTATCTTGTTTGATGGAGCAGAAGATGGTGGCATGGTGTCTGGTGGCATTGGCAGCTTCTTGCTTTCAGTGCTGGCTGCGGTTCTGATAAACAGACGGTGCAGACGGCTGAAAACCCCTTGAGGTCTATGAACCCGTAATGGCTCCTGCAGCGGCGCAGTGGAGGAGAACGGGCGACTGTGTTGAGAACAGGAAGGTAGAAGGTAGAGATAAATCGGCATTCTCATTAATCGCTCACCCGATTGGCTAAAAAGACACGACAGTACGCTGATGTAAACAAGCAAAAGCAACAAAAAAAAAAAAAAGAAACTCTTGAAAACCTAAGTCTTCATTTTGACTCTGTGGATCTCTCACTCCTCCATCAGTCAGCCTAAGGCATCCTGCAGCCGGGCAATTCACACCACTGTGGCAGTCTGTGAGTCCACCACTGTTACTTTATTGCAAAAGTTTGGAATTATTTTTCATATTAATCAGTGTGTTCGCTTTTGACTAGAGTGTTACTTTTAGGCTGTTCACTCCTAAATTGTTAGTCTGGGACACTTTAATTTGCATGTGTGTGTGTGTGTGTGTGTGTGTATATGTATGTATGTATGTGTGTGTGTGTATATATATATATATATATATATATATATATATGTAACATATATATATATATATATATATATCTAATAGCTATATTTAGCTTTTAGAAACACCACAGTAGGATATTTTGTGATGGGTTGAATAATTAATTTGGTTAATCATTTAAAACCCAGTACCTCTCCATACTAAACATACGCAAATTCTCACAAATCCTAAATGATCTTTTAATTAAAGCCTAATTCTGAATATGAATTTTATTGCAACTGAAATTGTTTGGAGTGCTTTTATAATAACGCAAATCTTGACTTGAATTTATGTTACGTGATAAGAATTAAAACTGAGTTATTAGAATTTCATATTTTCAGATCTGCTTGAAGTTGTGAATTCATGTAAGACTTGTTTTTGAAACTTGTGAGGTTGGATTAGCCGCATCTTGTTAGTCATATTCAGCCAAACTGGTTTTAGAAACCTAAAAGTAAAAAATAAATAAAATAATAATATAAATAAATTAATTAAAAAATAAAATAAAGAAGCCATTTCAAACTGCAATTAAGCAAAAGTCCAAATCCATTTAAGATTTCAAATATTCCAGAACATTACTTTTTCCTGATTTGGAGTGATACTCTTGGACGTTGTGTGTGTGTGTGTGAGAGAGAGAGAGAGAGAGAGAGAGAGAGAGAGAGAGAGAGAAGAGAGAGAGAGAGAGAGGAGAGAGAAGAGAAGAGGAGGAGAGAGAGAGAGAGAGGAGACAGAGAGAGAGAGAGAGAGAGAGAGAGAGAGAGAGAGAGAGAGAGAGAGAGAGATGAGGCAGTAATGGATCAGATCAGAGTTAGCTGAAGTGGACCGGCTGGTCTTCATTTGCCTCCGCAAACATCAAACATCTGTTGCTCCTCTCTCTGCCAATGGGGTTTTCCTTTTTTGCTCCTCACCCCCCTCTCTCTTTCTCTCTTTCTTTCTCTTCCTCTCTCTCTCCCCTGTCTCTCTCTCTGTCTCTCACAAGCAGGTGAATTAAGAATGTTATATCCGTCATAAAGATGATGTTTGGTTAAATTTCAGTTTTCTTTTTAACTGTTTGTTTTCTTCCTTTGATCGTTGTTTTTCCTCTTAATGCAGAAGTGAAGTGAAGGAGTCCATTCTTCAGCTGAGAGGTGGGCGACCTGAGAGACAGAGCTGAGGAGGAGGATGAGCATACAGGGAAACGAAAGGTGAGGAATGAGGTGTGTGTGTGTGTGTGTGTGTGTGTGTGTGAGGATTTGAAATGGTATTACAGACTTTACAGAAACATGACAGAACATTTCACAATGATGAGCTGAACCACCGCACTGCACCCAAAAATGTGTTCTCATAGCAACAGTTGCTAGGTTGGACAAGCTTTACAGATGTCTGGCAGAATCAGGTTCAACCAAACTGGAAACTGTAGTGCTAAAAATACCACCTGCAGCGAGTGTGCTTTAATGATTTGACTTATATTTATGGTGTGTGTGTGTGTGTGTGCACGTGTGTGTGTTTTTCTTTCGGGTAATATGCAAAAAATGAAAAGTCAATTTTAGCTTGCCTTCTTTCACTAAGAACAGATTTTAGTGCGGGGGATCGGTATTTTAAACTGGAAATGAAATTTTTTATTGCAGCTCAACAAAGTGTGCTAAAATGTCTCACTTTTTTCTCATGAATTCCTCAGGCACGGCGTATTTGGATCATTCTGGCACATTTACCCATGAATTGATTAGTGAGCGATGTTCCTGCGACTGCATTATTAACACTGAAAACACAAAGATTTTCATTTTAATCCAATTACAGACTATAGATTTAAATTTGGAAAATCTTTTTTTTTTTTTTTTTACCCATTCATAGATCCTTTTTTACAGTGCATGCTCTAACGTGTCTGAGACTGAAGCACAGTCTCTTAACATCAGTGCCTGTTTTCTTCTGAGTTTATAATAAAGAGGAGAGATTAACCTCTGAAACTAAATCAACCCGTGATTCTAATTTTCAATGCTTTAAGGATGAAATACTTAACAGATGAAGAATTTATAAATAAAGTAGTCGCACTGCATCCAAAAACGTGAGACAGTTGTTTTATGACTATGGTGGCACGGCACTTTGGTCCTGAGCATCTCGAAACACTGTTTGTTTTTTTGTACAAACCTCACAGAAAAGCCCCACCGATTATGACAGTCCTAGCGGCAAAATGGCACATTCTGTTTTTCACACTGGGGCTGGATCCCAAATGGCTCCCAACTCCCATAATGCACAATGTGGGAATTAAAACGGTCTCCAGTATCCAGATAGAGTATATGTCCAACAAAGAGACATTTGGGATTCAGTCACACGTGCACAATTACATACTGGGTAAGCGGCGCACAACTTGCTTTTACAAACCAGAATTTCAAGCCCACTGTACTGGGGGTAAGGGGATCTTAAGTGAAAGTGAATGTGACTTCCGGTCCTGGGGCCTAGTCCCTAAACACTAGGCCACTGCTGCCCCCTTTTTCACTGAGCCACTTCAGATTTAGCTAGTTTTACAGAGAACATATTAAGGGCAGTGGTCTTGTGTTTAAGGACTAGGCCCAATACTCAGTAGGTCATGGGTTCAAGTCCCAGAACAGACGTTTCCCGGAGATCCCCTGAGCAAGGGACTGTCCCCATTACTGCTCACTGGGTGTATCGATACCCCTGCTGCTCTGTGGTGGATTAAATACAGAGGAAGAATTTTGTCATGGTGTAGTAGTCAGAAAATAGTCACCTTCACTTTTACTTTAAAACTGGTTTGTTTATCCTGTTTGCTGGTTCTGGTTAAGGAAATATTTAGTGAGCCCATCAGTTTAAGCATAAATACAAAGCTCATTAACGCTGAGTGCAGAGATGTATTGAGTGTGGCTCAGCCAATCAGATTTTAGGAACAGACCTATCTGTTTTAATATAGATTTTTGCCGCTGTTTTGTAAAACTCTGGACAGTTGACACAAAAGAAAATGTTTTTGGGTGCAACAAATCAATATCATGAATTTAATTCAAGTGTGCACCTAACCCACACAACGACAGCCAATTTCATCGCATTTTTGACCTCCTCTGAGCCAGTGATTTACTCTTTCGGTCTGTCAAATAAAGGCCGATGCTTAGTACCACCATGACCACCATATTACTTCAGACGTACACACACACACTCCCTGACACACGGAGCACACATGATGGATATCAATAATTCATAGAGGAGGGAGATGACCCTGTTTGGCGTGGCCTTTGTCATGTCCTGCCTGCTGCTGCTTTATAAATAAACATCTGTTCATGCCAGGCTCTTGCCCATAATACTGGGCTCAAAGCTGAGCTGTGTGTGTGTGTGTGTGTGTGTGTGTGTGTGTGTGTGTGTGTGTGTGTGTGTGTAAAGCAGAGCCAGCACCTCCCATTCCCTCTGCAGAATGGCTCTGTCTCTTCTAAGCTGATTTCTCATTCATTTAAACATCTCACACACACACACACACACACACACACACACACACACACACAGACTATGTTAGTTTTCTCAGCAAGCCCTTACTGGATGATTTGCAGAATAAAAATATACTTTAAACCCCACATTATGTTTGGACAGGACTCCAGGTGTGTTGATGGCAGGGGTTTAGCTGTGATATACAGTAGCGTAAAAAAAGACAATAAGCTTCATTGTCAGCGCTGTCTCTGAGCCCTTGAGATTCAGGAGAACGAGTTGAGTCCTGAGGCTCTGGGATATGAGTCTCTGGTGTCTCTACATTTGAGTCAGATGTCAGGTATCTGAGTCAAGTCAAAAGTTTCTATGGTCTGAGTCTGAGTTTAGATTGAAGTTTTTGGTCAGGTCTTGAGTTTCTGACTTTCGTCCCAGTTGAGAAAACAACACAAAGGTTCAGTGCTGAGTGACTCGGACCAGCTCTGACTCTGTATTTATATGACTTAAAACATCGTATAAATACAAATAATAAACTGTGGACAGACTGAATCCTGATTTAGAATAAAATTTGCAGCTTTACATTTAGTGTATAAAAACTTTCCATTCAAGCCAGCTGCTTTAAAATCGTTCCTGCTGGCTTGTTTCTAATTTTATTTAGCATTCATAATTTTAATCAGCGAAACTATGTCTTCATTGGCAGGGCAAGGACAGGCGCATGCCTTTTAAATGATGTTTACTGTCATTTCTCACTTCATAAAACATTGAAATTACTGCTGGATTCTCTCTTTACTTTTACAGCTTGAATGTTGTTCCTCTAAGTTGCTTCGAATGAAGGCATCTGAATGTGTAAATGTTATGTAAAGGTCATTTTTAGTGGGTAGAAGATGTTTTGGGGTTTTAGGGTTTAACTTAGAAGGTATAAAAATCAAATACTACTTTTTACATTTAGAGATGTAATCAGTAATATGTTATAGACTCTTTTGAAGTAACTACATTTCTGGTCAAAGTACAGGGTCAATAGATGGAAAGGTATCACAATTTCAGATACCACCTCATCTAAAGTTACTTCTCCAGTTGGGAGCCCTCAGGACAAAAATGTAGCAACTTCTGCCACAGGTATGGCATCTTTGTCTAACAACCGAGCCTCCTCTTCTTCTTGTTTCTTCACTTTTGATTCTTTTTTGGGCCGCTCCGTAATGCACTTATTTCACGGCTGCTCTCTAGAGCTCTTGCTGGGTGGTTGTTACAGTATCGCTTTGGTGTCAACCAGTAAAAGAAAAACATGTTTATTTGGATTATTTTTTAATCAGCAACCCACCTGTGGCCAGCAGGGGGCCCCTATGGTGGTAAGAAGCACCACTGAGCACAAAAACTTTTCTTCTTCTTCTAAGAGTTTCTAAGCGTGCAGTCAGAAGGTGACACGCCAAACCAAAGGTGTTCTAATTCATCTTCTGAATTAAAAGATCTAGTGAATATGGTGGACTTTATTCTGCTCTCCGCAAGGGAAAAATTGCCCCCTCCTCCCAGAAAACTGCATAAAAGATTAGCTTTTAGTTGCTATGGTTATGGGTGCGCACACACAAGAGTACACACTCGACTGTGTGTGAGCGCGAGAAAGACACACTTCACCCACACACATCATATTTAGGTAAATCACAGATGTCATTTGCATGATTTGGGCTGTCACGTGGTTGGCTTTAAGCCAAATCCGTCCAATTGGCTTTCTCTGCCATCTCCCGCCGGTCATGTGATTAGTCTCTAATTCATCTCAGTCAGTCAGAAATCTCACATGATGATTGCCCTTTTTTGGGGGGAACCTTCAATCGATTTAATTAAATGAAAGTTAAGACTTTGAAAATGATCAAGGTCAGGCTTACTTGCGTGCACACACAAATACACACACACACACATGTACTTTTCAGTCAGTGCAGTGACTGGATGAATTAAAATTTTTATCATCAATATGTTCTTGATCTGTCATTTGTGATTGTGCATTATCAGGGAGGATAAAAATAAATATTCTTTCTGAGGATCTGGACCTTTACACCTGAACATGCTCTTCTGGTTGTGTGTGTGTGTGTGTACATGTAGTCATGCAGCGGGCTCGTTTTTCACTGGCACCACTCCTTCACATTCATCTTGACATTACATGCTCTGAGCTTTGTTGTGTTAATCACATCCAGGTTCAGATGTGACACTCCTTTAATAATATAATCACTGTAATAAACCTCATGTCACACACTGCTCCCACTGTCATGAATTAAAGCCAAATTGCACAAACGATTTCTCACTTTTGTACCCGAGTATATGAAGTGCTTCCAGTGCCTTAAAAGCTTGTAAAAAATGTCCATACATCTGCGTGATTTTCTACTAGTGAAGCTAATCTGAGGGCATAAATCACACCGGTGGGCACTCAGAGCATTAGCCATGCAGATCCGGTCAGCCATGTGCAATTAATGGCAATTATAGTTATACTTTTATGATGTCTGCTTCTTGCATTACAAAGGAATAATTGCTTTTTATGGCTTTCAAGTCTTTTTTTATGGGTGCCTGCTAGTTATAACGGATGCCCGAAAACACGTTTTACAAAAGGGGCTAAAATGTCCATTACTCTAATGGATTAATCACTAGCGCCTGGTCAAAAGCCAAAGCGGCTGCGTATTCCTCCAGCTCTCTGTCTGAGGTGGCCACTCCATCACATCATTCACACCAGCCTGGCTCTCCCTGCAGAGCTCTTTCAGCTTTCCCCTCATACATCTATATCCTGCCCAAATTAAGATGGCAGTTCTGAGAGGAATTTAGGTTTATTTAATTTTCACCCCCGTTCCCTGAAGAGCTCAATCAAGTCATGCACTGATCAGCCGTAACATTAAAACCACAGACAGGTGAAGTGAGTAACATTGATTATCTCATTAGTGGTACCTGACAGTAAAACGTGAGCAATCAGTTCTTGAAGCTGATGTGTTGGGGACGGGAATAATGGGCAAACTTGATGGCTATACGACTGGGTAAGAACATTTCGTGGGGTTCCTAATATACATTGGTTAGTACAAAATCCTCCAATGACAAGTGGTGGACCAGCGAAGGCTCATGGGTGCACACGGGGATTAACATGAGCCCATCTGATAGGTGTAAGAACACAGTGCATCACTGCTTGCTGCAAGTGGAGCTGCAGACCACAGCCTGGACCACGGAGCAATGCAAGATGGTGACCTGGTGTTACGAGTCATGTTTTCTTTCACATCATGCAGACCGTCAGTGGTGTGTGTTGCTTACCTGAGGAAGAGATGGCACCACTGCCATCAGCTGGCAGCTCTCTTCAGGAACGGTTTATGGAACAAAGAGTTCAAGGTGTTCCACCAAATTGTGTGTTGCTCTCAATCTGGACTTTTAGGATCTGCTGCTAATATCTTGGTGCAGAAATCACAGCATGCCTTCAGAGGTCCAACTGACTCTATGTGTCACCAGTTTAGAGGTATTTTGGCACCACAAGGGGGACAGACACAGTATCAGGCAGGTGGTTTTAATGTTGAGGCTTATTGACATTGTGGCAGGCGGATGTGGTTCCTGTACTAACAGCTCTGTTTGTTTTGGTTTATGGTTGATGGACCTCCTTAGACCAGAGCGTCAGGTTCCACAAATTAGACAAAACAGCTTTGGCTGTTGACAAAAACACAGTCGGTCTCAGCTCTCACACAGCCGGACATGAGGAGTTCAGAGAGAACTGTAACACCGGCAGGGCAGCCACAGCACAGCGATACGGCATCACACAAAAGACCTGATGTTTCATTTTCCATATTTCATAAAATTGTCGAAATGACACTACGCTAAAACCACTTTTATGTCGTGTTGCTGGCCAAATTTTAAGCAACAATCCGGCTGACTGGCTGTTGTGTTGCTCACTCTTACCTCTGTTCACTATTCAGACTCGGACGTGATTGCTGGCCAGACAGTCCCTGTAATACTTTTTTAGGAAGAAGAAAAAGGAGAGACGTTGATTGTTTGGCAGCGCTAGAGTCACCCCTTTATTTCTGCTCCCGTGCCTGTTTCTCGTTTTTCTTTTCGTGTTTTTCTATTTTTCTGGAAGGTTCTGTTGTGGCGGAAGTACTGCCCTGTGTGTTTTTTTGGGTTTTTTTTCTTTTCCCTCCTTTTTTTCCTGGCTCTGTTATTTGCGGTGGAATTTGCGCGTGTTACATGGTGGAATTGCTTTGACCTCCTGTCACCGGCCTCCAGAACGACCAACCGAGCCTGAAAAGAGGCGTAATGGCATAGACAGCCTCTCGCTCGCAGCCTCTCTTCCTCCTCCCCACTTATCCACTAGCCACTCTTACTTTCTTCTTATCTCGCTCTCTCTCTCTTTTTCCTCGTTCTCTCCCTCTTTCTCTCTCTGGTCTCTGTTCCACTCATTCCGGTCCCACTCTCTCTCCACCTCTCACCTTCTCTCATCATCAGCCCATCATTCCTTGTCATTTTCCTCAGCGTCACTCATTTCTTTCACTCCTTCTTTCCCAACATGTCCATTTTTTTGTTTTTTTCTTTCCTGGCAATTTTTTTTTTTCATCTGCCTTCTTGCCCTCTTCGCAGATTTCTACAACTGTGAGATTACAGCGTTCTTTCCATAACGCCAAGTGTTTCCAGCAGTGGTTTAGTCAGACCGCCTTAAATACACTATTTTATCTCTATAACAGAATACATTTTTAATGGAAATTAACAACAAAAACATTGTGTAATTTATCGCAACTATTTCTCATTGATTGGAGAAATTGTGTATTTATATTCCAAAACAAATATATAAATATAAATAATGATTATAAAGTCATGAAGCTTTATATTTCATCTTTTTAACTGAACCTGCATCTTAGAATAGAGACCTTTATGTCCATTTTACCATTTTTTTTCATCGTCATCATTATCGCAAGACGATCATTTACGTACCGTAAACATTTCTATTAAACTGCTCAGCTGTAAAAAGTTTTTGCCGTTCATGTTTTGCCTTTAAAAAGTAAAAACAAAAGTTTAAAACTAAATGTAACGTTTGCTTTTATAATCTTTTATTAAAAGTTCAGCCGACTCAAAATATAAGCAAGTCCGGAAAGAAGCTTTAAAAATGTGAATGCAGTTGAAATGCATACATTACTCAACATCTAATGATGCTGCTTTGTGTGTGTGTGTGTGTGTGTGTGTGTGTGTGTGTGTGTGTGTGTGTGTGTGTGTGTGTGTGTGTGTGTATGAAGGTTAAAATGTAAATATCAACTTTTACAGTTTGCTGGGTGTGTGTGAGCAGGCATATAATTCATTTTATTTTTCATGCATTTCTACAGGAGACGATATAAATCAGTTTTTAATTCTGGTCACGTTTCACCACAATAATCATCCAATATAACTTTTTTTTTTTTTTTAATATTTCAAATATTATGCAACATTGTGAGCAGGGAGAGCAGAAGACTGTCTGTAAACAAGAATAAAAAGTAGCTGCTGTTTACAGTCTAACCTCTGAAATGATGGAGTGGCGTCCCTGCTGCTTGATTTGCGTAGAAGCTGACGGAAAGTGCTGGAATGTGTTTCCCCACTCGAATTCAGAGAATTAGCTCTGAATACAGGCACAGAAACCTGCAGAAACACAATCCAGCTTTAATTGTTTTGCCACATTGTTCACAATGTTTAAGTTGACACCTTGATTACAGCCTGATTGTTTATAAACAACATCATTAAAATAAATAAGCAAACATTCTGGATCAAGGTGGGCTTCGGAAATTAAGCGTCTGAAATCGTACTAGTATGAAGTGTATTTATCCCGTTAAAGGTTAGAAATTCGCCTCTAACGCCCAGTAAGAATCCGGCTTAGAGCCTCCAATGATTCAAAACGGCTTTGACCTTTAGAAAGACGTATTATTTAAATCTGATTCAAGGTTCAAGATCGAAGCAGTTTATCTGTCACATACACAGTGATACAAGGACAACTTGCAGGAAAATATATCCCCGAATCACTCTTGGGCGCGATAAAAACAAAACAGAATAAGCGTTCAATAAATAAATGAAAGTGTAAACAGTACACACTAGATTACATAAATTCCAAAAAATACAAGTATACTAAACTATGCAAAACTTGAACGAAGCAGAACAATATGTAAATAAGTATGTAAATACGCAGGTAAAGTTTTAACAGTGCTGGAAACGAGAAGCAAACGGAAATGAATATGTAAATCTAACATACCCAGAGAAACGTACAGTGATGTGTGAGAACGGGAAACGGTAAAAAAGCGAAGAATAAGAAAAAAAAAAAAAAGATGTTGGAGCATTGGTTAAATACGTCACACATTTAGATGTGTGAGGCAGTAATGCATTGATGTAAATTGTTTTACACTTTTTTTTTCTGTATGGACTCACTTGGCTCTGCATTTTTCTGATTGTTTTCATGTCGAGGAATTGCAAATATGACAACGTGGTAGAGGATGAGTTTTATTTCCAAAGAACATAACTGCACACACAGTAATGCCTTCAAATGTTGGTCAAATATATCCTCTTCTAATTACAAACACAAACAGGTCCATATCAGTGTTTCTTGTCTAAAGCTCCAACCAACCCTGGTAAGGAGAAACAGCTCAGAAAATGAATAGATGAATGAATTGCAGCATGATTTGTTCACATCAAACCAAAAGAAGAACCAGATAAACACGACTTTAAAACCTTCCTTATATTCTGTGCACCCCCCTTGTGCCTCCACAGCAGTTATGATGAACTCCAGAAGACCTCTGAAGGTGGTGAGCATTGCTTTCTGACCCAGCAGCAGATTCTTTAAGTTCTGCAGGTTGGGTGATGGGTCCACGGATCGGACTCATTTGTTCAGAACAGATGCTGGATCAAGCTCTTTTTCATGTTCCCTAAACCCTAAACATGCTCTAGAAGGCATGGCCCTGCTGAAAGAGGAAACTTCCATTAGGGAACACTCACCATGAAGAGGTGAGCTACTCTCCCAGTAGATCCACTGCCTCTGCCAGTTTGCAGAGTGGTGCCATCTCTTCGCCAAGCCGTCCACACGACGTAAAAGAAAGCAATTCCTCTGAACAGCCCACCTCCCATTGCTCCATTATCCAGTCTGGTCCTGATTAAAGTGGCTCAGATCCTTACCTTTGCCTGTTTCATGATTCCAACACATCACCTTCAAGGACAGGAAGTTCACTTCTCGTCGAATATCTCCCACCCTTGATAGAAAACGTGTTATTCCCAGTGGTTTATATTATTGTTATATTATTTATGCCTATTGTTATTATTACCAGTGGTTTTAATATTGTGGCTGGTGTATTTTATAGCTCATCTTTAACTGTTTTACCTAAAAGCCCTCTTTATTGGTGTGAGGCATGTATGTTACTAGAATGTTAAAGGGTTTTTTTTTTTCTTTTTTGGTCTCCTCCATTCCTCTCTGCAGAAGGCCCCTCGCCACCACCATTTCTAATCGGTTTATATTTCGCTATTCAATAGAATCGCTTCTCATTCAGAAGCTGTTATTTATCAACGGAGCGATGGGAGGCAATAAGTTTGTAGGTTGTTCATCATCTATTTCTCTCACTCCTCTCTCTCTCTCCGAAACTGAGACAGACTTTCCTGCCTCTTTTAGTCATGCACGTGCAGTGGGTCCAATGGATTAGCAGGAGGCAGCTGTGCTTCTCTATGTGTGACCAAACTACCTGAATTGAGACATCTGCTGGGCGTCCACAGTGACAGGATTTGAAACACTTAGCACACTCACGTTCCACTATATTACAGCTCATGCTTTCTGATTCGGTCTCATTTAAGAGAAGCCAACAAACTGCAGAAATGGGTTTTTGCCCAGTGAATCCTATGTTTAAGATCCTATGATGGTCTCTGGGTGTGATATATGCTCTATAAGACGTGCTCGGTGTTGTAGAGCTGTCTGTGTTTGATGGTTTGTGGTGTATCTGAAGTGTCTTCATGCTACTTCTGGTTATTTGACACACATTAACACATGAATATACTCACACATTTGTCATGTTTACTTGTAAGTGTGATTAAACATATCAGTAATAAGAGCTTTCTGATCCTTATTGTCCTCTCAGTGTGTTCACACTCGCTTATCCATGATACACGCCACAATTAAGGAGCTTCTACAGTGATGGGGAAGTTCCAAATTTGCTTTTTTATAACCAGATCTTTGAGGCTAACACAAAGTCAATAGTCACTCAATCGTGTCTCAAAAGACCCTAACCAAAAAATTCTCTCTTACTGAAAGTGACTATTCTTGTCATTGCGAGGTCACAGCACAGCACAGTCAACCACAACGAAATTGGACCTCTGCATTTAACCCATGCAAACACCATGCAGCAGTGAGCAGCTATTGAAAGCGCCCGGGGAGCAGTGACAGGGATGGTACCTTGCTCAAGGATACTTCAGGGCAACCTACTGGTGAGGGAATCGAACCCACAATCTTCCGATGCGGGGCAACTCCCTAACCACTAGGCCACCGCTGCCCCGTTGCAATCGGGTACTGCTTGGACCTTTGTATTTTGCTTCTAACGATCCAGACTTTCATGGATTTGGAACAGTTCTCCAGATCTTCCTGAAGGACAGTGTTGTTGTCTCTCATTTTCAGTCCAGTCTCTGTACCTGAGCAGTTCTCCAGATCTTCCAGATCTTCCACTTGCTCTTTGCAGCCTGGAGGTCTAAAACATTTGCTCCCGCTTCTTTCATTTAATCTACACTGTGTGCACAATTATTAGGCCAGTGAGTATTTTTGAGGATTAATTCTAATCTGGAACAAATCCAGTGCTATTTGTCAATCCGAAATGTTAAAAACCCTGAAACCTGAACTTTTTAAGGGGGACGTGAGTGTGAACATTCTCAGGAGGATACATAAGGGGCGTGTCATTATTATTTCATTTTTAAGGTCTTTATCAGCCATGCAGTGGAGAACGTCCATGCATGTGATGGAGCTTCGTCCTGCACAACAATGATGGTCTCCTTGAAAGATCTGACTTTTTCCTGAACCACTGCTTGAAGAAAGTGTCTATAAAAACTGTCAGTAGGTCTGGGAGTTAATTTTCAGTCCATCTTCAACCTGGAAATGTCCAACCAGCTCATCTTTAATAATTCCAGCCCATACCAGTACCCCACCTCCACCTTGCTGGTGTCTGAGTGGATGTGGAGCTCTATACCCGTTACTGATCCATCCACGGGCCCGTCCATCTGGTCCATCAAGAGTCACTCTCATCTCATCTCCATCAAACCTGAAAAATCTGTCTGGAGATGTTTCTTGGTCCAGTCTTGACGTTTCAGCTGATGTGTCTTCTTCAGTGGTGGTGGGGTTTCAGTCTTTCTTTACCTTGGCCACGTCTCCGAGCACTGAAGTTAGGTTCAGTTCTGGAATATGACAGCACTGGAGAATCATGGGTTCCTGGTAGCTTCACGTTTGATTCTTCTCAAATCTTTGGCAGTTCATTTGAGTCTATTTTTTTTTTTTGCTCCTCACTTTTCTGTTGAATATTAACAACAAACCGTTTGATGGTTCTGTGATCACGACCCCGATATCTTAGACATTTCAAGAGCGCTGCGTCCCTCTGAAAGACTTTTTACAATTTTTTACTTTTCAGAGTCAGTTGTCCCTCTTTTTTCCTCCCATTTTGCCTGAGGAGGAGAAGAAGCTCCTAATAATTCTGCACACCTTGATAGAGGGTGTTGATCTCCTTAGGCCACGCCCCCCTCATTACACAAACATACATCACCTGTTCTGCTTCAATCCAATCAGCATTCAAGTTTCTTCAGTTTGGAGTTGGAATAGATGCAGAAAAATGATGACATGAAAATACTCACTCACTTAATATCTGTGCACACAGTTTATAATCCAAGGATGCAACGGTTTGACAGGCAGAAAATAGCATTTTTGCACCAACAAGGTGATTCCCTAACAAAATATGTATGTTTTTAAAATGTGAGTAGCAGGACAGAGGTTTTTAGGATGTATTTGCAGAAAAGATTTGGGTGACAAGTTACTGTCGTTGAATTAATTTTATTGTTCTGCTTTAAAAACAGATTATTAAAATTATTAGCAGAATCCTCATTTACTCTGATCAATACCTCTAATATCTCAGCGCATGCGTTTGATTTTATCACATGTACGCACACACTTGTGCACACAGTGATATTAATTCAAAATGATATAAATACCGCTTCTGTGTACAGTAAGAGAGATGAAGGATGAGAGGCAGAAGAAAAGAGGCTGGTGTATCCGGTTTTGCTCAGAAGATGGATGTAGTGAAATGTAGTCGGTGTTGGCAGCTTTTTTAAGATTTACATACAACCCTAATAGACAAGACGTGCCACATTTATCTCCAAACATTCAAACGTGAGCGTGTTTGAGTTCAGTAGGAGCCTGGCGCTCACTCTGAGATCAAATACAGTGACACACACACATCGTTTTGATAGATGAGGCCAATTATGTCCCTTATTTAGGTAGAAAGAATGAGGACATGACAACAAGAAGGTTGGTGCTGTTTTACACCTTTATATCATTTATGCCTTCTTTAATCTCTCTCTCTCTTTTTCGGCCCCCCCGCTTTCTTACTCTCTCTTACTATCTCGCTCCTTCCGTGTCCTCATATCATTTTTCCCTCCCCCTCTTGCTTTTTCCATCTTCTCTTCTCTTTTTAATTCTCCCTATTATTTTTTATATTCTTGCTTTATCTACTAACTCCTCTTCTCCCCCCCTCTCTCCCTCTCCTGCTTTTTCCCATCTTCTCTACTCTTCTCTTCTCTTCTCTTCTCTTCTCTACTCTTCTCTTCTCTACTCTTCTCTACTCTTCTCTTCTCTTCTCTTCTCTACTCTTCTCTACTCTTCTCTTCTCTTCTCTACTCTTCTCTTCTCTTCTCTTCTCTACTCTTCTCTACTCTTCTCTTCTCTACTCTACTCTTCTCTTCTCTACTCTTCTCTACTCTTCTCTACTCTTCTCTTCTCTTCTCTACTCTTCTCTTCTCTTCTCTACTCTTCTCTTCTCTACTCTTCTCTACTCTTCTTCTCTTCTCTTCTCTACTCTTCTCTTCTCTTCTCTACTCTTCTCTTCTCTACTCTTCTCTTCACTTCTCTTCTCTTCTCTGCTCTTCTCTTCTCTTCTCTACTCTTCTCTACTCTTCTCTTCTCTACTCTACTCTACTCTTCTCTTCTCTTCTCTACTCTTCTCTTCTCTTCTCTACTCTTCTCTTCTCTTCTCTACTCTTCTCTACTCTTCTCTTCTCTTCTCTTCTCTACTCTTCTCTTCTCTACTCTTCTCTTCTCTACTCTTCTCTTCTCTTCTCTTCTCTACTCTTCTCTTCACTTCTCTTCTCTTCTCTTCTCTGCTCTTCTCCCATCTTCTCTCCTCTTCTCATCCCTATTATTTCCTTGCTTTTTCTATTACTAGATCACCTTCTCTCCCCCTCTCACCCTCTTTTCTCTCTCCCTCTCCTGCTTTCTCCCACCTTCTCTTCTTTTCTCTTTTCTGCTCTGCTCATTATTTATCCCTATTATTTCTCGCTCTGTCTCGTTCACTGGCTAGCATTCTCTTCCTTTCTCACAATCTTTAGCTCTCTCTCTCTCTCTCTCTCTCTCTCTCTCTCTCTCTCCTGTTTTTTTCTTTGTCTCTTTCATTAACTTACCTACTCTGTCACCCTCAAAAAAGTGAGTTTACTCTTTAAGTGATCGTTAGTGCTGTATTAATGGCTTTCTATATTAAACAGCACACTTGGTGAATTTATTACAGCACGCGGCTCCGAGTGTCAACAAAAGTTTGTGAAATTAAGTCATTAAGCCTGTTAGTCATAAAGCCTATTAATAACACCCTAAAGGTAGCAGTTCCCTCTTGCAGCTTCAGGTTTACGCTTGCAAATCAATCACACTCATCAGCGCACAAGCCCTCAACCGTCCCAGCAATAAAGATTATGTAGATTTCAATTTATTCACACATCTGTAGCATCTTAATAATTTACTACCAACTTGTTTGTTTAAATTTATTCGCGTTCAGGCCATGAGCCTCTCAGAGCAGGAACAAAGTGGGTAAGTTCCTGTAATAAGCTGACAGCACATAACGATATCACGTTCTCCTAGGGGAACACCAGGCTCAGAAGTTCATTAAACTTTTAAATTGTCCACCAGCAACTTGAATGACTGACAGACCCACAGAGACAGATTTTTTTTTTCTTTTTCTCTTCTTTTTCTTTTAACCGATGAATGCTAATAATGATTGTCTGATTAACATGGATGCAATCTAAATCATTTGATAAAATCAAATTCTCTCATTTTATTTACCCTGTTTTAGTTTCTCAATAACAAGACTAATTATTGGATTTTTAGTATTTCTCATGCGCACACACACACACACACACACACACACACACACACACACACACACACACACACACGCATAGATTCTTACAGTAGTGAATATTTAAACCCAAAAAGTTAGAGTTACAGCTGTGTCCTCTGAGCTTCTTCAAGTTATGTTGTCCTTTGAAGAGATACACAATCACACAAGCAACTACAAACACACACCTCAGCTGCCAGGCACTTACTCGCACATTTAAAACAGTTAACGGCGATTTTAATTTTTACAGGAGATTAGATAGAAGACCATGCACATAAAGAAGGGGCAAATCAAAATAATAAAAAAGAAAAGATACAGAGAACGTCCATTCTTCAAGAACAGGCACAAAAGAACTAGAACACTTAATCTAGACGTGGACATGTGGAAGGAGGTTTAAAGTGCTGATTAGCGAGTGCACCATTGGGATTAAGGGGTATGGGAGTAGAAAATGCAGCCAACATCTAAGACTGAACTTTGGAGGAAGCATGGAGCGGATCCCTATAGTCACCATAGTGAAGATGAAAAAGTGCACACACTTAATACAGAAACACCTGATGACTTTAATGTAGAGATGAACATGTTAAAGTTATTAAAAAGAAAAAAAGCCGCAAAGAGTGTAACTTCTGTTAAAGGCTGTTTTCTCTGGAAAGGAATAACCAGAGAGGGGGTCTATGAGTTCTGCACACTGCTTTATAAGAAAGAAGATGTTAAAACATGGAAGGAACACTGGGGGAGTGATGATGTATTATGCTTAATTTCTCAGCTTTTCAAAACCAGGTTTAAATTTGCTTTAAAGACTTGCTGTCGGTAGGCTTCCTTTAACGGCCTCAATAGACAGCGGCTAGACAGAGACACGATCCTCAAACATGAGCTGGATGATTATTTACCAAAAGAATATCCCTGTTTGAGCTTTCCTGATCACATGCATGTGTAAGAGAAGACATTCATTATACACAGATTTCTATTAGCATGTCATACATTAATGCAATTTACAGCTAGTTTACAGTCATATTTCTCTTTTTTCATTATTATTCATTGCTCTCTAATAGTATATAATATAAAATGCCAATGGCTGCACTTGGTGGTTGCGTTTAGGCACATGCTATGCTGGAGTTTGTCATTCTTATGGTTTGCCAATAAGATGTTCTCAGGATTTGTTTGGTTTTTTGTTATGACAGGCAGTGACAACTGGTCATAACACTAGAGTAGAGTAGAGTGAGTAGAGTGATCTTTTATTATCCCACGAATGGGAAATTTGGGCGTTACAGGGCTCTTAAAAAGAGACAGGTGTACAGAAAGAGAAGAAAAAATATATAAAGATATAGAGAGAGAACAGGAACAAGTACAGGAGAAAAAAAAAAAAGAGGAGCTATAAATAAATAATAAATTATCTATCTATATATATATACATACATATCTACAATATACATGGTAATAAGCTATGAATGAATTATACATATAAATAACAAGTAGCAGAATATAAATATAGCAAAAATATGAATATAAATGTAATAATAAATAATAAATGTAATAATAATAATAATAATAATATAATATACAATACAGTAATAATAATAATAATAATATATATTATGGAGGATATTATATAGAATGGAGGGATAAGCTATTAATAACTGAAAGCTCATAATGCCTGTTTATAGTTCCACCCTGCAGCACCATAACGGAGAGCTGTTTTTGGAATATTCAGCATTGAACCAATGAAATGAGCTGTCTAGCAGCTACTGATTGCATATTAACTGCTGTAAATGTTGATTTGTACAGCTATTGCTTGCTAATAGAACAAGCATTTCCTACTTAATTGCGATGTGTCAACAGCAGTGTCTGTCATACAGTACTGTGCAAAAGGTTTAGGTAGGTGTAAAAAATGCTGTAAACAAAGAACGCTTTCAGAAATATAAATAATGATTGTTTAGCAATTTACAAAATGCAAAGTGAGCGAACGAAAGAAAAATCGATCAATATCTGGTGTTTCTACCTTTTGCCTTCAAAGCAGCATCAGTTCTTCTGGCCCCACAGAGCCCTGATCTCAACATCATCCAGTGTGTCTGGATTACATGAAGAGACAGAAGGATGTGAGGAAGCTACATCCACAGAAGATCTGTGCTCAGTTCTCCAAGATGTTTGGAACGACCGACCGGCCGAGTTCCTTCAAAAACCGTGTGCGAGTGTACCTAGAAGAACTGATGCTGTTTTGAAGGCAAAGGGTGGTCACACCAAATATTGATTTGATTTAGATTCTCTTTTGTTCATTCACTGCATTTTGTTGATTGATGAAAATAAATGATGAACACTTCCATTTCTGAAAGCGTTCTGTTTACAGCATTTTTTCCAAAACCTGCCTAAAACTTTTGCACAGTGCTGTAGGTTGTAAGTTTCATATACCTGTGTATAGCAGCTGCCACTTCTGTTAAATAATACACCCAAAGGAGGCTTCTTATGAAGGATATTAAAAGAAAATTCTGCATTAAACTTTACACTTGCATTTCGATTGTATCCATCTCACAATAAATTAAAAAAAAAAAACTTTATTTGCCGTATTTTTCCAACTTCAAGCCCAACAATACTGCAGACCTCCAGCACAAACTGAAGGTTGCAGCGATGAAATTGAGCTCTAATTGAGAATGAACCTAGAGGCTAATCTGTCAAACGTCATAGCGCATCTGAAGCTTGGGCAAGCTGTAAATCAGCCCCATCTTGGACTACTGCTATTTTTCTTACGACACATTGGTAGAGCTGTTGTTCATAGTCTAAAATAATCAGATTCTCATGATTGATTAACTAATAATCTAATAATTAATCTAAAAATATAGTAAATGCCCTTTTTTGAGGATTTTCATATGGGCTTTGCAGGTTTACAGTGTGATTGTTGAGCCCAAAGGTTTTTAGACACACTTCTTTCAGTGATAAAAGCCTGCTGACCACTTGAAAAAGGTATGAAGACACATGCAATTTTATCTCGCTGAGCCTTCAAACTAACTTCCTGCGCATGTTTGGCTGTGAAGGATAACATCTCAGACTTCATCTCCATTTTCATGGTCAATGATGCATTTGTTAATTTATATATTTATTGAATGTTTTGAGGCTTGCTTCGAACCACTGATAGCCTCTTGGCTGAGGGTATTAGAGATTCCTTGCATTTTAGCTTTCATCAAATTGTTTTTCAGCACAGTGCAGTTTCATAGAGAAATATTTAAGGCTCGTCTTGCCGCATACAAAAACATGTGGCGATGTGCTGGCACAAAAACACGAAATGAAAATCAATCAAGCTCGATTATGAAAACACTGAAAATCCTCTCCATTGTGGCCTCACAAATCAAAGTCCATCAAAAAGTTGCGTGCGGGAAACGTTCCAAGTTTGTGTTCATAGTTAGCACGAGTTGGACTGCGTTTGCCTCTGCCCAGCAAATAAATACTCTTCTATAGGCTGTAATTAGTCCTCGGAGTACTGTGCGGCGCGAGAAGTGTTATGGCTACCTCACCTTCATTAGCGGCTGAGGTTTTCCGTCAGCAGCAGAAGTGTCGACAGGGCGCTCGAATTGCGTTGTTCAGTTGACGTGGCGCGTTGTTATCTTTGTGGGGGTACAAACACAATCCCATCTACCCCAGTCTCCCCCTGGCTCTGGATGGCTTTGCATGGTGGCCTCAGGGGACGCAACACGAAGAAAAAGGTGTCCCTGTCTTTTCAGGAGGAGTGTTTGCAGCGATAACAAGACACCCAGGAATAGGTGTTTTAGACACAGCGCAAGCCAAGCAGATTCAGAGGCCCAGGGAGCCTCCCTATTGCTCCCCTCTGCTCCCCTGGTGCCTGGTGCGATTGATGCTCCACTTCCCCTCCTCCTCACCCCGCTGCAGCCGGATGAGCCATTCTCCTCAGTGGAGCTCCATTTGCCCAAACTAGTGCAAAACTCTCTTAGTGACCCTAAATCACTGCAGTGCTTCTGCAGCACAGGGCTAAGGGTTATTAAACCCCCAGTCAGGAGACCACAGGGACGCGAGTTTATGAACAGACGAAACGGTAAAAAAAAAAAAAAAAACGCATATTATGTTGCTTTATTGGTGTCCAGTTCAGAGTAACTGTTTGATTCACTCTAAAACTGGAATAGAAAAAGCAAAGTATGTCATCAGAACATCCTACAAGCTTTTAATGTCTGTGTATTAGTTACATTTCCTGTAGGAAGCATTAAACCCAGGCTGAGTCTCTGATGGCCCCTTTCTCCCTGTAAGTTATAAAATTCTGGCTTCTGCACCCTAGCCCAGTTTTTGTACACACCCTCTAGGGAGCCATTGAAGATTCACACCCAGTGTGAGGAAAAGGGTTTTTAGTACTGTTAGCTTGCTGCATCACACAGCAGCACAAACAGAAAATAGCTTTGTATCCTTGGCGGTAATTTGGTTAGCAAAAAGTACATCCTTAAAACCCTTTTATCCTCTTTTGGCAGGTATTCCTCATATTCACAAATGTAATCAAATATTCTTTATTGAAAAATTGTTTGTTGTGCATTTCCCATGACCTTTAATGGAAGCCGTGGGGTGTTACCTCACTCCACGTCTGCCTGATGACACCTTTATACATATCACTGCAGTGCGCAACATCTACTGCTTTATTGCTTTAATGGAATTCCATTCTCTTTTCAATAGAAACCCATCTTGTTTTGTTACAAATCTGACTGAAGGCCCACCAGTGATTCGGTACTTTGCCCAAGGGCACAATATCGTGTTGATCATAGCTTAAATCCTGGAACTGGCAACCCTCCAGTTCTTAGATTCATACCAGCGCCCTCCAGTTCTCCTACCATTTGCTTCCCTGCAGCGCTGTAACTGCTAGAAGTTGTCTGAGAGGTTAATGCCACTGGTTGGAAACATTATCTCTTGTCCCATGGACAGCTCACTGAGTCTCAGCCCTGTGCACCCCTTTCACAGTTTTGTTTTCCCTGCCCCAACACACCTCTCCCAGGGCTTACATTCTGAGGAGATGAAAAACGTGTGTTTGGGTTCACTTCCACCAATGTTCCAGAACCTTCCAGAGAATGGTCACTTTACTGTTTAGCATTCCCATCCAACTGCGCTAACAGTGATCATTATGTAAAATGACATTTAAGTGATGAGGGTTATTGTTTTGAGTTTATTCTCAGGTCTGCTCAATTCTCGATCTGCCCAAATGTTATCAAATGTTTTGGTACATCTTCTGTTTGGAGAAAGTGGGCTGGACTTCGCTCAGACCTTGCTTGCTTTACTAGTAGTAACCCCTCGTTTTTTTTCAGTAGCAGACGGGAGAGTTCTGCTTGCATTTGACCAATCAGCCATGGTCAGTGGTTGGAAATTCAATTCCTAAATTCAATCCTGGTAGTGCCAAGTATCAGTAGATCCTGTCATTCTATAGCAGTTACTGTACTGACTGTATAAATGGCCTTCTGTAGTCATGTCACTAAGGTCAGTGCTCGTTTATAAGTCTGCAGTTCAATGAGGTCATCTACACCTTCCCCACATGCTCATTTCTGAGCCACATTCAAATGTTCCAAATTTGCAGTTAAAATGATGTTTGTGCTGGTTTAAATGGCAGAAAGATCTGGAGAATAGAGAGGCAAAGTTTAATTCTTAATTCAAAACCTCAGGTTCTCCTCGGACTGGCTGTAGTTTTGGCACAAGTTTGAAGAGTTCTTGGGATCATAATCCTGCTGAAGAAGGAAATTTTGTCCATTGATACATAAACCGTAACGTCTAAGCCGTCACTGATCTGCCTTCATGTTTTACTGGAGGAACAACACTGCGCGGCCATTTGCCCCTGTCCGCCACCCCAAATGAACCATCCAGTTTTAACAAATTAGTGAAATTTACTGTCGTCCGTCCACAAAACATTAGAGTAGAATAGAATAGAATAGAATAGAATAGAATAATGCTTTATTATCCTACGAATTAGAAATTTGGGGGTTACAGAGCTCTTTAACCAGAAAGAACAAGAAAGAAAGAAAGAATATAAAAATATAGAAAACAAGGAAAGACATCCATATACAGAGCTATATAGTTTTATATACATATACATATTTACAGGGCAATTAACAAAGAATTTAGAGAATATAAGGACAGGAAAGATAACCATATACACAGTGAGTATATAATAATAATAATAATAATAATAATAATAGTAAATAATAAATCAATTATAAATAAATAAAAGTAAATAAATGTAATAATAATAAAAATAATAATAATAATTCCAGGCATAAACAGTGCGATGCTTGTATTGTTTGGCCCATAGCCGACTCTTTTTAATACACCACAAGAGGAAGACTTTCTGTCTGTGATTTTCAGACTCATAGAATTAAAGCACACAATGAATGATACGTGTTTTTTGACCCCAGTAGTTTTAGCCTTTGTGACAAATAATGTGTTACTTCAGTTCATGTGATATGACATGGAAAATCAGTTACATTTACAGATGTGTAAAGTATTTCTATATAGATTAAGTGTTTCTATATATATATATATATATATATATATATATATATATATATATATATATATATATATAATGTGTGTGTGTTTGTGTATATATTTAGATCAATGCTGTTTGATCATTTAAATCAGCATCAAACACCCCCTACTGGATACTGCAACACAGGATCCCTGCCGCTCTAAAACACACACACACACACACACACACAACATTCTTCATACACACCTTTCCACTTTCTTTCATCAGCTAACTCGCTCCAAACAGTTACTGCTCAAAAACAACAGAATGTTTCTGATACACTCGTACCATTGCTTTACTTTCACTACCGTGACCACCATCAGCGTCCTTGCTGTGCCTGTATTGATGGTCCTACAGTGTGTGGCAGATTCATCACATATAATGGTCAGGGGTCATCATATCTACCTCTCTCTCTCTCTCTCTCTCTCTCTCTCTCTCTCTCTCTCTCCTCTCTCTCTCTCTCATTCATCCCTGCGCGGCACAGGTGGATGCTGGCTGTATCCAGCAGCTCGAGTGGATAACAGCCTGTAGATCCGTGCTCACAGTATATGCTGATAAATGGGCCTGGCTATGTGAGCCATTTGTGAAAATAAGAAGTTTATTTCTGACCACTGACCCCCGGCTTGTTGAATAATGCATGAAGTGGCGTGCCGGGCGCGTCAGCGTATATATGACAGGTTTCCGAGGGGAAGTTAATTTGTATTACATGCAAGAGGAGCTCCTGTGTGTTTAGCTCGAGCAGTGATGAGCCATCATCTGGAGCCCAAACCCTGCCACCTCTGGGCCATTACCGCCAGCAATAAGCCTGTAATTACACGCACGCTGTCTGCCGCCGCCTCGTCCGCGCCACGTTCACAAACGCTTCACGCATGGCAGCTTTATTCGCCAAACAACCGCCTCAGATCCAGCCCAGACTAATACTACCCAGCCTCTCGATCCCACTCCGCCGTGGCAATTTTCAAAGGCCCCCGAAGGCGTCCTGTCATCATGGCAACCCGGAGGGCATCCGCAGGGTTTTCATTCACACCCCATCCCAGCATGCCTTTCTTCAAGGGCCATTTGGGGTGGGAGGGAGGGTTATCAGCGCTCCACGTGAGAGCTGCACCAGCACGAGGGCGGCACAATTACTGCACAATACTGTGCGTTAACTTTCTCTCTCTCTCTCTCTCTCTCTCTCTCTCTCTCTCTCTCTCTCTCTCTCTCACTCACACAAACACACATCATCATCCCTTTTCCTTTGTCTCTCATTTTTCCATCCTCTGTCATCAGATTGCCGTGATCTTTTCTTATTCTCTCTCTCTCTCCATCTTTTGCTCTTTCTCTTCTATTGTCTGTTGACTCCCTCTCTCTTTTTCTTTCTCCCCTTCCCCACCTCTTTACTTTCTTTTTTTTTGTCCTCTTTTTCTCTCATTCTACCTCTGGTTTTACTTTCTTGTTCATGCTCATTCCTTCATCCTTCCATCTTTCTCTCTGATTCTTTTGCCCCACTCTCTTTCATTCTCTTTATTTAGCTCTCTCCATCATGTTGTCTTTCTCATCTTTTCCCTGGTTCTGCCTTTGGGTTCTTTGTCTTTCACCTCGTTTCTCCCAAATTGTTGTTCTTCTGCCCCATGCTTCCCACTCTTTCTCTTTTTCTTCTCTCTCTCGCTCTCTCTCTCTCTCCCTTTCTTGCCAGGCTCTCTGCTGGCTACTGTTAAGGACCATCGGAAGCAAAAGAAAAGGAAATTACTTTGGGTCAAATTGACTTAATGGCATGCATTTTTATTTTCCTTTGTGGCGTGATGGCGGGAGGCAGGCGGCAGCTTGAACCTTATTACTGCCCTTTTTTCTTCCAGCCTGTGTTTCTTTCTTTTTTTTTTTTTCCTTTTTCTTTTTTTTTTTTTTTTGTTATTTAGTGCGTCATGGTAGCACTGTAAAAAATCAATCGTATTATTATGTTGACTTGGAAAAGGCAGAGTTATTATGGCTGTTACGCTTATTTTCAGGTGGTTATTATTCCTGCACACATGACACTAACTTCTGGTGGACCGTTTAGGCGTGGCCTGTAGATTTAAGCAGAGCTGTCTTGGATTTGTTTTTGTTTTGCATCATAACTTTTTGCCTTCATTTCCATTCACTATTGTGCTCTTTCTTTTACGTTTAAGCTCAAGTCATACTTCCAGGAAATTGCGTTGGCTGATATGTCAGTCAACAGAAATTATGCAAATGTAACCATTTTGACATCGAATCTGTGCTTTGAGGTTAATTTTGGCGTTAACTCTGTATTTTTTGAGGGACCACACATGTCGTCATGCACCTGCTAAGCCTGGTAAGGTCGCAGATGCTTCTATATTCATCTTGCAGCTGTGCTTGGACGTGACTCTACCATTATTTCATCACTGTCAGAAACCGCGTCTCCCAACATGGAAATTTGACAAGAGAGTGAAAAAACCCTCTTATTTTTAATGCAAGTTAAAGTGATGAGAAGTCAGTTTGAATCATTTCTATTGGTCCGTTCATCATGAAATGTGCAAACCGTGTAAAGGGCAGCTGGTGTTCTCTGTCTTTCAGCAAAAGTTTTAACGCTCCTTGACTTGGTATCGTCGTAAGTGTAAGATGAGCTGTCAATAAATCCTTAAGTGCTTAAAGCACAAAGGACCCATCAGGCTTTTCTGCACTTTTCTACCAAAGTCTACTTTGGTCTTTGGCCTGGTGAATGAAGGCAGCGTGGTGAAAAACAGAAGCAGGCAGATGTGCACTACTGCTGACATGCTTTTCTTGAGACTGATGAGCTTCCGCGGCCAAAAACATGAATATTTCTGTTTTGCAAATATTGTCATTTCCAAGGTTATTGAGTGTTTTATAAGGGTTAGTAGTGTTTCTTCTTTACAAACAAAAAAAACAGAGGACCTGGTGGTTTAGGATTTTGTGTTGATTGACAAAAATTGTGTTCACAATGACAAATAATCACTTTCGACTAAAATATCCCCTAGTCGTTTTTCTTTTTTAATGTATTATTTCGTTGAAAATGCGAAAAGAATTTTTTGGTTTTACTGACTGTTTTTGTTGAGTTTGTTCTGAGACACATGGTATGAATAATTTGTAGGTAATTGCTGTCCTACAGTTTAAAAAGGGTGTTGGTGGTCTAGTGGTGGGTACTTGCCTATAGACCTATGGATCAAGAGGTCCCAGGTTCGAATCCCACCTCTGGCACTACCACCACTGGGTCCCTGAGTAAGACCCTTAACCCTGAGTTGCTCCAGGGGGGACTGTCCCTGTAATTAGGACATGGAAGTCACTCTGGATAAGAGCAGCTGCTAAATGCCGTAAATGTAAATGTAAAACAAGACGACATGTCCATGTGGCTTATTTGCTGGTGCAGTCTTTAGCGAACTCGGTGGAAAAGTGAAGACGTGGCAGCTGTTAGTGAGTAGTAGTTGATCTGTTGACTGAATAATAGTTCACCGATTATAGAAATAATCCTTATTTGCAGCACCACTTAGCCAACCGTCCATCTTTTCTCTCCACTCTCTTGATGGAAATTAAATTGTCTCAAAATTTCCCAAAAAGTCCCTTCTCCAGCCTAGGCCATCGTCTTGAGCACTTGTTTTCAAAGAAAGACAAACGGTCCGGTTTGTCTCCAATTGTTTTGTCCTTCCTCGTCTCTCCCAGTCTGTTATCTTTGTGGAGGAGCGAGTGAAGACAAAGGCCTGAGAGGCACATCAGAAAAGGCGATTGTTTTAAATGAAACTAGGAGAAAATCATTTGGCCCTGGAGAAAGAGGACCCTTTGTCAGGAACGTCAGGAAAACAAAAGGCCTGGAATGACGCAGGGCAGCGGCTGCTGGAGAGCTGGTGTGATGAGCAGCTGTATCAAAGGGACTGTGGCGTACACACACACACACACACACACACACACACCATACACCTCACACTCTCTTGTATGGTGTTTAGTTTGGCACAAATGACTTTACAAAGGCAGCGAGTAGCAGAGGGAGAGGCAGAAGCAATGGAGTCGAACGAGATAGCCAAGCAGAAAGCTTTCGGCTAAGGCCAAGCACAGAGGCGACGGGGGGATATCTCAGTAAAGCTGGAGACGCTGGAAAACAAGGGGAGGATTAATAGGTTGTGAAGGAGGAAAAAAAGAAAGGGGAAAGAGCAACAATTGGGTGGAGAGAACGAGAGAGAAGCTGCGGAATAAAAGATGCACTGTTGTCTTCTGAGGCACTACAGCCACCTGTAGCAAACCGCTCTGCCTGAGAGATAATGAGAGAAGGGGAGCAGAGGAGGAAGAGAAGAGGAGTTATTTAGGAAATACAGGCAATCTGGTGAGCGGGCACAAGAGAGGTCAAGAAGGGAAGAGAGTAGAGGAAAGTAGACAAGAAGAACATGGAAGGGAGGAAGACGGACTGATTGGAAGAAAGAGACTAATGGATGGGATTCTGAAGTGGATGCTGGACCAATTCTTCAGTGGGCTGTAACCACCTCCGTTCATAAACTCATCAAACCCGTGATGGCACTCGCACAACTTGGCCCACTTTCATCAGACATGATTCAGACTGAGCTCCGCACACACCCGGGACGGTCTCTGAGTGAAGAGCACCCGTTTCCCAGGTTCACTGTCCAATCACTCTCCATCCAATAGATGCACACCGCTTGTACATTTAACTTGAAATTAATTTAGTGTGCTATATCAACATGATAACGTTTACAGTGTAAAGAGAGCGAGATGGATGTATGGAAAAGAGAAGGAATGGAGAAACATGAATATCCATATTTTATTCTATATATCTACATAACAAAGATGGTTACAGATTGTGAAACAAAGAAAAGAAAAGCGACATACAGAGGGTGAAAGAGTTAAAATGCAGAAATATATGATATGTGAGAGGGAAAGTGTACTGAAAGGAACTGTTGAAGAGAGAGAAAGAGATGGAGAGCTGCAGAGTCAAAAAGAAAGTGAAAGTGACTTTTCCCATCATTGCGAGGTCACAGCATAGCACACAGTGACCCACAACGAAAGTGAACCTCTGCATTTAAACCATGCACACACCGTGCAGCAGGGGGCAGCTATGAAAGCGCACGGGGAGCAGTGGCGGGGACGGTACCTTGCTCAAGGGTAACTCATGGCAACCTATTGGTAAGGGGTTTGAACCCACAATCTTCCGATCCTGTGGCCGGCCACCACTGAGAAAGCCAGGAGAGAAATAGAGAGATAGATGTGATGAAAAGAAACTGAAAGAAGGCGAAGTGTTGTGCAGAAAAAGTTGAAGAGGGAGGGTTACGGATTGGGGACGATGAAAGGGAAAGAGAGGGTTAAACTGAGGGAGGAAGATAAAGAGAGAAACAAAAAATGACGAGAGGGAGAGAGAAAGGAGAGTTATAGAGAGGGGAAGATAATATTGCAGAGAGGGAAAGAGAGATTGGGAAAGATAAAAGGGGAAGGAGAAGAGGAGGAGAGAGCAAAAGGGAGTGTGTAAAAGGACAGAGTGGAGTTATAAAACAAAGAAGAGGGGAGAAAGGAAAAGAAAGACATACGGTGCAGTGTGTGTGTGTGTGTGTGTGGCTTGTAATTGCAGCATCGTGATGTGTAATCAATGGGGATTAGAGTGCATTGTCCACATTAGACCCTGGGAGTGCATCCCTTACGCACTCTAATCAAGAAGTGACGAATGCGAGCTCAGAGCACAACAGGCAGAATTACCTCACGCTATTTATTAAGATTACTGTCGTAATTACGTTTGCCTCTGCCCGTGCTTCTCGCACTTCTGTCTGACATTCTTGAGCAGAGCGGATGTCCTCCACGTGGCCAGTGCATTATTAAGAGTCTTACCAGAGCTTCGTTTCCTTTTCGTCCCACTTTACATGAAGTGTCCTTAATAAATGTTTAGTTACACGTAGCAGTACTGCAACTACTGGTCCTTACAGTAAACCGGTTGCTGTAGTTACTGGTCATAACCAGCTGGATTCAGTGGTGGTCTGGTGGTTAGGGACTAGGCCCCTTAATCAAAAGGTATGGGTTCGAATACCAGCCCAGAAGGTTGCCCTGCGGTACCCTTGAGCAAGGTACCGTCACCATCACAGCTCCCCGGGAGCTTTAAATAGCCACCCCCTGCTGCAGGGTGTGTATGGGTGAAAAGCAGGGGTTGAACTTTGGGGGCAGCGGTGGCCTAGTGGTTAGGGAGTTGTCATAATTAGAAGGTCAGGGGTTCAAATCCCAGACTAGTAGGTTGCCCTGAGGTCCCCTTGAGCAAGGTACCGTTCCCATCACTGATCCCCAGGGGCTTTTAGTAGCTGCCCCCTTCTGCATGGTGTGAAAAGCAGAGGTTGAATTTCGTTGCGTCTCACTGTGTGGTGTGCTGTGCTTCACAATGACAAAATAGTCACTTTCACTTTAAATAATACAACGTTCATTAAAGTATAATGGCATTAATATTAAAATCCAGCTACGGCGGTGGTTACGCTACCTGCAATATTGTTACATGTATTGCTTACTACACACAACTTATAAGACTTAAGTTTATCACAGTGACACCTCTGGCACTTTTAGGAGCCTAGATAATAAACAACATCGATGTGCGTCGATGGCAGAAGCGGGAGTGGACGGTCTAGGTAGCCTTTGCCTAGAACTGCCCCTGGTGGAACCTTCTTTTAAAATAACATCAAAGAGAAGATGCTGTTGATGCTGGGGCTGATTGTTGACTAGTTTTTCCTTTTCCTATATTGATTCTGAAACCTGGAGTATGTCTATAAAAACCGTAAGCTAATTTGAACTCAGACACTTCAGATGTCTATCTAAAAATACAGAGTTCTGCTGCCCCGCAGGAACCAATACAAGGCACATGGCTTTTTAGAATTTATTAAAGAGATGGAAAATAAAAAATCAATAGATACATTCTTTCTGAGACACTCCTCCACCCAAAGGTGCTCCCGGTGCTCATGGGTGAAATCAGGAGAAACACCCTGAACGTCTCCCATCCATCATAGGCTGACTATTTAAAATAAGCTTATTCTAATATTTACTTTAGACTATCGGTTGCCACTGTGACGGGAGACATATTGCACTTTTTTCTCGCACTACAAAGTGAAAGTGACTATTCTTGTCATTGTGAAACACGGCACAGCACTCAGTGAGACACAACAAAATTCAACCTCTGCATTTCACCCACACACACCATGCAGCGGGGGCAGCTATTGAAAGCACCCGTGGAGCAGTGATGGGGCAGGTACCTTGGTTAAGGGTACCTCAAGGCAACCTACTGGTCTGGGATTCGAACTCATGACTTTCTGATCCTGCGGCATTGATATTTGTGTTTGTTTTCTGTTTAAGATTGATTTCACCATCTGATTTTTTGAACTTATTTGGTTTCATTTTCCAAGTTAAATAGCATTTTGAGGTGATACCAACCTAAATCTAAATATTACATTCTACTTTGGCTTTTTTATTAATATTTTTCGAGTTTGACCCACTGTTTTCTATGGGTGCTGGCCTGATGCAAACACTTAAAAGTGAATAAGATCATATTTTAGGTTTCTTTCCTTGATTTTTCCTGCTCGGTTTTGGATTTTCTACTAATAGCGGTCGGAAACTGACACAGGATATTAGCTTTTTAGAATTACTATTATTAATATTTCTTATTTTGTAATGTTTTTCCATATTCAAGCCAGTGTTTTCTTTAAATATCTCTTCAGTCCTCATGCTGGATATTAAACTGTATATTCACCAAATGGAAAAAAAAAAAACAAAAAAAGAGGACGCTGTCAGCGAAAGCCCTCGGAAAACACATTCCGAATACTCTCCGGGAGCGGGATTGAAAGCTTTGCTGACATGCAGAATTCTTGCAGCCTGTGTGAATGACTATGTATCGTTTCAGATTTACTGACATGTATGGAGTCACACGTTTTCTTTCGCTCTGTTTGGGCCGGATATGTTTTACATGCGGACGTGCTGTAATAGAGGACTTACAGACCCGTTATTTTTATAAGCAATATCCTTCGTTTTTACTAATCTACAGTAGCATTCAGTCCAGTAGTCGTCAACATTCGTTTTCAAATTGTAAATAAGGGCTCGTGCCGCAGCACGGCCGAAGATCAGGAATCAGGAATTGGCTTTGAGTCCCAGACCAGTAGGTTGTCCTGAGGCACGCTTCAGCAAGGTACCATCCCCATCACTGCTCCCCAGGCTGCTCGAACTGTGTGTGTGTGTGTGTGTGTACCGCTTAGAGTTAAATGCAGAGGACAGATTCACGAGTCACAGTGTCCAAACGGTGTCCAAAGAGTGTCCAAACGTTTGATAGTGAAGTAATTAAAAAAGCAAATTAGCTTCTGTTTTTAATCCTTTCTTTAATGTGACATCACTGTTGTGAATAAGACCTGAAAGAAGACTTAAACACCTGCTTCACCTCATCAATATTGTGGCCTTTAACAGTTTTTGGTGTTTGCTTCATTGAAAGTGAAAAAAAGTGAAAGTGACGAAATCGGACCTCTGCATTTAACCCATGCACACGAACACACACCGTGCAGCAGGGGGCAGCTTTGAAAACGCCCAGGGAGCAGTGATGGGGACGGTACCTTGCTCAAGGCTACCTCAGGGTCCTTTGAACCCACAATCTTCCGATCCTGTGGCGAGTTTGGTTTTATTGAGGAGAACCTGATGGGCTGAATGAGTCTCCTTTACCTCCTTTAGCCTAATGCTGCTCTGTCTGGCCAAAACTGGAGGTTTGGTGTTTGTTTGGGTCCATCTTATTTCCATCTCAATGCTGACAAGAATATCCAGGCGCTGATTTTTCAAACTGGGCTGTCTGGGGTTATTGAAGGAAATCGTACAGATAATTTATCTGGAAGAATCATCCAGTTAATCCTTCTCAGAATGGCATTACTGGACCTCCTCTGGTAAAGCTTGAATAGAGCTTTAATCAAACTCATTTAATCGGCTCAGTCAGTAAATACTCCTCTATGTGCTTTTCAGAATTTATGAAATGAGATGTAAATATTTAAGGTCACATTTTAGTTACTGCAAACTGTTTTTAATGACCTAATCCTTAGTCATGTCCATAAATTACAAGTTCTGCACCATTCAGATCCCTTTCTGCCAGCAAAACACTATTAAACATTAAAATGAGTCACTGCATGGATGCCTGATGCTCCATAAGCCTCTGATTTTGAGCCAAAGCAGGTATCTTATAGGAAATACATGCAATACTGGGAATTCTGGGATTCCATGAGGATAAATCTGGGAATTATGTACAAACATACAGACATTCCCTCTTTACTGAAGTTTGAAACAAACCAGCACCAAGAAAATAAACCTATATTGAATTAAAGTTAGTTTCTATTGTAATGTTAGTGTTTGAAACACACAGGAAAACCATAAAATATCAGATGAACTTTAGCATTTATTGCAATATTAGTATTTACAACACAGAAAATACCTCTTTATTGGATTAATATTAGTATTTATTGCAATATTAGTATTTACAACACAGAAAATACCTATTTATTGGATTAATGTTAGTATTTATTGTAATGTTAGCGTTTAAGCACACTGGCACACAGAGAATCACTCTTTCCTGGTTAATGTTCTTTGTATTTATTCTAATATTAGTGAGATTTGTGGGATTTTGAATCTGCACCGTTAACCTTTTTGTTTCAGTGAGCTACAACTCAGCAATAATTCACATTAAGCTGGATCAGGACGCAAATCACCATGCATTCATTTACCATTTGTTCTAATAACAGCATTGTGCAGTTACAGTGTGGGTGTAATCTTGGTACAGAGGATCTGACCACCTTCAGACCTCCGATGGGACGGCAAGGTGTATAAATACTTGTGACGGGCCTCTTATAGGCTGTATGACAGCGCGGTGGGTCTAAACGTTTGCTCCACACCACACGCTGTTTTGTCTGAAGGCACGGTGATATTTTCAGATTTCATTTATAACTTTGTGTTCAATTATGCGATTGTGTAATTACATGTCGGTAGTTTAGCAACAGCTGTGAAAGGGTTAAACCAGATCTGTCCTTTGGCTCTCTGAAGGAGAGGCTTCTCTTGCCTTCACAGCGCTGAACTCTTGGACTGTGAGCATCTGGGGATTTTCATCACGAGACACAAGGTTAGAGCGGTGCAGATGAAGTGACTGAACTGTATGCAGAGCAGCTCCATGAAGCCTCACAGGGGACTGGGAGACACAGAATACCAGTTTAATCTTGCTGACAGAAGAGAAAAGCACTGTTCTGTGCAGAAGATTGAACATATACACTTACAGTAAGGTCAACATGCAGTTTAACTGAGAGAGAGATTTGTTAGAAAGATAGAGAGCTAGATATTGGTTAGATACCCAAGTTAGATACATACATAGATTATGGTTAGATTAGCTAGTTGGATGGGTAGACAGGCAAAGAGACAGACTAAGTGACTTTCAGATTAATTGAATTAACGGACAGATAAAGTGACTAATTGATTGGCAGGTAGACATACAGACAGATTGATTAATTAATTGATGCACAGACTGATCTTTCCACTGCATCCGTGAGTTTTTATTGGTCCCGGGGGTGAATGAGTTCCGATACTTCACTTTCTGTGGTGAGTGACATGCGGCTTATGTCTCCTTCCTTTGTCCCCGTTCTTTCCCTTTTGATTCAGATGCCCTAAACACAATGCTCAGAATAGTTCGGAGCATTTCTCTGGCAGCACAACAACAGTAGTGGACACGTTATCCATCTGATTCGGGCCGGATTCACTCCGAGAAATCCAGCAATTATTTTCTCAGTAACGATTCTAAGGGTAAGCCCGCCCGTGGCTGGATTTAGCCCCTGTCCTGAGAGCTGCATTTAAGGCTCGTTGACCCTTGTTCATCTGTAAGTTTCCACTTAACCTGTAGTGGTCCTGCCTTCAAGAAACATGAAAGTGCAGAAACGAACATAATGCCTCCCGCAAGGAAGTCCTCGGCCAGGCGATGATTACCGCTTCTGCACAGTCACCAAGGCAACTGTTGCCAGTGCACCATAGCAGTTGCTTTGTCATCATGGCTGTGCCCACTCCATCCTCATGCCCTTCTGTCTCCTCTGAGGAAGGAGGGGGCACAGAGTGTCATAGAAATGCCTTGGAGCTGATTTTAAACAAAATAATTCACACTAAATATTCAAATCCATATATTAAGCCGATGTGCTCACAGTGGCCCAGTCTGACACCAGACACCCACCTCACCCCGTTCACACATTGTCATACTAACTTCCTGTCTTCCACTGCCTCCCCGGTGCCTTTTTTTTGCCTGAGGTGATCCAAAATCCAGCTGATGAATTGAAAGTTCCTCATATTCTGACCTTAACTGTTTCCATAAGGGTTATTTATGCAAGTTCCTCTTCTCTAAAATACACGGCTTGAGTGCTGATAGATTTTAATCATGGAAACACAGTCTGCTAAACTGTGAGTGTGAGCTGCAAACCAGATCCATAGGGTGCAGAAACACTGGACCCGATCACAATCAGCCTCTTTTATGAAACACATTCAGTGGAGCTTTCAATAAATAACAACGAAGTGGTGAAATTTGCAAAAGTAACTCCGTTAAAATGCTGCTCTATTCCGACTTTTAGCCTCAGCGCTGACTATAAAGCATCAAATATTATAAAGTCCTCTGTGGATACTAATCAAAAAGGATTTATCCATCTACTCGACATTTAGTCTTTCGAACACAGATTTTTACTGAACACTTCAAATGTATATTGAGGCTTTTTAACGATGTTTTAGCCTGGACTTTGTAGCTCTTGGCAGGAGAACATGTGGTTCACTGAATGCTGTGCTGTGTACTCACTATGAAACACAGTCACTTTCACTTCACTTTCACTTCCCCTTCACCGATTCAGTGTCTATTAGCCACTGATTATAAGCTGTTTCATTTTGGAACTTATGTATTACAATATCTTAACCTAGACTGAAGATTATAGAGGTAAAGAGACATCTTCAGATAACTCCATCTTTATAAAAAAGACAACAAAAACATTTAACTCTTATATTCTGCTTTTCATGGTAAATCTGAGCGAGAGAGAGACTTAACCTGATCCTTGTAGCTTTTGGCTGGAGAAAATGTGGTCAGTTGATTTAACAGTTTCAATATATTGATAGCAATGACCACTTGACCACTTGATTGGTCAAGGTTGTTTTTTTTGTTTCAGCCCTCTGAGAGAGACATTTTTTGGGCTCTTGATTGGATAACAGCAGAGCACTTAATCTAATGAGAGCTTGGCTGTAGAAGCACTGCCTTTAAAATAAAAATCATTTTTCTGTCCAGTTTTACAGACAAGTTTCAAATCAAAAGATCTTTTGGGAGCAACATAGTCTTTCAGAATGGTTATACCTTTCTTTTTTTTTTTTTTTTTTTTTTTTTTTTGCTAGTGATGGACCCATAATCAATAAAAAATATAAAATCAATAAAAATAAGAAAATGTGTTGCATATCCAATAAGTTTAATATTATTCTTACCATGTCACTGACTGTAACTGTTGAAGCCGTCTGAAGCAACTTGTGTTTGCATTATGTTAGTCCTTGCTTTTATTTCTTTCATTTTTCATTTTTCGTGAGCTTCTGGAATGCCTCTTTTGATCGCTTTTTTTTTTCCTTCTGAATTTTCCACATTTTTACAAAAGGCTTACTCTTAGAAAACGACATTCACCTGAACCCGACTGGAGTTACTGCCTGTGTTTATTATACTTAAATTCAATGCCTTAGTTATATCTTTAATATAGTGAGGTACCATGAATGATGTATTGATGGGTTTGAATCAACACAGTTTATTTCAGTGTTAGTTACAAAAGCAGTGACAAATTGTATAAAACATAGATATATTCACACAGTAGTACAATATGTTTTAGTTTTCTTTCTGCATGACAAGAATGTATAACATTTAAATCATTTTCATCCATTTAAAGATCTCTTGTGACAGTAAACAAAGGCTCTTGGCATCGCCTGAGATAATGGTCACAGCAGCAGTCACCTGGTGTTAAGGGACTAGACCCTGTAATCCGAAGGTCATGGGTTCGAATCACAGACCAGAAGGTTGCTCTGAGGCACCCTTGAAGAAGGTATCATCCCAATCACTGCTCCCTGGGTGCTGGATTTGGCTGCCCACTGCTGCACGGTGTGTGTAATGCAGAGAAGCATTTTGTTGGGTCCTTCACTTACTCACTTCACTTTCATGTCTCTCTCACTGATTCCGTGTCTGTTAGCAACTGATCAGAACTGATTGATTAAATATCTGAACCAAGGTGGAAGATCTAAGGAATCTTTAGATTACTTACTTATGAAAAAGTGACTTTTCAACGTGGTTTTTCATTAAAAATCAACAGTCAGATGCATATATTCTACTTTGCATGGTACATAGAGAGAGAGAGAGAGAGAGAGAGAGAGAGAGAGAGAGAGCGAGAGAGAGAGAGAGAGAGAGAGAAAGAGAGAGAGAGAGGAGAGAGAGAGAGAGAGAGAGCGAGAGAGAAAGAGAGAGAGAGAGAGAGAGAGAGAGAGAGAGAGAGAGAGAGAGAGAGAGAGAAGACAGAACCATGCTAGGACTGTAGATATATATGGGAGAGATTGGAACAGGATGTCTAGGATGGATAACAGTGCAGCGACACTTCACTACTTCTTACAAAAAGTGTGAAGAGAAAGAGATGAAGAAGTGTAGAAGGAGAAAGTGAGACTGCATGGAGTCGAGGTAGCAAAGATGCTGGCATGTGCACATTCCTCCCCCCCATCCGTCTCTGCCTCTCCGCACTTTCTGATGAGCCAGGGGTATCCGTCTGCCTTTCTCGATCCATCTTCCGCAAATCCTCATGTCATGGTCACCATCTGTGGACCGCAGTATTTTTATTTTTCATTTTTCACTCATTTGCTTTCTATTTTTTTTCCTCCCCTTCTTCCGCCAGCGCCCCTGCCTGAGTCAGAATGAGGGGTATATCCATGATTAGCTTCGCCTACCTGCCTAATTAAAATGGCTGGCAGCAATTAAAATCACTCTGAGTCACAGAAGAGGAAGTGCTGGTTGCACTTCCCAGTTTTCAGCTGTTTCGGTGCGAGGACACGATGTGTCAGGACGTTTCTGAGTCAGGCTTAACAGGTTGTTTGCTGCTGAAGTTTTAGGCAGAGACCTTTACTGTTCTCAAGATGTTTACTTTTTCATTCTGTGTTATAATTCTGATTTGTACTGAATAGCAGAACTCTGTATAGATGGATGAACACATTCAGCACTCTTAATCTTCGTATCAAAAATATTTTCTTTTTACCCTTGCTAGCCATCAACCGTGCTATGCAAGGGAGCCATGAGAGGGACGTTAGGTGAAGTTCCTTCAGATGTAGTTGTTTGATCAAGGCTACGCATGAGTGACAACTTTCTTTTCATTGTTATTTCTGCTATAGTGAGGTTTTCTATATACATGCTGTAAAAGAAGGGCTTCAAAGCATTTCCAGCTGATGACACAATCGGGGAGACGTTAGCTGTGAAGGTAGAGAACATATAGATGGATGGAGAGAGCACAAATAAATAAATAGAATACTTTTTGTTTATCATTCCATCATTATTTTGGGGGCAAAAGGAAGGTAAACCTCTGGAAGTATTGGTTTGGGATGGAGATGATCAGGGTCAGGAGGTTCAAGCACTTGGATGACACTTAGAGCGGCACTGGTCCATCTATAGAACGACGACCTTTGACCAAGGCGTGGCTAATTCTCACCAATATGTGTCATGAAGATATTGTCATTGTTCATGAGTCCATCATTAGGCAAACCTAATTAGGGAAGTCTGTTTTCTGATCATCTTATTATTGACGACTACTGGCACGGGACTAAGAAGTTTACTCGACAGTAGGATCCTTGCTTTGTGTCACAGATCTGAAAGAACCAGCTCAGGAACCAGCGCACTGCACACTTTTTGTCTTTTCTCTGTTATGAGCCTTTGGATCCGACAGCTGATCCTGAGCCAGGTTGACGTTAAAGCTACGTTAATAATACCTGAGGAGTTACAGAGGAAGTGGTTTGATGTGAAGTAAAAGCGTTCTAATTGCCGAATGGCACAGAATAAAGGATACACGAACACTTACATGTACTTCCATCAATTTTTTTATATTTTGCCAAAATTAAACAGATGTAAATAAAGTAATTCAGGGTCATTTGATGTAAAATGTTTAATTGCGGAGAAACTTCCTCTCTTTGATTATTTACAGTGCATTTTATTTCCTATTTTGAGTGCATTTTATTTTTCTATTCTATTTCTGAAGCCATGCGTGTCTTCTGGTAGTTTATAGGGGATGATGATGATCCTGATAAAATTATGAATCTGAGCTAAATCCATTTCCAACAATTTTGCCTTACAATGTCCTTTACATGCCCTCGTGTTTTAAAATATATATTTAGAAATCTTTGTAGAATTAGAGGCAAACTTTCAGACTCCCCGTTCATATTGCTATTGCTGGAGGAGACAGCTATTGAAAGCACCCTGAGAGCATTGACGGGGACGGTACCTTTCTCAAGGGCAACCTATTGATCTGGGATTCAAACCCATGACCTTCTTATCCTGGGGTCAACTTCCTAACCACTAGGCCACTGCTGCCCCATCGTGGGAAATTTGCATTAAGTAACGCTTACTTTTACTCAGCTGCTCAGGTTAAAGTTTTATGATAGGGTCGGGTGCAGAGATGTTTTAGATGTTCTGAGTGCTAATATGGTACTTTTAAGCTGAGCCCTGCTTGTTCAAAAATGCATGACACACCTGGTTAAGATGGAGGCACTGCTGACATTGAATTGGCCTTTGATACGTGTGTGAAATAGTGATTCCGGTTTGTCCAATGAGGTTCACCTCTGTTGCAGGGTAACCTGTGTGTGAACAACAAAAATGTACATAGTCTACATAACAAATGCAGCAATTAAAAACCCATTCAGTCACATACAAAGCAATCAAAAAACATGAGAGAACTATTCAAAACAAGTGCAGCACTTGACAATATGCAAATCAAGCAGAGGGAAAAAAAAAAACATGACAGATGTGAAATTAAACATTTTTTGAGAATAACGCAAACGTCATTCTGTCTGCTGGCTGTAATAAATGGAGAAGAAAAGGACTTTCCCCCCAATCTCTGATTCAGATGTACCCCATTGTAGCAAAACCCAGGGCATATTAGAAAACTGTTACTTGCATTTTTTACTAATTTGATGAATTGAATGAAAGGAAACTCAGGTTTATGAGTGAAATGTTCTTCTGGTCATCTCATCTTTAGTCTTATTATCCACTGTTTTTTTGCACCACCTGGTTTTTGCACCACCAAACTGGAATCAAATCCCCAAATCGCTCGGTTGGTTTATGCCTGGGATCATTGGGCCATATAATATTTGCAAACGATGGAAAAAACACAGTTATTATGGTTATTCGGAAATTCAATCAAGACCAAAACATATGAACGCTAACTCACTATTAATTAGCCTGAACGTGCACACATACATGGTACGTTTATGCACTAGGAAATTTTCCCTTTGTCTAGACACTATAGTGGCCTCTGGTGGCTCCCAGATGATTGTGATTTAGATTTCTCAAAAACTATACATTGAATAGCTGGATGTGAGGGGTTAGTGATTTACGCAGTGCTGTCCTAATGGTTAAGGACTAGGGCCCATAATTAGATAGGTTGTCGGTTCGAGTCCCAGACCACCTTGAGGTATCCTCGAGCAATGTCCTCTCCCATACATTGCTGCCCGGGCACCGCCCCATGCTGCACAATGTGTGTGTGGCCTCAATACTGAGAGGCATTTTGCTCTTGCATGTCCACGGACAGGTTAGAGGATTTCTGTTAAAGAATGCAGTGAAGGAGTGAAGTGAATATTACAATTACAATCCATTAATTTTTTTTTTTTATATTATATAACCCTATAAAGGGTTTCATAGTCAAATTAGCTGTTGCTAAATACTAAGCCAAACTGACTCGGTAAAGCTAATCATAGGTTCGTGAAGATAATGTTCCATTTCCCATTTAAATCTGAAAGATCTCCTAATTGCCGTGTTCAGGATCGTCTCATATGCTGAGGTAGAATAGTTGACCGAGGCTATGCTTAGCCTTACTTTAAATATCAAAACTAGAGCTAAATGAACATTCCAGTAGTCCCTTTTTATCAACAGTATTATTAAATTATCCATTTCGTCAGTTTCTAAATGAAGAATTGCATTAAAAAATGTTTTATCACTTTACCTGCATAGGTATGCGTGATATCAGGTTCATTGATGAAGTTCTAATAGTCTGTTAAAATCATATCCTTGTCCTTTCGCTTTAGTTACAATTGTCTGCTGAATAATTTATCTAGATAATGTAAAAGATTAAAGTGATGAATTAAAACGATCACTGTGGTGATCAAAATTTTGCATGGTTGCAAATTAGGTCCACATACATTTGCACATTTCGGGCAGATTTTAGAGCCACTGTGGAATCGTCTGTCAGGCTCATGAATTCCAGAAATCGATCCAGTTTTTAGTGTCTACATGTTAAACTGTACTTTCTTTAATCCCCCACTGACATGAGCAATGCATACATTCCTGTGGAAATGTATACAGTGTGGCAAATTAATTCTACCTGTACCATCCAGCTTCACATGGTGAGAGGATAGTGTGGGCCTTTTCATCCACATCCGCAGCTGGAGATGCTTTGAAGCCCCTTTCTCACAGTATGAAACCCAACGGAAAAAAAAAACACCCAACTCTTCTAACAGAAAATATAATAAAACAGTTGTCACCCATGCCCAGGCTTGATCAAAGTCACCATCTACAACCTCTGAAAGAAGTTCACCAAAAATCCCTCTCATTTGTTGACTCCTTGCATAGCCCCGCAGTCTGCATCTAATACCGTAGTTAAAGGAGATTCCTTCGGGGAGCGTGTAATAGACTCTGTCAGTAAATACATCAGCTTTGAACCGCAGCCCAGAGCACAGGCCACGGGTTCGGACTGTGGGCAGAGCGGGACGTTAAGAAAAGGCCAGAGGCTGAGGCCAGTGTGGATGGCCCTGTCACATCAGGTCTAGCCTTTCCATACACTCTCTCCAAGTCAGATGATGCCAGACTACCAACAGCAGACCAGAGGACGAAGCGTTCTGGCACTGGCGGCCGGGTTTCACAGCATTGCTTCACTCTGATGTGCTTTTTGATGTGGAGAAATCATTTCCCTTTTCAGAAATGACACATTTTCATTAACCAGTCCAATTCGGTTCATTACATAAAGGAGTGAGCATCTGTGAAATCACTGTCTGCCACCAGATAGGCACCATCCAGCCTTTCTGCGATGTATTTGTTACATTATCCTTTAGTCTGAGCTGATAGGGAGGAACCGTTGCTCATTTCAGAAATGACAAATGTTTAATTAGAGAGTCCATTGTGGTTCATATCATAGGGAACTGGGCATCTGTGAAATTACCATCTGCTGCCAAATAGTCATTAACTAGCCTTTTCTGGAATGTATTTGGCGAATGTAGGAAATGGCCAGACATACTATACAGTAATCGTGACACATGTGCACATTACATGTCTTCGCGAATATGTCGTGTCATGCCCCACAGCACCATGTGTGTCATTTGTTTATTAACCATGTCCTGCTTTTATTTATTTATTTTTTTTCACTCTTTGGAATGCATTTGTGTGGTTATGTACCAAAATGAGTCCGTTTGCTCTTCATTATTAGTTCTTTAACAAACAGGAAGTTGGTTGATGTGCCTTTATAGACCTCTGTCCTCATTGACTTGTGCCTTTTTTTTAAATATCAGGCTCCTTGTAGCTTCAGTATGAATGGGTGGAAATTTATCCTGGTCAAATAAATAAATGACTTAAACAGGTTTTTTTTTAGTTTTTTTTATTAAGTAAAGGAAAGTTTCCTTTTGCACCATTTAAGGTTTATTTTTCAATAGAAAGGTGTGTTTTTCTTCTTTAGTTTAAAACTGGAGATACAAGCTTTCTGTAGCGGGATCCCATGTTCCGTTTGAGCAGATGATGACGCTGGAATAACTTTACAGTGTGAAATGTGGCAATAAATACAGCTCCTCGTTCATAGCATCGTCCATATCACTCACGTTTCAACTTCATCAGTCCGTCACGTTATGATCATGATCTTCTCTTTTTGGATTCCCCTGGTAGGGCTCTCCATCTCCATTTCTCCTTCAAACTAGCCTCCTGCATGAGGCTCTCACCATATTCATGAACATCCACTTTGTCCATCCATGGCAGCTCCATCCTCAACATCCTTCTTTTGATATAATCCTCGTCTCTCCTCTGCACATGTCCAAACCGACACAGTCTCACCTCTCTCTGCTGTCCTTCTAATAAAAAAGAAAAATTCCTAATCCTGTCCATCCTTGTCGATCCCAGTACTAATATTAGCATCTTTAACCCTGAGCAGCACCATTTCCAACCCATATTACATAGCTGGTCTCAGTAACCTTTCCTTTTCCTAAACCTCTGCATATATACTCAAATCATGTTTTCACAAACTCAGGAGTACTTTCTGAACCACAGCCTTCACATTAAATATAGACGCCAGGCCTCTCCAGTTGTCCAATATGGCTGCCTTTAGCAATGGAGTTTTATTTATTTATTACAGAGATGATTTGGGTGTCTGTTGACTTGAAGTTATAAAGTTACTCTTGTAGCTCCAGTTCTAGATTAAGAAAAGCTTTAAAGTTTGGACTCCAGGCATTTTAGTTGATCAACAACTTGAGTGATTAGTGAAGAACTATAAATTGTAAACGTTCCACTGCACAGTTTCTCTTGGTATAGAATTTCACAGGCTAAACGTAAACAAGCTGTTTTTCCAGCAACACATTGAAGACACGCAGAAGTGTTCAATGCCATTTTAGCCTCTTCTATGGAGAAGCAGATGTTGATCCAAACATTCCTTCACCCACACAAGACCAGCCTCAGGCCTTCACTTTTCTTGGATCAAAGATGAGCTCCTATGTCTATAATGGAACACGCAGCATCAATTATTTTAGCGTCCTTGAGGACAAATGGATGTTAATTCTTACGCAACGTTGTAGACTGCATTCTCGTTCCACCTTTAAGTACTCCCGAACGTTTTCTGTTTATTTTATGGCACAAAATAAACTAATAACACATCTAAAGGTGGCCATTACTGAGATTAGCCTAAATTCATGTTGATGTGCTCCAGCTGAAAAGAAAAATACATACAAGCAATTCCCCATTGTGTGCTAAAGAGAGGCGGCGGTGATGCCTTCTGAAATCTTTCTACTTCTAATGTATTTTATCTTAAATTGCTTCTGTTTCCTTCTGCCTTATTTTTCACCATAGAAGACGTTGAATGAATCGGAAAATATTAATATTATCTAATGCAAGTGTGCAAGCGGAAAATCTATTCAGCTCCGAGCTCTTGTATACCTTGTTAACATGTTCCACTTTTTTTTTTTTTGTCAGCATAGCTCAGAGAAGCTTTCCTGATCCATCGCCACGGCTTTCTTAGTTTCTTTATGTCTCTGTTCTTTAAGAATAATTCAACTTAATCCCTTTCAGAGTAAACGTGCATCACACATGCACGGCTAATAAATAAAATGCAGGACAGAGACTCGTTTGTTCATTGTTTTGGCTCTGTATCCCGGGACATTGCATCTGACGTGAGAGCATGACTGTGAAATTAAAGAGCAGCTTAAACTGTCAGCTTCAATCGAAAGATATATACGTCCATATTGAGCCATATAGGAACCCGAGCCCTTTTTATTCTCCCATTCCGGGACCCTGGAAGTAAATTGGACAATTAGCTTTCACTTGTTTCTTGGCTTGAGTCATTGAGTCATTAGTCCAAGCACAAAGGAGCTAACGAAAGGTCCACAGTGGTTCCGCGTCATTTCCATGTGTAGTCTTAGGGCAGTTAAACCCAAAAGGGCTGCAAAACGATTGATAATATTCACCACATTTATTTCACATCCAAACCTAGCACAGCAGTATTTACTGTTGCACCTTACAGGAACTGTATTGTTCAAGAACCAGGACACAGGAAAATCAGAACAGCTTCCTCACACCCTGGACGCAACCTTTTTGAACTCTTGCCCTCCGGCAGGCGCCACAAAATCATGCATGCCGAAACATCCAGACACAGGTGCAGTTTCTTCCCTCAGGCTATCACTCTCATAAAAAGATGACCAGTACTGTTATCCGACATGTCATGGCTTCTTTTTGTTCACTTATTTAGACTCCATAATACCGTTCCCATTCATGATGTACTTTGCTGCTGTTTCTGTTTCACACATACATGGTGTGATACTGTTATTTATGCCACAATAGGTGCGAATGTGTATTTCTGTACTGTTGCTTTTTAATATAACTAGTTTATCAGATGTCTGTTGCTCATTTTTGCTTGGATGTTGTAATTTATGTAAGCTACACTATTATTGCGTGTACACTTTCTTCAGTACTAGAGTGTCACCGACGGAGTGTCACCATTGCCCGGAAACAAATTCACTTTTTATGAATCTGATACAAAAATTCTTGGCCAATCTCAATACATACACAAACCTTCCTTTCATTTCTGCTCGCCTTCATTTTGACCTGGTATCTGCTCTGGAGGCCATGGGCTTCAGATTAGAACGTCCTAAAGAAAGCAGAGAGTAAAGCGAGCGGTGATTCAGTGATTTTACTGTTTTTTGGTTATGACCACTCGTTCCCAAAATTTCTGTTCTAGTTGTAGTTGCTGAAACACAGTTGACGGGTGCCATGCAGGTGATTGGTACGTGACTTTTGTGCAACTTGTGGCGATTCATCAAGGTACCCTTGAGTAAGGAACCGTCCCCATCACTGCTCCACGGGTGCTGGATATGGCTGTCCCCTGCTTCACGGTGTGTGTGTGTGGGTTAAATGCAGAGGATGGATTTAGTTGTGTTTCACTGTGATTTTTAGAGATGTGTAGAAAAGGCTGTCCTTAAACCAAAGGTTCCAATGTCTGACCCATGGACGGGGTCTAAATAAAAAGATGTTTGGCAATAATAACGAGTATAATATTTGGCCTGTCTCCTCCCGAAGTCAATATAAGTTGAGATCAATCATCCCGTGTGTGCTGTCCCACGCAGATCGATCCAGAGCCAGCGTCAGACAGAGACTTCTCTAAACCATGCACAAGGAGAGCAGCACTGAGTAAATCTATGCAGCCACCCCTCTGAGATCTCTGAGGGTTTCAACACCCGGACCTTTCAGTCTCGTTACTGTCCCACACTATCATTACAACCTGTCCATGTACTCTTTGCCTTTGTTTTCGATTCAAACCCGAAAACTTTCCAGGAACGACACAATTTGCTGACACAAATATTAAAATAGCCAGTACGTTTACCTACATTTAATGCGGTTGTGACCTGTAAATACGGACGGGTTACGTTCCAAAAGTCACGACTGTTGGTTTGTTTATCTTGTTATAAACCAGGTTTTGACCCTTAATGTGGCGTTTGAGATGGATGCGAGCGCACACGGTGAACAGTTGGCAGAAAGGCAGGATACACCAGCCTGATTAACCTTGCCTTAATGGCACACAGCCGACTCGAGCCGGCAAGCTGACAAGGTCATGTGTGGGTCACCATGGCAATGAAAAGGAGAGATGCTTATTCAGCTGAACATGTAAAGGGATATTAAAGCCATATTTTGGCGAGAAATCAAATTTACACACATTTTCGACTTGCATTTGCCCATTTTTATAGATAAGCGCATGTAATCCAGTGTCAGGAAGCACATCAGCACGGGGCAAAAGTATGGCGAAAAGCAAAACCTCATGTGGCGATTGATTGAATGGTGTATTTTATACACACATATTTATATACATATATAAACGTATGTGCCTGATACATATTTAAGGCACATTTTGACATTTCACCCCAGTGATGTTACTCTAACTAAAGCCGAGTTTCTGAGGTGTTAAACAGGATGTGTGTTTGGGGATCTCTGGGGATCTCTTATTTCTTTTATCACACGATCCCAGTCTGTCCGCATCCAAATTTGGAGCTTTGCTTCGTCAGAAAAGCTCTGTGTCTCAGAATGTTCTGTTGTGCAGCATGTTCAGCTTTGTTTGGAAACTGCTGAGGGATTTTTGACCTGCTTTACCTTCATAGATGTGTCGCCTTGTCCTTTGTCATCTGATCATTTGCAAAATAATAATTTTTCTCAAAAATTAGCACAATGCAGACCAGAAAGTCTTTTTAGTGTGTTTCAGACCAACAATAGAAAGAACCTCCTTGAGTAGAGAGTAACAAACTCATGCACAGAGTTGGTCAGTAAATATAAGCTATTATATTATAGAAGCTATTATGGGGCAGCGGTGGTCTAGTGGTTAGGGAGTTGCCCCGCATCGGAAGATTGTGGGTTTGATTCCCTCACAAGTAGGTTGCCCTGAGGTACCCCTGAGCAAGGTACCGTCCGTGTCACTGCTCCCCGGGCGCTTTCAGTAGCTGCTCCCTGCTGCACGGTGTATGTGTGCATGGGTTAAAAGCAGAGGTCCAATTTCGTTGTGGTTCACGCTTGCTGTGCTGTGACCTCGCAATGACAAGGGTTGTCACTTTCACTTTTTTTTTTTTTATGAGACAAATCTATGGAGAATGTAAGACTCAAGGGCGATCCATATAACAGTAGATCTAATCTGACCTGAGGCCTACCTACTGGGAAGAACCATACAGGGCTTCATCCCTGGAAATGTGTTAATACTTGATTTTGTTTGTAATATTGATTCACACACACTATTAGATATCCAGCAGAATGGGAGCTGCTGGTAGACATTTTCAATTTTATTTTTTTTCATTTGAAGTGCTGTTTTTAGGCTTTAACTCATTGACATCACCCCCTGCCTCTAGTTAGACTCTCCGCAATACCTCTGTATTGAACATTTTAAAGACTTTGCTTTGCTTTGACTCTAAAATGACTCTTTGTAGCGAAGACTAGCGTTTAATGTTCTCGATTTATTGACTATCATTTAATAAATCCTTTACCACAATCAGTCAATCAGTACTGTCATAGTGCCGACCCCGACATTTCTAAGCAATTTGACAAGATTTGTGGGCCAGTTAAACTAGGAAGTCAGTATGCTCAGTATGTCAGAGAAACTGCACTGAGGTACCCTTGAGCGAGGTACCATCCCCATCACTGCTCTCCGGGTGCTTTAAATAGCTTCCCCCTGCTGCACAGTGTGTATGGGTGAAAAGCAGAGGTTGAATTTCATTGTGGCTCACTGTGTGCTGTGCCGTGTTTCGCAATAACAAATAGCCACTTTCACTTTCAATTCAAAATTCCAAGATGGTAGTCAGCGCCTTAATAGATACTGTTTAGCTCTTCTGTCTTATTTGTGTCTCATGAAATCAGTCATGCACACAGTTCCTTCAGACTTCTTTTTGTGGACGTGTTGCTACAGTGTTTGTGCGGCAAAATACCGTGCAGAACCGGTGATGTTAGCAAATGTTATCTCCCCAGCCTCATGGGAAATAAAGAAAATAATGGGTTGGAAATATGATCGTTTATTCGTTTTAAAAGAAGCAAAAAGTCAGTTACCAAACAGGCCTTTGGCTGATCCTTCATTTCTCATTAAAATATTCCTTTATTGTGCGGTCATATGCACGGATACTAAAGAAGAACCCTCCACTTCCCTAAAGAACTCTCAAAGGTTCCCCACATTCACACATTTTCTCAATAGAAGCCCAAATGATGCCCTTATCTTTAAGAGTGTGCTCGCCTGAGCATGTGTGCTAAAGTGTGTATGTGGGAGTCCATTCCCAGGGTCATCTTTTCTTACCCCCTCCGTGGGAGTGTGTTAGTGTGACGAAGCTGCTGTTGCTCTTTCTACCGCACAAAATGGCCACCATCCGCCGACTCGGGGAAATGGCAGGACGCTCGAAGATGAAGGCTGAGCATCCCTGCTGGAGTCCTCGTCAAAAAAAAACACAGGAAAGAAGAGCTATTTCATGGCCGTGCTGAAGCAGGAAGCTTCAGAGTGTGTGAGTGTATTCTTTTTTAAACCGCACACACTTGTCTGAGGTTTCTGGGTCATCCCCCTACAGCAGGGACACAGCAGGACCGTGTCAGTTCACGTACTTAGACAGACCGTTATGCCATTTTTCTTCATGTAAATATGTTATTTTTCCTGCTGCAGTTATGATAGAGCTTATTGCTTAACAGCATGATATAAGAAAAGAGCTATTGCAGTTTCTACAGCCCCACACCCCCACCCTGACCTGCAACTGAGAACATAGTCGTCAACAGTTATCGGTGAAGAATGGCTACTAAACACCAGCAAACCCAAATGCAACACCATGGCTGCATCCCACACTGGACACTACCCTCTTAAAGGTGTTTAAATCTGTCCATCTATTCTCTGAGCTGATTCTTCTGGCAAGCTTGGCAAGGGTCTCTGGAACCAGCACTTACAAAGGTGAAGCCTTAATAGGTCACCATCACTGGACAGACTTACATACATACAGCAAGGGGACAGTCCACCTGACTTTGGACTCTTTGTGGAATCTGGAGCTCCTGGAGGAATCCCACAGAGACATACACATACACTCCACGCAGAAAGAACCCCAACTAGGAATGGAACCCTGAACCTTCTGTGAGGCATCATCTGTGAGGCAGCACTGTACCACCATGCTGCAGATCATCAGAAATTCAGACTGTATAGAAGTCTGAAGTTCGCTCATATTATTTTAACTCCGTCCAGCCCTCCATTATAGGTCTTTCCAAATGAAAGTAATAGCAATTGCTTTTTTATTCATTTGTTTATTTGTTTGTTTATTTATTTGTAGCAACACTTTCCTGAAGAGTAGTATTTATTAGGCAGGTTCATTTACAGTACACACTCTCTCACTCACTCATTTTTTAGCCACTTGATTTGATTAGGGCCGTGGACAGTGGTGGAGTCTCGCGGGACGAAAGGCGGGGGAAACATCCTGGACAAACATAAGTGAACAACATGCTTTATTCAGGCTTATCCCAACAAGCCTCAGGCGTCCTAAAAGTTTAGTCACAAACTTGCATTTTCTGGAATAAGATTTAAAAGCTCATGAAAGGCTTTTGCATGCATCTTGTAGCCGTACAAATACATTAAAGTGTGGGCTTACCTCACCTACAAAATTCCACCTTCTGAAAAGGAGAATGCATAGTTTTCGAACCCATGGCCTTCCAATCCAGGGGCCTGGTCCCAAACCACTAGGCCACCGCTGCCCCTTTACAGGACAACTTTTTGGACCACTGCTCTTCAGTATCTTCGCAGTTCCTTTTAGGCACTTGCACATGTAATCACAGGCTTATGAACAAAAAAGCTGAAAAGCTATTAGTCTCTCTGTGGAGAGCAGTACACAGTTCTCCCCTTGCTTGTCTTTTTTTTTTCCCCTTGTGCTGTCCTGCTGCAACCTGCATCTGATTACAAAATAAAAAATGTAGATTTTGTACATGGAAAGGAGATGCGATCAATTCCTGGATGATGATCAGATCGTGATTACCGGATCACGGCGATCAGATGTCAGTGCCAAGTGTGGACACGCAACAACTTCTTGAGTTGCTTTCAAGCTTCTAGCTGCTGGGGGGGTTGGCTGCGTCGTTGCCACAGCGACACTTGAGAGATCGGTGGAGTTCGTACTCCGTTTTCAGGACTGAAAACATTTACATTTGGTTTCAGGGGCGAAACTAGTGGCAGTCAGTGGGGGGCATCTCAGAGCCTCTAAATCTACCAAAATCATGCAGATTTGGACTCATTCATTCATAAAGCATCTTATCCATGGAAACATCTTCATCCGTTTTTACCAGGAACCTGAAAAATAAAGCATTCAATACTGGTAACTCGACAATCCTAAATCTATAGTAAATCCAGTGAATAATAGAAGAAATTACGATCTTTGTTTTAAAATTTAAGGTACTTAATGTGTGGAGATCCCATACATCTCTCTCTCTCTCTCTCTCTCTCTCTCTTTATAATCTGTATACACTATTCCATTGTCAACAATACTGTACAGCTTCACTTATGCTGCCCTTCCCTGTAATTTCTTGAATTGCCTTTTATTCATACTTTAATTTATACTGTTCTTTGCATTTCCAGTTACATTCTAGTTGCCCTTCATTGGCTCAGTACCTGTACTCAGTGACAAAGCTGAATTAAAATCCAATCTAAAAGTCGAGTCACACCCCTGTTTGGTGAGTAATGGCATCTGGAATTTAAATCTTTCCTCTTTTAATTAAACAGTGCAAGAGCGTTTATTGGATAACTGCACAGTGTAACGAGGGAACTGCAGTTTATACGCACAACCTCTCACTTGCTGAAAACACTCACATTTCTCCACTTTTAGCATCCCGGTCTGGTTTGTGGCTTCCTCCTCTCTGGAGAAGACCCCCTCTCTCCACAGGCCTCATTACAGCACCTGCCGAAAGCAGGAGGGAAGAGAAAAGGTTGCGCAAGTCAGAGGGAAAACTCTGTAAATGTACACAGCAATCTGTCAGCTCTAAATATACAGCAGAAAGGGACGCTTTGCTCGCTAGCAGACGGGCTGGACCTGTGGGCCTTCTCCCTGCTGCAGGGAAAAAGAAGCGAGTGAGCAAGAGTGACTGCCAGCGTCAGCCGGAGCAGAGCGGGGATAAAGCTGCACCAGTTTCGCTCACTTTTACCATATAAGGTCACCGGTTCAGAGCTGGGGTCTGTGTTTAATTCTGATACGGAAAGAAACATTATTAGCTTTGTGTTTCAAGCACAAGCGTAAATGATTGGGTTTCAGAGCTGTTTAAGACGCCAGAGTTTACACACTGCTCTAACACACCTGCTTCCACTTATCAGAAAACTGTGACCTTTACAAGGATGATCATGCACTTTCTACACTTTAAATCCAGAGTGAGTGAAAAGACTTGAGCTAGCATTGTGGGTATGTTGGAGTCTTTGCGGTACTATGTTTATTACTTTTTATTCTTCATCACTTTTTATTTTTATCTGGATATTTATGCTTCTTTTCGATTGTAGTCAGTAATCCGGTACCTTTTCTGCATTAGCAGAACCTTTCACAGTTTTAAACCAGTCCACTTACACATTCACTCCATATTAATAGAATTAAAGACTATTAAAGCCTCGAACTTCAACTCCAATAAAAACAATCTACTGAAAATAATCCACATGAACTTCACCGCTTCACTTTCATCACCGTCTCTACTAGTTCTCCATCACGGACACACACTCCACACACCCTGAACTCCACCGTGCACTCTCCCTGTCCTCTCTCTCACTCTCCTTCACTCTGTCCTCAACCGATGGACACACAGAGGGACACAGAGTGTGTTTGTGTCCAAAATTGTCATAAAAACAAGTTCTCAAGCAAAAGTAGAAAGCTCTGCTTAAGCATGGTGGCAAATATTTTAGTTCCCTTCTCTGCTGGTAGACCGGTTCACTGTGCAGCTGTGTTAAATATCATATCAGCATCTTTTATACACATTGCCACGGTTTGGAGATATCATGATGAATCGGAACACCCCTGAGAGTGCGGCAGCAGTATTGAGGGTTACAGATACGTCACAGACATATTTCCGCTCTTGATGTAGTTTCTGGCTGTAAACCATAATTTGCATCCAGCCGGATCTCCGGTGTCCTGATTGTTTTTCAGGAACACATCCTCACCTATTAAAGTGAGCATCAGCGGGGCGCCTTTAGTTCCTCACTGCAGTGAGCCACGCTCCTCCCTCAGCTCGTAATGGAACTCTAATCACAGCCCAACACAGGGCCCTCCTTACTGAAGACACACACACACACACATCAATATTGATGAGGAGCTGATGCTATAGACTAGTTTGAGCTGTTTCGCAGGAGAAATGTTGATTTATGAGGCATTCTTGAGTGCTGAGAGATTGCCCTGTGTGTGTGTGTCTGTGTGTGTGTGGGATATTTGCCTCTGCAATGGTGATTTCATAGAAATGTGCACTATGCCAATGAGGCTCTAACCAATCGGTTGTTTTCAGTGTGCACTGTGTACTTCCTGACCAATCACAGCTTCACATGTGTTTTGCTGAATCAGTATTTTTCTGTTCATGTAATTAGTCCAGTCTCACCATTATTCTTTTGAACATTCTTATCAGAGTAGTATAGTCTGAGAATCGCCATTACACATACCTACAGTATCCATACTCTTAAACACTCACACTGGGGCAGCGTTTAGGGACTAGGCCCAATAATCAGAAGGTCATGTGTTTGAATCCCAAACCAGCAGGTTGCCCCGGAGGTACCCTTGAGCAAGGTACAGTCCCTATCACCGCTCCCCGGAAGCATTTTATTAGTAACTGATCAATAGAAATGCCACAACAGTACATCAACATGTAGCAAAGTCACTTTTTTCCCCCCAAAAAAGATAGGGTTCCTAAACTGTGGTTCTGTTGCGGTGGTGAGGATGTTAGTGGCCATCTAAACGCATAAAAGTCTTCACTCGTCACCAACTTTTGGCAGAAACTGTTCTACAAACTGCCACTGTTTACTTATCATGTTATTTATGTGTTAGCTGATTTTTGGCACTTTTTCTTGCCTTTGGGTTGTATTATATTCCTTAAAGTGAAAGTGACTATTGCCATTGTGAAGCATGGCACACAGTGAGACAATGAATTTCATGACCTTCTGATCCTGGAGCCTAGTCCCTAACCACTAGGCCACCGCTGCGCCTGAAATTAGTTTTTTGTTTAGCTTTATGCCTTTTTTTCCACCATCAGTGAACAGGTCATCCTGTGGTCCGTGCACCAAACCTTTCTGAGCATTTTGGAAAAAAGCGAATCATTTCTGAACAAGTCAGCTCTCAGCTGGAACCGAAAACTTGAACGGCGTCAGTGGGCGGTTTGGAGAGGGAGCCGAGAGCAGCAACTGAGAAGGACCTTTTTTTTTTTTTTTTTTTGGATGAAAACAAATATCTGCAATCACAGAAGAAATTCTCATAGGTAATCAGCGCGATCTGCCATTTTGATTCTACAGTTGTGCATCGAGCAGCGCCATCGTCGATGATGCATCCTTGATTACAGATCAATGGGTTCCGTCTAAACGAGACCAATTCGAGAACCAGTCCTTTGTTGGCCAAAAAACATAATAAGGTCCATATTCTTCACAGAGGACCCACGTCTGCTCTCTTTAGTGTCCAACCACTGAATTATTCGTTAAAAAAGAATGAAATGCTTTACGTTTACACACTAAAAACTGTTTATCAATGAAACTGATTGGACGGGTTAAATGGAAACTTTAATATGATATAAATGTCGTTCGCGGTCAGGGAACTACTAGACTATTATTAACGTTTCTTACATGTAATCCGGCAAAACATGAGTTTGCTCACAACACTGCAGGCCTCGCCTCTGTGTACTGCGGCCTGTAGAGTTTTATAACGATCAAGCCTGCTTTGATTGCAGGCTGCAGCCCATTCATCTGTTTTGACTGTCCACCGAATCGCCTTCTTTCACGTGGAAACGTCCAGAATGCGTTAGCACCCTTTTAAATTTCAACGAGGACGATGATTAAACAAAGGTGCCGTCGGAAATCCGTTTCGGAGGAAAGCTTTTTCAACACATTAGTCAGTGGCGCATTAGTGAGGCTGTGTATGTAAAAGGGTCCCAGTCAGCCACACAGCCACTGTGCTGCGTTTGCTGATTCCTCAGCTATTGTGCCGGGTTAGGAGCCATCCCGTGTGTATTCTGGCACCATATTGCCTAGATAAACTAATTAGTCATACTTCAGAGTAGTTCTGCCTGTGCACATAATGCAAAGCAATGCTAATATGATGATAATGAATTGTTCTCCGCTGCGCCGGCGACACCCACTCACCATATTTAAACCCAAAAATCCAGGGATTCCTTTTCTCCACAGCAATTTTTTTTTTCTGGTTTGTTTAATTTACTATTAAGCCTCAGCATTAATCACTCACACGTTCAGAATTAAGCTATACATTTATTTACATTATCATGTACGGGTGTGTTATTCGCTATCATTTATTTGCATTATGTGCCAGGTTTTATTGTTATGCTCAAGAGGATGAAGACTCTTTACGCTGAACCCGGCGAATAATGACAGCTTATTAATATGTTTTAACCACTGAAATGCATTATTATATACAGTCCGCATAGAGAGAGAGAGAGGCTTTACTGTTTAGCAAGGACTGCAACAATGATGCCATTTTTTAAATAAATTGAGTTAAGAGTGTTAAACAGGAAGTGAACAGGACAGTTATATGTGTTATAGTTCAAATTTTATTGAATGTCATTTAATAACTTTTTCTGATGAACTCAAAATATTAAGGTAGCTTAGTCGCTGGGCTAGGCTACCTTTTAAAGTTAAAACATTCCACTTTGAACTCTTTCAAGTTAAAACATTGCAATTTTATTGGTCAGTGGCTGAAGATTTGTTTTAAAAATTATCAGAATATATATATATATTTTTTAGTAAAACATCCACTAAAAGATAAATAAATAAATAAAAAAATTTAAATTAGTCCAAATTACTCAGTGTTAAGGTACCATGTTTTTTTTTTTTTTTTTTTTAGGGTTAGGTTTTTTTTTTTGGCTTTTGGCTGATGAAGGATTTTGTTGGACCTTTTAATAAATAATTATTCAGTGTATTTTTTAAATTTTTTTATTTATATTTTTTTTAACATAAGCTCCACCCTGTGGGGACTGAGGACTCTCCCTCACGTCCAGTGCTCAGCACAGTGAGTCAGTGATGTTTGTAGAAGTATGTTCTCTTACTTGCCTGGAGGGTATTTACCTCATAAAACTGCAGCACAGATCAGTGAAACAAAACCCAGTACAGGAGCTGATCACCGATGGAGTCAGGACGAAAAATCTGCCCATTCTTCTTTAGTTTAGTATTTTATTATATTAAACTGTTCCAATTCTGTTTCGTGTAAGAGGATTCATGGGAGTGCTTATGTTTCAACAATTCACTAAAGACCTTTTAAAAGTGGTGTGTGTGTGTGTGTGTGTTTGTGCATGTGTGCGTGTTGAGGAAAGGTGTGCAGAGCAAAGTGTCCATGAGTTACTGACTGATATCTCCATTTGTTGAAGTCTCTCTCTGTGTGTGTGTGTGTGTGTGTGTGTGTGTGTGTGTGTGTGTGTGTGTGTGTGTGTGTGTTGAGCTGCATTCCTTTAGGCTGAGTGTGTGAGTCAGAGTTGAAATGGTGTGTAACGGGCTGAGGGTGATGGGGGTGTGTGTTAAGCTGGAGCTTGCAGTACCCTGACTGCAGCAGAGATGGAATCTTCCACAGTAACATTTTAATCTTTTAGATCAATATTATTTTTTCAGGCTCCGTCACCCGTGCTGTTTCCGCACCCCATGCCTGCACCAGCCACCCAAAAAACGGGAAACAGGGCGGGAGACATGAGAGGAGGCATGCAGCTGTGTGTGTGTGTGTGTGTGTGTGTGTGTGTGTGTGTGTGTGTGTGTGGGAGGGGTGTTTTTGAAGTGTCTGTTCCAGGTGACTGTACCTACACTCTGGATCAGCTTTGGGGAAAAACCGAGCAGCTTTCTCAATCACATCCTCATGTTTCTGGAGGGGAATCGGGGACAAATACATGATGGGATTTGAGGCTGTCAATCAAAGCTTATTTTTCTTTTTTTTTTTGTATTTTAAACCAGTCAAATGGGCTCATTTCATTTGCACAAGGAATCCATCCCAAATCCCAAGCCTGGGCTTGAGACAAGGAAAGTGATGAAAGTCACTACCATTGGAAAACTTGGCAATTCCACCTTAAAAATGACGGCCTTGTTTACATTTTTTGAAACAGTTAAAATGTAGCAGATGCCCTTTTCAGTGTGTTGCATTTCATGACGCTTGGAGCGAAAGAAACTGAAAAGAGCAAATGGATGAAGGCTTTCTCTAAACTGCTCAGTCTAAAAACCAGTTGCAGTGTCAGTCAAAAGTTTAGACGCCACTTACTGGATTAGTCATTCTGATCGAGGCACATATTAAAAAAATAAAAAAATTGAGTTTTCTGATTTTTCCTTAGACTGCATCTGTAATGGAACTGAAACAGATTAATTTCAGCATCTTTAGTCTGTTCTTGCCCACTCACATCTAAATGGGCTTACCAAAATATAAAGTGGACCATATCTAATGAAGGCTTAGCTCCGCCCACACTCATCACCATGTCATACACCAGTGAACCACTCGTTTGCTGTAGAATCTCACTAGAAGATCCTACTCTTCCTCTTTTCTTTGGAGGATGTTCTCCTGATACAGCTCAGAGGGCTGTCCCGCACTTTCTTCTTTAATTCAGCTCTTATCCACATTCAGAACCAAATATTGCGTCTTATACCTGCATTAACTAAATATTACACCTTATTGCATCATTCAGAGATCTTCCATGTTTCTTCTAGCTCCCCTGACATTGATATCCCACTCAACACACGTCCCCTTTTCCTTTCATCTCTCTCGCATCTCCTTCTGTTGTCCTGCACGGATGGACACAGAGGGACGTCTTTTCTGTGTGTTTTTGCTCATTTCGTCTGAAACGGGTCTGGATGTTGGGAAGGTGACGGAAAATAAAAAGAATGGAGGATTCAACTCACGTGTGTTCAGACGAAAGGAAGGAGTCTGTTCTGAAGATGGAAGGAGTAGAAGGTACAGATGTTTAGGTTTAAATGTAGGAAGTTAAAGGGGAAAACATGAACTCTCATGTAAAGTATAGAAAACTATAAATATGCAAGTCATTCTGCTTTGGTTCCACTTTGCAATAAAACCATCTTTATAAAGGTTTGTTAATCACAGTTACAGCATAAATAAACAGGGCAGCTGTTGCAGGTGATGTTGCAGAAGATGTGAAGAAGCTGATAGGTGTGATCCTGACAGATGGAGAAGATACCATATGACCAGCAGGATTATCTGAAGGTAGCTGAGGATTTAGAGTGCAACAGGTTATGGCTATATTTCCAATCCGTGGTTATATTGCCTTATCAATGTTTAACAGCAGAAGACCCCGTTAATATTCTAATTAAAGCCATTTATAAGCACTTTATGAGAGCGGTTTTACTGTAAAGGGAGTTAAATTGATTTTGACAGCTCCAGACCATGTGTGTGCGTATGGGATTTGCTTAGCCCGTTGCCATGGTTATGCAATCTGAGCTGTTGCCAAGGTGACAGGGTGTGTGACCTGTATGGTGGGGGAGCAGATTGACCCGTGTCACGGCGCATTTCACATTTGCTGCCTTTAACGTGTCTGACACGGCTTTCTACTCCCGCAGCCTCTTTCAGGTGTTCCCCTCGCTTCACACACACACACGCACACACACACACACACACCAGCTCGCTTCTCTTCTCTTCTCTTCTGAGAACCACCCCTCCACTCACTCGCTCGCTCTCTTTTCCCTCCCTCCGTCTGTCCACTGTCATTTACTATCACAGCATCCTATGTCTTGTTTGGGCTTAATGTGAGCGCTCGCTGCCCCTTCACCTCAGGAGGGCCAGGCGCGCTCGCCTTCATCAGTTACAGTCCGGAGTAAACGTGCTGGGAACCTACAGCACCCAAACTGCACATTTTAGACAATAGAATTGCAGAAAAGTGCGTTTTTTAAGGCCTTAAAGGAGAATCCAGCCATTTCTTTCAAAAAGTCTAATATTTCATTGCTATAAGCAGTCATTCAGAGTGACTTTGTTGGGAAATCATTCCCTGGAGCTTATAGATTCAGGTTTCTTTACCATGGTGGTGAATAGAACCAGAGCTGGATGTGTCAAGTTGGCCCTGGTTGGCAGGTTGAGTGGGGATGAAAGGAAATGACTCCTCTTTTGTTTGCGAAATGACCAAAAACTAGCCCTCTCTATTATTTAGACCTGGATTTGAAAAACACCACCTCAAACCAAGATTTTACACCTCTCACTTCCTTCCTTTAATTAAAGTTGGGTTGAACATGTCTACAACTTTTCTACATGAGCGCTCCTCTCCTGTCACGCCTTCAAGTTTCTGCAGCTCGGAGTTGGAATTTGTGCATAAAAATGATGATATGGTCAAAATACTCACTTGCCCTAATTATTGTGCACACAATGAATTTCTACCAGTGAAGCTCCATGAATCTGAACCAAATCACTGTCTTACTGCCTCACAACGCCCTGCTTTTATCCCTCCACCATGAATAGGAACTGCTTCGTGTAATGACTTTCTACAAGGGAGCTTCAGGCTTTAGGCATCTGGTTCCATTCACCACCATACACTGTGTGTATTCTGACAGTGGGACAGAGCGTTCTCTTTCACTCTGAATGACTTTTTGCTTACTTTATAAATTCATCTTGCAGGAAGGTTGACAAATTCCAATTTAAATTCCACTCGTTTTGTTTGTTTATTAATCATAAGGTGCATTGTTCTGCAAATACTTCAAAACAAGTGAGGTTTTGTGCAGTCGTGAGAGCAAGGAATGGAATCTTCATCCTACATCTTTCGGGTGATCTGTTCAGGGTTTACGTCCGCTTTAACCGATACAGATTTGTCCCCAGAGCAGTGTGTATATGTCCTCTTTGGATTTGGTGAATAAATCGTCATGTGGAATTGGAGCTTATTATAATATTATCATTGCTACTGTATTGGGGGAAAAAACGTTATGCTGCCCTTATTGTTGGATGTATTTCTGTTGCTATGGAAATATGCTTCATTGATTCATTTATTAACAAGTGATTCTTGTTCTTTTCCATGACACAAAACACATTTTTGCAGCTTTGTTAGATATTTACATCACCTTCTCAATTATTGGAGTAAAGCGCTACCTTGCCTCAGCAACGTGGGATTAAGTTATTTTCAAAAACAAGATTTTCAAGTCAAGACCGCCAGTTTTATTGTATTGAGCTTTAAGTGAGTGTTCAAGCGCCTTAATCTGGGCGAAGAAACATGAACAACCAAGATTCAAAAGGAACGCCCGCCCATCCTCCACGACAGCTGGTAGCGAGAAGAAGTGAAAAAAGGAAATGACTAGCATTTTGCACCTAACTGTATATGAGTAAAACCAGATTTTTAAAAACAGAATCCTGAGGGTCAGTACAGTCTGTAGTCAGCAGTAGATCTAAACAGGATCAGTCAGCAGTCTGTAAAAAAGAATACATACAATATTGCGCAGTATTTATTAGCCACTCTTCATTTCTTCATATTTGCCCTCCAAAGATCCAGACTTTATTTTATTTTAATGTTTTTTTTGAGGAGCAGTTCTCCAGATCTTCCTGAAGGACAGTGTTGTTGTCTCTCATGTTCAGTCCAGTCTCTGTACCTGAGCAGTTTGATAGTTCTGTGCTGGTTAATCCACACAGTGATCTACGGCTGAACCTCCAAGCACAACAAAGCGTCTAACTCAAGACATGAAGCAGTGAAGAAACTGGAGCAGATGATTCCAGATGATCAGCTGATTCATTTTACTGCTGATGCTGAACGCTGATTGATGGAACCCCTTTATCTAGACTCTTGTGACATGGAAGCCTGTAACACTTTATTCCTTCCATCAACTCAAAATGCCAAATATAAGACCTTTTGACCTGCATCAAGTAGTATTGGTGCGCCAAAAGTTGATATCCCAGCAAAATATCAAGAAATGAGTAAGTTTGCACAGTTCTAGACAGAAATATTTTTAGCCATAAATATAGATTTATTTTCTAACGAGTTTACTTTGTCCTCTTCCTTCTGCCCAGACCAACCTAACAGCCCTTACCGAACAGTAAATAACTGTGATGCACTCCAGAGCTGAAGTACAGGAGAATAGTTCAGGCGGAGCCTTAATGCCTTTGAAAGCCTTAAATCACATATTATTTGGATCTACTGTGACACTAACGTGTAAGAGTTGTAGCTGTGAAAGCGAACTGATGTGTGGACAGCGAATTGTGCTTGGATTTTAAAGGACGAGTCTGGGTTTTCAACCTCGTCTCTATTTGCTTCGGAACAGGCTCACTGGACACTTAAAGCATCTGCCAGGTCTCCATTATTAGTGTGTTTTCTTTAAAGTGTGTGATCCGTGTGAACGCGCTGTCTCTTTAGGACTCTCTGCAGGTCCTGTGTGTGAGTGTGTACCGGGACTGGTTCACATCTCTCTCTCTCTCTCTCTCTCTCTTTCTCTCTCTCTGTTGCCTGCTGTTTTTTGGGCTCAGTATGGGTGCCCTCTGTCCCTCCAGTAGGCTCACGGGACACGGACAGCAGGAACAAGAGCACAGCAAGAGGGGCGTCCTCCACGGGACGTCTCCACCAGTCCCCCCCCCCACTCAACAAACCCCGCTTGACATTCTCACAAAAGCACAAACCCCACCAACGCCTCCCTTTGGCGTTTACACAGCCAGCGTCTCGCGGCGTGTGTGTCTCAGCGCCGCTCGGAGCGCCCCACCCCGAGCTTTGATGCTTCACCATAGTGCACTCCCAGACTGTTTTCAGCACAGCCCCGTCTCGCTTTACTGTCCTGCACCGTTTAGCCTTACCGTCTCGGCCGGTGTTCTGATTATCTTCTGTTGTGGTTTAACTTATTTACATATTCATTCAAATCTTAGGAACTTTTAAAGTGACATGCCCTCGTCTGTCATTGGTTGAATATTTCAGTCACACAATGACAGTTTCTGTCCTTCCCGCTATTCCATGTTGTTTCATCATGTGCATAAATTTGCATAAATAAGTGATAATGTCTCTTCAGGCCTTGGTCTTCTTTATTATACCGTTAATTAATTACCGTAATGTATCATTACTATTATTATTAGCAGTAGTAGAGCAATAGTATCATCTGTTTGAAAAATAAAATTAAACGCTGGAAATACTGAGTACTACACGGTATTGAAATGACATCATTTATTTATTTTGTGATTAAAATGTGAACATATTTTCAGCTAGAAAATACAACGTTGAAAAAATGCAGAACTGTAAATGTTTTTCAGTTTTATCATCGAACACACACACACACACACACACACACACACACACACACACACACAGGCGAAACACACATCAGGAATGTTCTGGAAGCTACAGCAGAGGGAGGGTTTTGTTCAGGTTCAGTCCGGTGGCTCGTACCTTTACAGCAGCTCGTGGGGTCGTAAGTTCACAGCCTTTCAGTCTTTATTTATTTATTTACTTTTTTTTTTTTTTTTTTCTTTCTCAAAAAGCTAAGGTTGTGTAACACCCACGAGATCTGCCTCTGAGTGAGCGTCTCTCAGCAGCCGGGAGTGCTGAGAAATTCACACTCCATCACACTCTCTTAACCTCTCATCGTACACACACGCACACGCACACACAGGCCCGTTCACACTCATAAATTATCACTCGACTTATGCAAAAATAAACTCCTTTGTTGGTTTTCAACAATCCCAGCTGACCGACGGTTTGACCGTATGATGTGTTTGCTTGCGTGGTTCTTTTTTTTCTTATTTTTACATGTATTTATTTTTTTAATGTATTTATTTTGATTTTTCACTGAGAATAACGTAGATTATGAAGCGCGGAGGCCTTACGTGTGCAGTGGCCCTGCACAGGAAAGTGCACATTCATGTTTAACACAGTGTCCATTCGGAGGAAGTGAGGTCACACAGCATGAACATGACACGGAGAGAGAGAGAGAGAGAGAGAGAGAGAGAGAGAGAGAGAGAGAGAGAGAGAGAATGAATGCTAGAGCACATTGGCTGAAGCGTTCATCCTCCTGTTTAATGCGTGTTCAGATGTGAACCAGCCATTAGAGGGCACAGTTGGCTCTTAACAGCTGGAGTCCACAGAGTGAACCTCACTCCTCTCTCTCTTTCGCTTTCCTTCCCTCCCTCTCTCTTTCCACCTCTCCGTTTCATTCTTTCTTTCTCATATATACCTCTCTATTTCACTCTCTTTCTTCACTGCGCCTCACTTGTTATCTATCTCGTTATATATCTGGCCAATCTCCGTCTCATTCCCTCCTTTCTATCTCTCTCCCTCTCTCACACCCTTTTTCTCCTCCTCTCTTCAACTCTCTCTGCCTTCCAGTCTATTCCTATCACCCCCCTTTTCATCTCTCTCTTTCTCCTATATCACTTGTTCCCTCATTTCTCTCACTCTTCTGCTCTTTCTGACTCTCTCACTCACCCCTTTCTCCCTCCTTCCTTCTCTTTTTCTCTTCTTTTCAGTTCTGATATATTTACATCTCTTTCACCCACTTGCTGCCTCATTTTGTTTCTCCATTTCTCGCTTTTTCTCCTGTCTTTCAATATATACCTATTTTTTTTCTTGCTTGATCTCTCACATATCTTGTTTCTCGTTCTCTCTCTCTCTCTCTCTCTCTCTCTCTCTCTCTCTCTCTCTCTCTCTCTCACCACTCTTGTACTTATCTGTGTGTGTGTGTGTGTACTGAAGGTGTGTGTGTTCCTGCTAAAGTGCAGATCATAAGGCCGAGGCTCTTTACGGCAGATTTAATCAGTTGTTTACATTCTGTGTTTTAGTGTGTGTTGTGCATCGCTGTGGGCCGAGCGCAGGGATCCTTCCGCCCTGACATGAAATAACCTGTTTAATCTCCTCCGAAACGAGCTCCAATTTACACCTGGGTGTGAAAGCCTTGAGCCAAAGAGATTTTGGTCTCAGCAAGGTGCTGTTCTTTATACACACACACACACACACACACATGCGCTGCACACTCCCTCACTCTCAGTGCAGACGGTTTCACTTACTTTGCTCCAGACAGGTTATATCCCAAATTGGAGGCACGTGTGTTTTGGACCTGATTGAAAGTGAGCGCGGTGTTTTGAAAGTGGCCGTTTTGTCTCGAAATGAAGGACGTTTCTCTGCGTTTCCCTCCGCTGCATATCGCTCGCTTCAATGGTCGCTGGCTCTGCTTCACCAAGCCCTGGAAAAAGTGAAAAAGAATCACCATATCAGCCAACAACAACAACATCAAAGGTGCGGAAAATGCCATTAGTCTCAATAAATTACATTTCAAACAAGATTGCAATAAGTTCTGACTGTGTACCCATTTCAGAGTGAGTTATCATCAAAAAATGTATTTTCACTCGCACGAGCTGAATTTGGTTAACAATGCAGAAAAAAGTGACATTGACCCACAACGCTGTTAGGTACTCAGTTTAATTTATATTAAAGTTGTTTAAAAAAAAAAAAAAAAAAAAGGAAATATCTGGAATCCAAATTAACAATCAAAGCAAAATGCTAATTTATTCATTCTGCCATTGCTGTTGAGACATTCTTTAATGAGATACTGAATAAAAAAAATCTGTTTCAGTGTCAGGATTGAGATGCTTTCAGAGCTAAAACTTTTATGTGAGTAATGTTCGATATTCTTCAAACACTGCATTTCAGCCTTTGTGCATTTTTTTATTTATTTATTTTTTTCCCCAATAATTTTTTGCAGGATTTTCTCAGTTCTTCAGCAGAGACGAGGGTCCTTTAACATTGGTTATTTCTTTGGTTATTGTTCTTTGGCTGTCTTTGTTTTAATCATTACCGCTTTTTCTTCACTCTTTTCCTTGATTGCCATTAGAGCCTATAAGAGAGGAGTTTAGCTAATTATTTAATTGTTGCCTCATTTGCGGTAATTGGTCGTCTGAATGAGCACACATTCATGCCTGTGGCAGATTCGGAGTCCCGTTAGAGCCATGGTCCACACACACACTCACACACACTCTCTTACACACACACACACACACCTCCTACTCAGTGCAATAGAGCAAAAGAAAGCAATGCCAGGCGCTTTCCCACTTCTCCTTTATTATTTGAGGTGAAAATAGCTCTTTGCCATTCACTTTTCTCTTTTTTTTCCCTTTTTTACTCTGATACACTCTTTCCCTCCTTCTCTCTCTCTCTTTTTCTCTCTCTCTCCCCACTCTCTCTGGCCTCCTTGAGTAAATCAAACTACTGTGCCGGTGCTGATTAATATATTTTCCCCTCTTTTTCCTCCTTTTCCCCCCTTCCTCAGCTCCCTCTCTCTGCCGTAATAGAAGCCCGTGTTGTGATTGGTCGCCCGCGCACTCCTCCAGCTGATTGCTGGTGCTATTTTCCTCCTCGGCTCCCAAAACGGTTGCCGGGTGAAGGAAAGGGTCTTCGCCAAAATCAGCCTAGAAGCCAATGAGGTGCAGGCACACCAGATCAGAGCCGGCACAGAGGATTGTGGGTAAAAGGGCGGCGTTCGCGGCGCCATTAAAAAGCCAAGCAGAATTCCTGCTCCGCTCCATCCCTGCACCCCCAGCTGTAATCCTTTATGAGTTTGAATAGGACCCATTTCACAATCGTTTCAATTAAAATCACAACTTAATCCTGCACACTTTTCACTTCTCCTCCGCCATTCCATTCCACGTTGCTCTCACCGCGCTGCCGTCAGCAGAGCTCTGTAAGGCGTTCGATTCGGTTCGGTTCCTACTTTCTAATGTGGACCTGTGCCGGTGCAAGTGAGCGGACAGACCGGGCGAAGAGCACACAATAACCTGGCCACTGTATCAGCCAAACAAAAGAGCAGCCGGGAGTTTGGACCCTTTGTGCCACCGCCGCCTAATCCAATATCTCATACTCGGGCTGATGCGCCTCTACCTGCTTGCTCCATGCCAGGAAAAGAGTGTGTACTTAGTCATACAATGCACCATTTATTCTCCTGCCCGTCTTTTTATATACTGCGTGATCTCTTGGGTATATCGTTTGTGACAGGAGCCTTAAAAAATTAAGTACATGTTTAAAGAGTTCGGAACCGAAATAAGCGGCCGCAAAGCCGTGCTGTGATTGTTGTAAAAATGGGACACGCGTTCTCCTGGGATGGAGTGGCTTTGGGCTTTAAATCGCCTCCGAGGACCGAACAGGCCCCCCCCGGGGGAGCGGCGATGGAGAGCTGGATCAGCACTCTCATATTTACTAATGAGAAAGGACAGGCAGTTTTAAAACCTTCTCTGCACAACCCCTGACAGAGCAACAGCCTGAGAGATGGCTCTGAGACGGGCTCATATTTGTAAAGGCTATATTTACATGTGGAGTAAACCTAATTCCTGGCTTGGCCATATCATTCAAGAAAAGAGAGTGAATTCTTATTTTCAGCATCCATTTATTCTCTTTTCGGGGGGGGGGGGGGGATCAAATATGATTCTGCTATGGAACCAGCCCATAAACCCAATTTTAAATATGTATGACTACACATAGGAAAGTATACTGTCAGCTAGCGTTTGACCAAAGTATCACCTTGATTTTTCCAACAGACCAAAACTTTGGAACGATTGGAAAACACTGCCCAAAGTGGACATTTCATGACGTACGGAACCGTAAAAACGTTCTAAAAGTAAACGAATGTACTGTGAAGTAGGTTTTGCAAATGCAAGGATTTGCTCCTTAGGCAATCCTTTCGCTTTAAAGCCTTTGTTCTAAAATAAAACCAGGACATGCTGTTTACTGTTGGTGCAAATTGGGTCTTTTTTCATCCACCAAACCGAGAACATACACAGCATGTACTATTAAAGGAGGCGTTCAGTCAGTGATGCTGATCGTGCTAACACAGAATGAAACCAGTAGCTACACAATATCATGCTAACCGGCACTTGCTAACCAACACGAGCATCCAGTTTACACTAAACTACCGGAAAGATTACACACTCTTTATAGACAGTGTGGTTTTAACCTCTGGTTCTTTGTTTCTGCTACGGTTTTACTTTTTCGCATGACTTTTTTGAGCTGAAGCTTGAGATAAAAAAGTGGATTTTAATTTTTTTGTGTGTGACAGACCACCATTTCATTTCAGCCCCAACATTAAAATAGGAAAAATACTTCACACCTCAGTGGCCATTCATTAATCAATAATGCGTAGACATATAGATACAAATCCATAGATCCATATAGAGGGAATTTACGGAATTTCTGGAATATCTCGGATTTTTTTAAATTAAAAAGGAGAGTCAGGGAATTAGATTTCCTCAGCCATTGAGTATCAGGGAATTTTGTTAACTTTTTCTTTCATTTATCGGAATTAAATTCGATGCATTACTGTCGGGTGTCGTCGTTAAAAAGCTGTTTTACGGCACCGTCTCAGGCCACATGAAAAATATTACACGCGCTATAGCACGGCCCCAAAACACGAGACCTGAAAACCTTCATTAGCCGAAATAATTAGCAGCACAGAATGTCGCTCAGTTCTGAATTTTGCTCAGAGTTGATGGTGGGCTTTAATGATGGGTGGGCTTCATGTGCGCCTGAAGGGGTTTGATTGGGCTGTTTGTTGTTAAAGGCAGTTTTATCAGAACCTCGTGTGTTTAATGTTCATTCAGAGCAATACTCTAATACTGGGAGTTAAGAGTAAAGTTCATGTAACTTTTAAAAGAAGCGCAATCGTATAAATGTGTTCATTTTGTTCCCGTTTATGAAGAACCACTTCAAAAAGTTGGTAAATAAAGCTTACAAACCAGCGGGTTTAAAATACTATGGCTGATTTTTATCTGCTCAGTACTAAAGGGGCCTATTATTCACTATAGGTCAAAATCTGCTTTTAATCAGTAAAAGTCCACAAAAAATCTAAAAGGTACTCGATATTTGACGTAGAACAGGAACCCAGTCAACAGACGTATTCAGAAACAAATGTGCCCCATCCAACAATAAAGGCAGCATGGAGCTTTTTTATACATTCACAGAAGACATTCACAACAGAAAGTGGTTCCACGTGCTGATCTGCCAGCGTGGACTCAAACATCAGCTAGATTTTCTGCAGATAAGAGGACAAACATAACTAACACACTTAAGACGCTGGGACAGACAGGACTGATATTGTTTTTAGAAATGGCCGGATCTTTTCTTTTTTGATTTTTGATTTTTTTTTTTTCCCTCCCTCCATTATTCTGATCTCTCCAGACCCTCAGGTGTGAGAGTGATGCATTGAGCGCTTCACATCACGCTTATATCTGTTGCTTTCACTCTCTCTTTCAATTTCTCCCCCGTCTTATTCGTTTGGACAGATGAGCAACACCTTCTTATGAGTTGAGGGGGGAAAGTGACACAAGCAATTTGCAACTGAATCCCGGCACCATTAGAGAAATAAAGCGAGTGTGATCAGCGGTATAAATAGTGCTTCTTATACCGTGTAATAGAGTTCCTGGCGATTGCTTCCAGGTGCTCCATGCCGACAGCGGAGGCCTCGAAGAAACTCGACTCCCTCAGCCGCCGGCCATTTCGCTCCGTTTCTCCAAACCGCCTACTTTTGTAGTATTCCGTAAGGCATTAACCTCGCACGATCCGGCCGGAAAAACGGATCAGTTCCTTGCATACCTGATGCAAAAACACAGCCCGCCTCATCCTCAGTAGCTGAAGAGCTCCTGCTTAATTTGTTAACGTACACCCATGCGGATGGTGGTAATTGAAAATTGTTTTTGTGAACTACTAATGAACTGCAAAAACAACAACAACAAAAAAAAAGTTTGGTTTCCGGAAAGGAAAGACCGGAGAGGAAGCAGAGAGGGGGGGTGAGTCTACCGTGGCTGTAGTGCTATGAGAAGTGAACGGTTCACACACTCTTCGCGTGCTGTTTCTTTTCTCCACATCAATATCTCAACACCCAGTCCAAACAAATCACATCAACCCAGTGTGACGAGGCTGCGGCGAGCGAAACGAGACGTTTCCAATCACCGGAGTCAGCAGCTAAAGGCTAACAGCCTCAGAGGAACTGGCGCAGTGTGCGGAGAAAAGATGTAGATGAAGGTTGCGTTTGTTATATTGCAGCATAACCTCTGCCTTTGCAGTTCGCACCTATTGAAGTTTTTCTGCGAGCTAATCAAGTGTGATTGATTTGTATGACGGTAATGAACATTATGTTGCTGAGTGTCTGGCATTCATGCGACTGAAGGGCTCTTGAAAAGCAGGTGCCCACACAAACCATGCGCTTCAGTTCAGCTCTGGGTTGACAGGCCACCAGTATAGCAAATATAAATAAGACAGAGACAGGCTGTGACAGCGATGAATGGTAACGAGCCACTCGTTAATCGTGCGTAAGTGCTCCAGTACTCGGTGATTGAAGTGCTCGGGGGGTCTATAGACCGGCTCTTTGCGCAGGTTGAGTGAAAAAAGCAGGCTCTCGGTACAAGGCCTTATGTTTTTGCCACTCGCATTAGCTTTTGATTTTTTTCTTCTCTTTCTTCTCTGCCTTCATTGTTTGTCTCGACAGCTCAGGAGTCACATAGCTTAGCCGCAGCTGACAACGAGCGCGGGCTAATCCAGCACAGACTGAATGCGCACTCATAAGACGCCATTTTGAGGTCACAGGGCTCCTGACTGCTCGTCGTCCCGACAAGAGACGATTGTGCGCCGTCTCCGCACTTAATCTTCCAGCTATTCTTGGAATGAGAGCACAGCCCGAAGAGGCAGTCGGGCTTTTGTTCCTGACTGGTATTACACAGTTTACGAGCGAGGGGATGGCATTTTTTCGGAGAGGGAAAGTTATTTACGCCACCGTGGGGCGTTTCTCTCGTCCCGCGACTTGCAGATGGGGCCCTAATTAAAGACGGAACGGCTGGCTTTCTGGCTCGCCGCTCTGCTTCCTTTTGGCGGCAACAAAAACATCCGCGTGGCCTCGGTGGCGAGGTTCACTGTAAACAAAATACCACGAATACTGTGTAATGACTCTCAATCAACAGAGACAGGCTTTCTCAAGCGGCAGCTTCCACCAGCGTGCACGGGCGGCTTCGAACCAAAAACAAACTTGACCTTCACTCGCTCGTACGCTTGACCGCAGAGAGCCGGGCCCAGTGTTCAGTATCCCGCACTCTTAACAAGAACATCACATTCTTTCATTCGGTGGGTGCGTATGAGGCTCTGTACTTTACCTGAGCACATTTTTAACTACAGAATACACGGACTAGTCTTCAGTCGGTACCAAATGACAGCGACTTCATCATGCATGGTAGATACTGAATTACGTTCAGTATTTTTCCAATTACTTTTAGCCATTAGTTATTTATTCACCAACTAATAGTAGTTCCTGAAAGATTTATAGCAGATACCCAGTACTTTATTGGAAATACTTCAAAATTCATACTAGATGCTGAAAACTTTAGAGTAGATATTGAATAATTTAGAGTACTAGTTGAATAATCTATGGTAGATGCTGAATTATGCATAGTAGTAACACGAATACAAAGTCATTACTGAATAAAATAGTTAAATATAGTAGAATACATATACAGTATATATGTATTTACATATATAGCAAATAATTAATAATTTATATTAGATGCTTGGCAGTGTATAGCAGTTCAATTAATCTATAGTAGAAATATAATAATACATAGTAGTTAATCAATATGTATTTACTGAATGCCTTGAAGTAGCTTTATTGTAGTTCTGAATCAATCTTATTGGTTAGTGACTGTGGTAGTTACTAAATACTAAACAGTAGATACTAGTAATAGTACTTCATAGTGATTACTAAATAATCAGTAATTCATAGTAATTAATAACTTGATCAGGAGATAATGAATCCTTTATTGTAGCGTTTATAGTAGATACTGAACCATTTACAGCAGTTACAGAATGATTCATAATAGATTTTGAAAAGAAACGTCATAACAAGTGGAGAGATATTTAAAATCTTAAAGAGAAATCTTAATAACTGAATAAAACGGCTGCCGTTTAAGGGCTTAATGTTCAGTTGTTATAAAAATGCAGCCACAGCAAATTCTGAACGTGATATTTACCCAGGGGCTCAGCCCGTGTTCTCTTCATTTTCATTAACGTTAATTTGCTGGAGTAACAGTTGCGATTTGCTTCAGTAAGGACTTCTTATTACCCGGATCTGTTCACAGTCTGCTATTTATAAAACAATGCTGGACTGAATAGAGCGTTCTTACCCAGTTCAGCATTAACATGGCCTGACAGCTTGTAGTGGATAAAACAGTTTGAAGTGGTGCGGACTTCCAGAATCTCTCTTAACAGTCAGTAGTAGCTCCATAAATCCATCGTGCTGCCCCACACTAGGCAAGGCAACTCGAGCGTGAAACTCTCTGTTTCTCTCGTTCTTTCTCTCCCTCTCTTTTTCTTCCCCCTCTCTCTGTCCTTTTCCCGCGCTGTCGGCCGATGTCCTCTATGGTTGGTTTTCCGTGTCGGCACCTCGCCCCCAGAACCCCATTTTCCCTTTCATAAAGAGATCTGTGTTTTTTTATGGCACAGGGCTGAGGGCCTGGGGGGCGGGAGAGAAAGCAGAAACAGAAAACAGCCACAAAACGTCCCCAGAAGATCCGGAGAAGGGGACACTGCTATTTATGAGGACAAACGACACCAAAGAACACGACCTCTTAACAACCCACATAAGTTCAAACTTTTGGTGACGACTGCGATACACTCAAAGGGTTCTTCAGAGCACTGTAACTGAGGAGCAACCTTCAGGTTCCTCATTTCAACCACTTTAGAGATGCTGAAGAACCTTTCCACCTGATGTTCTTTATCCCTTTCACAAAAACTCAAGAAACTTTATTTTGTTTGCCCCTAACACAAACCTTAATTAACCCTCAGCAACCAAACACTCATGTTGGACAATGATCATCTTAAGCAACCTAAACCTCAGCTAGTATCCTTCAACCAGTAAAGGACTGGTTCCCCATAAGGTGCGAAAATAAAGTCCCCTCCATACTTATCCAAACTCCATGTCATGTCACTCCACATTAGAAGAGAGAGCCTATTTCAAGCCTATTTCCTGTTATTCACATCTAAATATTTTAAATGACATAAAACGTAGCACCTTTTTATATCTGACCACTCCGTTTTTGAGCTTTTAAATGTAGATAAAAGTAAAATACACTAAATATACAAAGCTTTCAGTCATTTTATGCTGCAAATCTCATCTTTGATCGGCACATTCATCCATCGATGTCAAACCCAAACGACTTCAGTGCATAGCAAAAAGAAATGAACAGGCCTTACTGTCCAAATACTTTTGTCGAGGGCTGTATGTAAATATTCACACCTTGAAACCTCGTATTATCACTTGAGGCAAGACTGTCTATCCGAATGTGGACAGAAAATGTTTGGAAGGAATTCAGTATTCATTATATTCATATTATATATACATATATTACGCTCTTGCTGAACTTAGGTGAGGATCCTTAGTACCGAAATGTATCATCAAACAAAGCATAAATTCTGCTCACGAGCATCGCTTTTGTGATGAAAGTCACCAAATAAAAGTGCAAGATTGACCCTCGGGTTATTGTTGGGCCCGCGTGCTGCTGCGTAAGTGTGTTTTGAAGTGAAGCATGGCTGTGCATTTGCTGTTACGGATAGCTGAGGCAGCCCAAGCTAGCCGTTATCTCCAGGAACAGTGTTTGCTTATCCTTTACGGCCCGGCAGGAGGGCCGTGTCTCAAGCTTCCACAAGCTCAACATGAAACCCACCACGTTCTCCCCACTGCTCAAATCCCCCACATCTCTACAGGAAACAGCTCCATTTAACTTACCTTCACTCACTACCTGCTGCATCACACACACACACACACACACACACACACATGCATTTTAACTTGAAATAGTCAGATTTTTGAGTCAGATTTTCTTTATATTTTAATGTGTTGTTGAGGAACACTCTCCAGATCTTCCTGAAGGACAGTGTTGTTGTCTCTCATGTTCAGTCCAGTCTCTGTACCTGAGCAGTTCTCCAGATCTTCCTGAAGGACAGTGTTGTTGTCTCTCATGTTCAGTCCAGTCTCTGTACCTGAGCAGTTCTCCAGATCTTCCTGGAGGACAGTGTTGTTGTCTCTCATTTTCAGCCCAGTCTCTGTACCTGAGCAGTTCTCCAGATCTTCCTGGAGGACAGTGTTGTTGTTTTTGTTGGTTAATCCACACAGTGATCTACGCCTGATCCTTCCTCAGTGCATGGTTTAATTAAAGCTGAAGTATTGATTAAATCAGAATTATTATTACTTTTTATAACTATTATTATTTTCTTATAACTAAGGACCCTCGGATGGTTGTGTGGAAAAATAAAACTCGATTTACATTAAATTAAAAACGGTAGGGAGAATAAACGTTGTCATCAGTAGGGTTTATAAATGTAGAGTTGTAACGGTGGAATACAGTAAGAGTACTGTTAAAGATGTAAATCACACAGGAGATTTTAGGGTGACATTTTACAGTTTAGAATTTCCACAGACAAGATTATTCTGGAATGTTAATTTGCTAATTAATTTCAGTAAATTCAAATTTCAAATGTAAAGATTGATTCTGCTCATGGATGATTTGATGGTGACTGGCTGATACAGTTCACCACAGGCTCACCCTTGGATTTTTGAATGATCCTTTTCAAAATTATAAGAAAATTAACACAAAGGTAAATGTGTTTGCTTTTCAGTGTTTCACAGCCTGCAGTAACACATGATTTAGTCATAATTTAGTCTGTCTTTAGTGACCGATTCACCAAAGTCTGAAACTCCAGCTTTGTGCTGTGGACGATAAAAAGAGACGAACAGCAAAAACACGGGAGAGTTTAGGACGGGGAGCACGTCTTGTGGATGGACGAGAGTAAATTTCAGTGATTTGGGGGAACTAAATGGTTTGTTTTGGGACGGCGGACAGAGGGAAAGAGCTGCACAGAAAGCGTCGTTCCTGCAGGGAAACATGGAGGTGGATCTGGGAGGGTTTTCAAGGAGGAAGATCTGAGGATTTAGGCCAGATTAAAAGTATAATGAAAAAAATGGTCACTCATTTATTCACACCGTTCCTTCTGGTTTAAACACAATTTCATTCTTTATCAAAATCGTCGAATCACACCAAATGTGACTTTGTCCAGTCCAAAGAAAAATTCAAAGTGAGAATTTTGTCTTGACCTCCCCCATCGCCAGATCTTTCTCCCAGTGAGCTGCTTAGGTCGACCTGGGCCGACTAGTCTGAAAGGAGCGTCCTGCAAATGAGTCTGAACTGTTTGTTTGGAAAAAGGGCTTAAATGTTTTAAGAATTTATAATTTAACAGCAACACAATGAGATTATTTTGTGTCTGGCTGCTTGTGCTTGGTTTTGGGTTGAGTTCAGACAGAATTTAGTCCAGCTTTAGCTGGCTTTGTGTTCTAATCTTGGTTCTCTGGGCCAGGTTGGACTAACAGCAGGTAGCATTCTCACTTTACATTTGGGCCAGAACGGCTGACCCAGTTGAAGCTCTAGGATGTTGTCCTGTACCACGGCCACAAAAAGATCTGTCCGTCAGCGCACACACACTCACGCACAGCTATGAAACATGCCACAGGGAGAAAACAAGAGCAATAATCTGTCCTCATCAGGACATGTGGACATGTGCAATTACAGGTCATCAAAGCGGATATCTAACAGCCTGCCAGCTCCAGCGAGTCACTTCTGATGGCCCAGTGGAAACATACGATTCTGCACACTGATTATATCGAGGCCTGCAGCGCAAAAACAATTAACATGGCCATCAAACTTGCTTTCCTGTGCACAAGGCGGCTAAAAACAACAGCATGTTTAAAAAAATTAAATATCTGTTTCCAGAGCCTATCATGCCAGGGCTATTGCGGATCAGTTGTCTTCTTTAGTAGCGTGCAGAGACTCACCGGATCAGTTTTGGCAAGCAGTTCTAATAAAATACGTATGTTTTGCTCTTTAAAACCTTCCCGATTGGTGTGCTACAAGAGTTCCTCACTTTAATCAGATAAACTGAACAAGTACTGACGTCTCAGAAAAAGATGGAAGGTGGCAAAAATCGAGCCTCGTTGTATTAGCTCAGAGAAATATCATTCTCGATGCATCCGTTCGCCTCCTTTTCAAACCTGCACACTTGTAATAACGTGCTGATTAGGATGTTAATATTAATTTGGTGCCCCTGCTCAGAAAGCAGTGACCGGCATGCACCTTCGTTAAGGTTAACAAACCTGCTGAAGAGGAGCTGTTCTCCTAGTGAAGAAGTCAGTGGCCTCCCGCAGGGAGTTCTGCGCCAAAATCTTTTTTTGTTTGTCACATTCCTTCTCGTCAGGACAAAGTTAATTACTCTGAGAGTCCACCGTCCTGTGAACTTCCTCTAATGAGCTGTTGGGCCAGCGGTGCCTTAAGAAAGGACCCACAGTGTGAAGCATCATTTCAGCTCTTGTTTTTTTTCTCTCCACCTGCTCACCCAACCGTTTCTCTGTCTCTTTTTCTAATTCTAGGTTGACCCTCAGCTCTGGTGCGTGTATCTCCCTTTCCTAGAGACGCTCCCTGCCCATGGATCAGCCTGTTTACTCTTGGAGTTGATCGGACTGGCCAGATGATATCCATGCGGGTCACTTCCTGTGCAAGCGGGTGAGTCGAGCCGTGGCCTGACACGATGTTTTTGCACTTTAGTCTTGGCCGGTACACAAATGGACCCTGAACCACTGCCTGAACCGCTTACCCAATAGCTGCACATTTCCACCGGCTCTTTTTTTGGTCACTGGGATGACGGCACAGCAGGGATTTGGAGCGAGGAACGCAGGCACGACCTTGCGGCCAAAATAGATGCACCACACGTTAGTCAGTTCTACAACTTCAAGGTTTAGTAGAGTTTGGCAGAAACTTTGATATATTTTTTTCCTGCAAAAACCACGTATGAATCTTTTAAGCATTTACTCGGCATGCTTACATATATACCATGCAGAATTGTGCAAAAACACGTTAAAGAGAGCTGCTTATCCATTTCCTAGTACCTAGTTTGGTGTTTTAAACTACAACCCTCGTGATTTCGATACATATGTAAACCCTTACCGCCTGCATCGTTCACTCCCCAGTCCGTACGATCCGCGAGTCGAAACTAAGCTGTTTGTTGTTCTGTCACGTCAAAAAAGAAACAACTCATTTGCATACTCCCACATGTTTAGTCTGTTTGGTTACACACATCCATCCTAAAGCTATAAGGTGTGTTAAACCCCAGGCTGCTTTTTGAATAAGGCTCCACACAAGGCAGCCAATCAGCCCAGCTTTGTTTCAGTCTTAAAAGCACTGCATAAAACAGCAGCATGTTTAATTCTGGGGAATGAAGAGATGCATGATTTTTGCTGTAAGTGTTTGAGATTTCGCGCAGCGCTGTATTTTTATCAGTGAGTAAATTTGACCAGATGACCTTAAGGCTGACCCCATAGCATACTATAAGAAATCCACCTGTAATTCAAAGGTTTATGCGCAGGTGAGGCAGCGCGCCCACCTTGACGAATGGTATGTTCACCTGGTTAAAAGAGAAGCGTCAAAATCTGAAAGGACTGTGATGCTTTGTGAGAATAAAGCCTGTCACAGTGAGGTAAATATATTTGCCTATTTTTTTATTTACCATCAGGCAGGGTCAGTGAAAATGCAAAGGCAGGAGTCAAACGTGTCACATTATGACGAGGGCTTGCATCCAGTTTTTTTGTTATATTTAGAGATGAGATAATGCTGTAAACCGTCAACGCATGTAAAAGCAGAGGTCGGGCGCCATTTTTGGGGCTGATTTCAGCTCGAGAGTCTCAAAAATAGGACTTATAGAAGCAACAGAGGGGGAAAAAAGGGATGAAACGGCGCTGTCGACTCAGCAGAGGTGGTGTGGGCCGTGCCATTGGTAAAGATGCCATCAAACCAGCGTTCGACACAACAATCATGCGGCTTGTCAGCAATTAAAAGCAAAGGCTCATGGGAAGGCTGCGCACCAAGCACTGTCACTTCATTTCAGCGAGCTTTCAATCGACAAGCGTATATGTGCACACGCGTGTGTGTGTGTCGCCCATGAGTGTGTGTTAGTGTGTCAGTGTGTACAGGCTCCCGCTCCGTGCTGAGTTCCATACCTCAAAGGCCCGACCGTCTCGCCCAATCAGACGGCAGAGCTGTTCGCAGAGAGAGCCAATCGTGCAGCGGCGCTGCAGCATTTCTGCAGAATCAAAGGCTTGCAGCACTCGTATGATATTAAAATGCACTCTGGCACTCCAGCTTTGTGTGCACCCCTTCCAAAGAAAGACGGACAGAAACGGAGGAGAGGAGGCAGCGAGAGAGAACCGAGTCAAAAGAAAAGGGGGTAAAAAAAAAAAAGTTTTTTGCTCTCCCTGTTTGACTCCATGGGTGGGGAAGCAGTAACGTTGTTCCACTTTGAAGGCTCTCCCCCCTCAGCTGCACGGCTGCGAGCACAGCAGCACGTAGCCTGGCGAACTAGAGCCCGAAAACACTCGCCGACTTACTCTCAGCCGCCATTTTGCCTCCTGATGTCATTTCCTACATCTGCTTGCCCCAGTTTTCTCCTTTGGTGGGGTTAACCCCTTAAACCCCTGAATTCATTCAGTCACTGCCGTTCATTCTGAATAATTTGGTTACTACTATGAATTATTCCATTTCCACCTTGAATTTTTTAGTATCTAGTTTGCATCATTCATTATATATCATGATATGTTTGGTATACACTATAAATTATTCATTTGCTATGCGTTGCTATTAATCCATAACTAATACTTGGTAACTACTATAACAACTATAAATCACGTAGCTGCTATGACTGAGTATTTTTAAGGTATAAGCAGTTTTGAACATGTTGAACAGGAACGTGGCTTCATTTTCAGTCACTTAGAATTAAACGCAGAGCGTTCGCATCAGCTTGGCATGAGGATCCGTCTGGAAGCTACACAGACACGCTTAGCAACAGTGACTTTGTATGAAAATGTATAAACCCTCTTAAATGAGCTGAATGTGCTCCTCTCTTGTAAGCGGGTCCTGCTTGTGACCCACAGAGGCTGATTAACCACACAGCTGCATTTTTTTTCTTTTTTTTTTTTTTTTAAACAGAAAAGCCACATATTGTCGGGTTCACAGCTTTGCATGCCTCACAAAAAAAAGAAAGGGGTTATGTTGTTTTTTTTTTTGTTTTTTTTTGTTTTTGTTTTTTTTCCTCAGAATTATATTTTCCGTGAGCGGCCAGAGCGTTTTATTTATTTATTTATTTATTTTTTATTATGTTGGAAAGATATTATTGGGAAAATTGCACGCCTTTCATGAGCATAAATGGGTGCTTGATGAAAGCCGGGGTTTTTTTTTGTTATTTGGTTTTGTTTTTTGAAGTGGCGTCGGAAAGCTGGGCCAGAGCGGGTGATAACTTCATCCCAGCGTGGGCTCCAGAGAAGGAAGAGAGAGGCTGGCAGGATTGGGAGGGAGGGGGATTAGCATTACGGTGTTAGCAGAGCAGCCTCAGCCTGAGCCCGGACCACCTGCCGGGACACCCGGGCCTAACGCCTCTCATCAGTTATGCTATTGTCTGAGGAGAGAGAGGGAGAGAGAGACTGATGCCTCCCCTTTCCCCTCTTTCACTGGCCCCCCGGATTAGCTACTGGTCTTTTTTTTTTTTCCTTTCTTTTCTCTTGCCCTCTCCTCACTTTTGCAACGGTTGAAGGGTCTATTCTTCTGTCCAGCCCCCACTGAGACCGGACATGACACAAGGCTGTGAAGGGATTTCACCTTGTACCTTAAAAGCTCCGCGCAGCATTCGTTCTGACATTCCTATAGAATCGGCACTATTGCAGCATCTGCGTGTGTGTTTGAGATGAATGGAGCTACATATGTTTATTTACATTAAACTGGAAGAAAAGCACGCTTTTTAAGCAGCATGGGTCAAAGCCATGGCGGCCAAGTGCAGCGTTTTCTAGTGGAAGTGATAAATAATACGACTGAAGCCTAATTCCGCTCATTGATCCCCAGTTTTCTGATCTTTTTTTCTCCTCTGTGGAGTTAACTAGGGCTGAACAAGTCGCTTTTTTATCAGAATTGCAATTTGAAAGAGTGCTATTTTCAAAAAGCTGCCTTTTTAATTATAAGCTACATTGAGAAGTTCTAACTGGAGCAGTTTAGTAACAATAATGAAATCTACTGCTACAGAGCTTGTGATTTGTTAGCCTGGCACGTTATATTTAGTACTTAAGCCTCAAGTCCAAAAGAAAGGGGCCAGGAAGAAAAAAAAAAAAAAAAAAAGAAAAAAAAATTTGCATTGACATCTTTCCCTTATATCGTTCCGCTCCCATTTCTCTCACTTTCGATTCTGTAGTGCTGTCTTTCTTTCTGTTTGTGTAGCAAGATCACAGACCTTCCCGAACTTAAATAAAAAAAAAAAAGAATAAAAAGAAAGATCCCCCCCAAAGGCCAGAGAATCGATTTAATATTTAATTCCTCAGCCCACAAATTCAGATTTCTGTCTGCCCGTTCCGTCCCGATCCTGTTTTTAATATATAATGCACGTCAGCCTGCAGTGAAATGTTTGTTCTAGATTTTATAGCCATTCTGCCATTCCGCATATTCAGAAAGTGATTTGCTGTTCATATTCACGCTCCTTTATTAGACCGTCTGCAGTGGGATGGGCAGGGATGGGTTTATTGATATAGGACACGACACAGGCTGCGTGTGTGAAAACACAGTAAGTCGTGTGTGTATGAGAGTTGGAAAGTAGATGGTGCTTGGCAACTGGATGAATCCTGTGTGTGTGTGTGTGTGTGTTGTATGTTTTTACATTTGGTGGTATGGTAGCCTTTCCAAATTCATCCGGCCATGTCTCTTGGCTTGGTTATGGGAACGCACTGTGTGGTGGATTCATCTCTGCGGGGTTACTGACTCAAAGCCGAGCTTTAGGAATTCCACAAATATTTTCGGTGGCACGGCGCAGATCCATAGAGCTGTTTTTGAAGCCTCTATGGTGTTCCGGAACATTCTCTCTCTCTCTCTCTCTCTCTCTCTCTCTCGCTCTCTCTCTCTCTCTCTCTCTCGCTCTCTCCTCTCTCTCTCTCACTCTCTCTCTCTGCCATTCCAGAAGCTGTGGTCAGGCAGACTTGTTCCCATGCCAGCCACCAATAACCATATTCCAGGAAAGAGCTCCACATGTTCAATTATATAATTACATCATCGCAGATTTAGACAGATGTCCCATAATACATTTCAAATGCAATCAGCCGCACTCGATCCCCGCATAATGCGTTTGGGGAAGAAAAATGATCTCCGCCGAACATGAAACAGATCATATTTGTCATGTCGGTGCTTTGGGTTGACTTGCCGGCGTTGTCGTCGTTATTATCATTAGCATTAGTTCGGATTTCCTGTGTTGTTCCTCCTCAGATCAGTCTTTTCTGCTGGTGGCCCGTTTGAAGATGAGTCCCACAGGCTCTGCTTTCACCGGGATGTACCTGCTCACGGGTGAAATAATCACATAATTGCGCTCCTTAGATTTTTTTTGTTTTATTATTATTTTTCCGCCACAGGGGCACTGGCACAGGCTGGAGAACGAGGCTGGAGCTTTTGGCGCTCGTTGTCTGACCGTTTCGAGCCTGATCTCCTCTCGTTGTAGCACAGAGCGGCACACAAATCCCTCGGGCTTTGAGCTCAATCCCGACAACTCGGAACGAGTGAGTGTTTATTTTAGAGACAAAAGTTGTATCTCAGCACCGAGTGAAGCCAAAG
>CM029367.1:31780144-31792644 GCA_017165825.1 Hepsetus odoe
TGAAGCCTGTGGTAGGTCTGTAGTGGGTTTAATATGTAAACCTAAAGCCTAGAAAAGCTCTGAACTGGGTTTATTCTGAAAGCTGAAGCATGGTGGAGCTGTTTTGTGTTATTCTATAAGGCTGAAGCATGGATGAGCTCCGTGTTGGGTTTAATTCATTAGACCAAAGCTTTGAGGATCCTGGTAGATTAGTGCTGAGCAGGCTGGAGGAGAGGGGCTTGATTTTTGAAGCAATATATCATAAAGCCTAAAGCCTAGAAAAGCTCTGAGTTGGGTTTAATCCAGAAGACTGAAGCTTTGAGGAGCTCTGTGTTGGGTATATTCCAGAGGCTGAAGCCTGGAGAGGCTCTGTGTTGGGTTTAATCCAGAAGACTGAAGCTTTGAGGAGCTCTGTGTTGGGTTTAATCCATAAAACTGAAGCTTTGAGGCTCTGTGTTGGAGTTTTAATCCAGAAGACTGAAGCTTTGAGGCTCTGTATTTAGGTTTAATCCATAAGGCTGAAGCTGAGGAGCTCTGTGTTGATTTAATCCAGAAGACTGAAACTTGAGGCTCTGTGTTAGGTTTTAATCCAGGACTGAAGCTTTGAGGAGCTCTGTGTTGGGTTTATTCCAGAGGCTGAAGCCTGGAGAGGCTCTGTGTTGGGTTTGTTCTGTAAAACTTAATCCTCTGTGAGCTCCGTGTTGGGTTTAATTAATTAGACTGAAGCTTCGAGGAGCTTTGTGTTGGATTTAATCTTGAAAATTGAAGTCAGGAGAAGCTCAGTTTTTGGTTTATTCTTTAAGGCTGGAGCCTGAAGGAGCTCTGTGTTGGATTTAATCTTTAAAACTGAAGCCTGCGGCAGGTCTGTGTTGGGTTTAATCTTTAATGTCGATAGCTGGGTGAGCTCTGTGATGGGTTTAATCTGCGCGGCTGAAGCCTGGAGGGGCTCTGAGTTGGGTTTATTCTGTAAAGTTGAATCCTCAATGAGCTCCGTGTTGAGTTTAATCAATTAGACTGAAGCTTTGAGGAGCTCTGTGTTGGATTTAATTTTTAAAACTGAAGCCTGCGGCAGGTCTGTGTTGGGTTTAATATATAAAGCTAAAGTCTAGTAAAGCTCTGTGTTGGATTTATTCTGTAAAGCTGAAGCATGGTGGAGCTCAGTGTTGGGTTTAATCCAGAATGCTGAGTCTTGTGTGAGCTCAAAGTTGGTTTGATTCATCTGTGAGGTCAGTTGCCTGTGTTGTAAATATATTTTTAGCTTCTTTCAGTTCAGTGTGGGGGTTTATCTAGAAGGCGGGATGTCCCAGCGTTGGAGTGTACCCTTAAGACAAAACGGGGGCAGCGGTGGCCTAGTGGTTCGGGCGTTGGCCGCATGATCGGAGGATTGGGGTATCGAACCCCTTCCCAGAAGGTTGCCCTGAGGTACCCTTGAGCAAGGTGCCGTCCCTGTCACTGCTCCCCGGGCGCCTTCAATAGCTGCCCACTGCTGCACGGTGTTTGTGTGCATGGGTTAAAAGCAGAGGTCCAGTTTCGTTGTGGTTCACGCTTGCTGTGCTGTGACCCCGCAATGACAAGGGTTGTCACTTTCACTTTCAGGCCATAGTTTAAATTTACATATGCCGGATTTAAGAGACGCTCAAATCCAGAGCGACTTCCATGTCTTAACTGCAGGGACAGTCCCTCTGGAGCAACTCAGGGTTAAGGGTCTTGCTTAGGAACCCAATGGTGGTAGTGCTAGAGGTGGAATTCAAACCTGTGATCTCTTGATCCAGAGGTACATAGGCAAGTACTACTAGACCAGCACCACCACATAAAATCTTTTTACAATTCCAATTCCTGATTGCAGGGACAGTCCCTCTGGAGTAACTCAGGAACCTAATGGCGGTAGTGCTGGAGGGGGGATTTAAACCTGCAACCTCCTGGTCCTTAGGCAAGTATCCTAACACTAGACCACCACCTCCCCATTTGGGCTGGTTTTACCCATAGGGTTGACGCTTGTTGAGTTTTACCCATAAGTCCAAAAAAGTAAGCGGCACGTGTTCGTTTGGCTGAAGGCTGGAACAGCTGCTCTGCAGAATGACTTTGTTCATGCTAACCATTACCCCTCCAAGAGCAAACCATCTATTATCACATCCTGCCACTCAAAGCGAGTTATTACAACATTATTTTTTCCCTCCATCGCCCCTCGTCCCCACGTCAACACATTTTAACGGGGTTCCTTGTCTTTCCGAGGCCTTTTTGTGTTACTGTCGCTCTTTCAAGTCGCTGCTGTTTTGAATCGAAACTGTGATTCCGCTCTAGCGTGTTAAAAAAACATTTTATTGTTTTTTTGGGTTTTTTTTTTTCCCTCCCGGACTCACGAACTGGCGAGGCAGCGCTCTTTGTGTGGAGACTTACACGGAAACTTTATACCTGTCGTTTTAGCAGAAGCGTATGTGCATTCCTTCCCGAGTCCTTGGTGGTCTGGCCTTATAATCGTCTCTCCTTTACACTCCACTGGCGTCTGCTGCAGCAACACATGGTAATTATTAGATGAAGAAAAAGATTGCAGGGCTTTTTTTCCCATTTAAGTCATAACAGAGTAGGTAATGGCTGAGACCATGTGAAAGTGGAACATTTTACTCCTCTGTACTACACAACTTTTGACATAATCATTTTTTTTCCTCTCAAGTGTAAAGTGTGGGTAATTATTTTTGAATGACAGTTTCTCGCATATCTGGGTTTTGAGCTGATTCGAGGCAGGAAGCACAGGGTGGGCTGGGCAGATTAGCCGCTTCATTAGCAGGTAGTTTTCTCTCACCTGTGGCTTATTCCGCAGCAGCTGGTACTTAAACAGTCGCGCCTGTGTAATCTCAATCAGACCCACTGATACAAAGAGTGCCTCACGCACCAGAAACAGCAAAGTGCAGTTATCTTTCACTCCTTTTATTCTTAACTTCTTTGACTTTTTTTCCCTTCATTTCAATATTTCTTTTTCTTTCCGAGTCAAGCTGGTTTCATAGTCATCTGCCAACTGAAAGTCCGAGTCCTCCCTCTCCCCCATCACTCAGTAGAACTGTCCTCTCTCTCTCTCTGGGTGTGTAGGGTGGTCCTCCCTCTCCCCCATCACTCAGTAGAACTGTCCTCTCTCTGTCTGGGTGTGTAGGGCGGTCCTCCCTCTCCCCCATCACTCAGTAGAACTGTCCTCTCTCTGTCTGGGTGTGTAGGGCGGTCCTCCCTCTCCCCCATCACTCAGTAGAGCTGTCCTCTCTCTCTCTGGGTGTGTAGGGTGGTCCTCCATCTCCCCCATCACTCAGTAGAACTGTCCTCTCTCTCTCTGTGTGTGTAGGGTGGTCCTCCCTCTCCCCCATCACTCAGTAGAACTGTCCTCTCTCTGTCTGGGTGTGTAGGGTGGTCCTCCCTCTCCCCCATCACTCAGTATAACTGTCCTGGCATGCTAACCTTTCATTTATAATAATATAAATATCACATTTTTTTTTTTTTTTTTGTACTTTAGATTACATTTTTTTCCCACCATTTTTTCCCCTCAGCTTGTTATCTAACACTGCAATTTATTATTAAATTACTGCAACTTTGTGTGTGAGCTTTTCCTCTCGTCATTTCCTTTGTTTAGACTGGGAGCTATCCTTTACAAATACATACGCACGTTTGTACGGACACACACAGACACACACACACACACACACAGACACACACACACACACACAGACACACACACACACACACACACACACACACGCACAATCACAAACGTCCCTCACACCAGTGCCACTTTCCTGGATGCTGTAATGCTCTGTATCTGCCCTGTTTGGGCTGAGGAGTCCGATACCTTATCTGCTTACACCCTGAGAGGTGTGTGTGTGTGTGTGTGTGTGTGTGTGTGTGTGTGTATTTGTGTTTCTCCCTCAGCTATATTGTAAGTGAATAAAACCGCACATCATGACGAATCATAAAGGAATGTAAGTGATGGCCCGGAGCAGTCTGGCCCGTATAAACCCTGGCTGAACTCTTTCTGTCTTTCATCCAGTGTCACCCAGGCTGGGTTTAAGTGTGTGCTTAAAGAAGACTTCTGCTGCCTCTGTAGCGGCCCACATGCGGGCTGCAGACAAGCATGCAGTATCGATTTCTATACAACAACAATTTTCAGCGAGAAGGCGGAAAAAAAACACGCAGCATATTTACAAACACGTCACATACAGCGCCGTGCCAGTGTCTGAGAAAACGATTAAGAGCTGTTTATCTGGACAGAACCAGATTACCTCCCAGTGTCCAGATGATCTAATCAGGAGCGGCTGATTTCACCGAACTCAGTTATGACTGTAATTACAAACATGTCATTTTTAACTGTTTAAAAACAAACGACAAAAAAGCCGTAGCTTGTGATCGCAGTTTTTATTACTATCATTACCTTTTTAAGGTTATGGGCTGTAAAAACACCTCCGATACACTCACTGCTGAGAAAAACCATCCTTTTCAACCACATCAACACTCTTCACGGTACAGTGGCGTTTGTTTATTTATTTCCATCCTGTTGTTTGTTTGTTTGTTTGCTTTTTTGTCTGTTTACCACTTGGCATCAGATCGACAGCGAACACACACATGTTGTGACTCATTTTGTGCTTTTTAAACGAGTCCATCATGTACCTGTTTGGAAGTTTAAGATCTCTCGAAGCTGAAATCCCATTCGTTTAAAGGTTTTGCAGGTCAGGCATTTAATCAGTGTTTTATCTGAAGCGAGCAGGGCTGAGTTGAGAGCTATAAAACAGTCAGCCGGCTTATTTATGCACCTTTTCGGCACATTCGGCCCCATATAAACACCATTATTGCTCGCAGGTTTATCATTTTAACACTTTGAATAAACAGCAGTGACGTATCATCTCTACGTCTGTTGCTTAACACGTTGCAGAGAAGCGTCTGCTTTGTCCACGTTTGGACCAGTTGAGACGTCAGTAACTGATGTAATGGCCAGTCGGTGTCTTCGGTTTGTTTAGGAGCGTTGTTTCTGAGGAGCACATGTGAGATCGTGTGAGTATCAAGGCATTTTTGGCCATATTTGAAAGTCTTCCTGACACACGCCTAAAGTCAGAGTCCCAATCTGACCATCGTTACTCTTCTTTTGCAGTGAGAGTGTAAGAAAAGCATCACTTTGTCTCGACTGCATCCTTTAAAGAACTTGTTTAAGCTCAACTTTTTCACAAATAATCTTATTTCAGATGCATGAAAAGCTGTTTGACTTTCTCTTTTGTTTTCTTTTCATTCGTTTTATGTATGTATTCTTTGTGTTCATAACTTCAGACCTAAACTCTAGTGTTTTGGGAAATCCCAGCTTTTGGAACATTGCTCGGATGTGATAGCTTTCAGCCACATTAAGGAGGTTAGGTGCTGATGACGGGCAGTTGTGCAGTGTGTAGCTCTGTCACCTCATGGCGAGAAGGTCCTGGGTTCCATTCCCAGGCAGGACGATCGAGGTCCTTTCTATGTGGAGTGGACATGTTCTCCCCGTGTCTGTGTGTGTTTCCTCCAGAGCTCCGGTTTCCTCCCGCTCGTCAGGTGGACTGGACATGCTAAACTGTCCTGTAGGAGTGAACGTGTGTGTCTGCCCTGTGCTGGACAGGCCTGTCCAGGGTGTTCCCCTCCTTTCCTGTGTGAGCTGGGATAGGCTCCAGCACCAGCCACAGCCCTAATTAGGACAAGCGGCTGTGAAAGTGAGCGAGAGAGAGTGAGGCGCTGATGACCCTCCTCTCCAGCTCGTCCTAAAGTTTTAATACAGAGCGATGGAGCTCCACCATACCGCGGTGAGGAGCACCCAGTGAAAAGTACATGACAGGTACTAATGAATAATAAATAAATCTGAATGAAATAAAAGTCAGAATGGAACGTGCAGAGATCTTTGATTGGTGGTTCCATGTGTATCGCAGCGCACGCTCAAAATAGACACGTTAAAATAGCATCTACTGTTCTGCTGCGATTCTCAACACAAAAACGGGCTCTGATTACGCCGCGTACGCTGATCACCTGCGTTTTTCTTGTTTCTCGGCACAGAATGTTTTCCAACAGCAAAGTAAAATAATCATGCGCTTTTAAACGCAAGCCACAGTGTTTAGCCAGAAGAAACAAAGCAGAATTTTATTCAAATGAGGAAATATTTTGATTAAACGTTTAATTTCTACTCTTTTAATCTGTCGCCTAAGCAGTTTTTCTCCAAAGTTAGTGAACTTTCCTCTCCTTACACCTGAAGTGTGTGTGTAGAGCGGTGCTTTTGGGTGGTGAGGAAATGCCATCCACTTGCAGTCTGTCCATCATCTTCACTCTCAGATGACATGGAGCAGCCTGGCTGATGACGCAATCTGAAGGTGGATGGACAGTTCATGATTTATACATACCGGGGGGGAAAAAAGCACAATCTGTGAGAAGTACAAGTATCTTTTTTCCTTTTTTCAGAAATAAATGCGGTTTTATTTAAAATGCTAAAATATAATTGTTGCCATATGGCAGCACAAAGTAACAATGGAACTGCAATCTGCAGCGCTTAAGCAGGACTGAATAAACCCACTGTTCTCGCAAAACACATTTTCCACAAATACCTACAGACTTACCTTTTTTTAATTAATATAATATACTTTATTCTGTTCTGTTTATGGCTCGGCCTACTAGCAGTGAATTGGATTTCTCCAGTTATACCATTATATAAATGGCAATATATATATTTCATATTTTTATTTATTTTTTTTTAATATAGTAAGAGCTGTTTTGGCGGCACAATGTTAGAAATATAGTTATATAAACAAGATTCCTAATGTTGTGCCTCTGAAACTGCACTTACCCATCAGCCTGGACCCCAGAAAACCTCTAAGGGTGTGCTGTGGAGACTCCATAGATCTAGTTTGTCCACTGTATCACACAGATGCTCAACCAGACTGGAATATGCTAAATTTGGAGCACAATCAACACCTCTTTGTTCCTCAAAGTGTTCCTGAACAGGGTGTGCTGTTTGGCAGGGAGTGCTGTCCTGCTGAAAGAGGACACGGCCCATAAGAGACACAGTGGAAGGGCAAACTTGGTCTGCAGCAATGTTAAGGTGTCTGGAGGTCTAGGGGTAGGATGTTCGTCTAGACCAAGAGGTTACAGGTTCAAATCCCACCTCCAGCACTACCATCATTGGGTTCCTAAGCCAGTACCCTAAACCCCAAGTTGTTCCGGGGGGGGGAGGACTGTCCCTATAATTAAGAAATGTCCCTGTAATTAAGAAATGAAAGTCGCTCTGGATAAGGGGTTTGGGAGTTGCCCCCAGGAACAAAAGGTTGTGTGTTCGAATCCCAGACCAGTAGGTTGCCCTAAAGTACCCTTGAGCAAGGTACCATCCCCATCACTGCTGCCCGGGTGCTTTCAATAGCTGCCCTTGCTGCACGGTGTGTGTATGGGTGAATTACAGAAGCTGAACCAATTTATTGTGCCATGCCAAGTTGTCACTTTCACTTCACTTTCACACGAAACGCTTCAACTGCTTAAACTTTTGTTTTAAGCAGATGAGGAGGCATTTTAATTTTGAATTTGCCGTAGTGCTGCCGGCAAAAAAAAAAGCAGTCCTTAATTATGCAATTAACTAGGAAACAAATCATGTAGCTGCATTTACATAGTAAACTAAAATCAGTGCAGAGCCAGCCCTATGGAGGAAAAAAAAAAGAAAACAAAAGACGTCCCGTCCGCACGGGCCAGAAATATCCCGCCGTATTCTCCGAGGAGGCAGGTACATTTCTTCTGCTTTGTGCGCGATACACAGTCCAGTGCACCAATAGCTCACAGGCAAAGGAGCGGCGCCGAGGGACTGATGAATGAGAATCGGTTTTGCGTTCCACGGGCAATTCAGCCTCATTACGAGAAGGCATTCTGCGCAGGTTGCTGAAGTGAAAGGAGCGCATTGGATCGAATCGGGTTTGCAGCGAGGCCCACTTTGGACGCATTGTAGCGTCTGTCTGTAAGCAAAGAAAGTTTGAAAGAGAACGTTCATTTCAAAGATTGAGTATTGAGGCGTTTTGTGTGTGTGTGTCTGATAAAGCATTAGTCCAGACAAAAAGCCCATCTGAAGAAGTCTCAGCGCTGAAATGGTGCGATATTAACAGAACGACGCGGGACGGAGGATGAAGTGTGACTCTTCTGCTTTCTCTGTGCTTTGTGCACTTATCAAAAGCTTTACAGGCCAACATTAAGAAGCAGAATATGTTGGAGAATGCACTTAATGCCCTATTGATCGGAGCTGTTAATGCGGCTTTATGCTGCGTTTGTGCGCGCTGTATATATGTTTGCTGTTCTTTGTTGCATCTTGAATCGAATATCCCTACATTGTTATATGTTTGTGTTGTGCTTTCAGTGCAGTGTCTGATGCAAGCCATTGAAGTAACTCATGTTTGTTTATCGTTTTTTAACATTATTACTGTTGCGGTTGCGCCGGTTGTTGTTCTTGCGTCTCTGAGGATCTTTGAAAGTTTTCTAGCCCAGAATAACGATGCCGTTGATTTGTTTACCTGCTTAGCTCCCACTATTCCCCAGCTCATAGGTCTCAGCATTTCCAGCATATCTGTATTTTTTTATTTTTTTATTTTTATTCAACTGGCAGTTTTCTTTTTCTATATATTTTGAAACATTAGCAATCTTTTGCAGATGAGCTTCTAAAGAAAAGGAGCAAAAAAAAAAAACTTTTCTGTTTCTAAATAGAAATAAACTTTTTGGCAGGACCTAATGTGTTAAAACACTAATATTAATATTAATGTTAAAAAATCTAACCGTGATTACGCTTGTTCCACGTAGAAAATGTTTCTATCTCTCATTATAAAACTTGTTTATATAGAAAGTATATGCAACATTCAGTCATGTGTATTTATTTCGATATTGTTTATACATGTAGCACACACACCCTCTTTTATTTATTTGTTTGTTTGTATGTTTGTTTATTTTGCCTTCCACTCTCAAAAGTAATAAATGAATTAGTTCATTCATTAATTAATATGTTTATTTATTCACATATGTTCGTATATCAACTTCTACTCGTTGTTGATTTGTTGATTGATTGATTGATTGATTGATCGATCGATTGATTGAATGAGTTTCAATAGTGGTGGTGAGTATGTGCGAACCCACATCAGACATTCTGTGCTCTGCTGTTTTCTCCCACATAAAACGAGTGTAAATGCTGCCCTTATTGTTGGAAGCTTTGGAGCGTTCTAAGCATTTGTAACACAATTCACATCGCTATGGAAACGTGTATGGGTTTTATAATGAATTGATTAGAGAGGCAATTAAAGGTGCTGAGATTATCGCTGTTCACATGTTTGCATTAAAGGCAGGAGGAAAGCATTTATATCTGCTTTTGTTCCTCTGCGTTGGAGAATTAAAGAAATGTTTTCATCCTTTCTTTAAAGTTTTCTGTTGTGACAGTTACTGTGCGTCAGGTGTGCTGGTGCACACGCGTTCACGGTTCCTCCCTTTTCTGACAGCACCGCAGCTCATGAGCCACAATCAGAGGCCTCCTGCTCCCTGCTCTATATACACACTGGCTGGAGATCAGGGGCGTCCCGCAGTCAGAGAGGGGGAGAGAGAGGGAGAGAGAGGGGGAGAGAGGGAGGGGGATGACATTGACTCGTCCTGAGTGTTCAGTAGTGTGAGGGATGCTCTTGTGGGGGCGGAGCTTTTAATGCTTCACAGCACACACTCACGTCAATGCACCATCATACCTTACATATGCCACAAAGTCACACCCACACACTCACACACACACACACACTCTGCCCGGCACAGTGGTGTCACAGTAACGAGGAGAGAGCGGGCAGGTGACGCAGACAGCGGCAGGGTCGAGGCAGAATGTAGGCTGCAAGGAGACATAAAGATGTGACTTTAATGTAGTTTTTACTGCTCCAATGCAGCGTCATCATTTAAAAACTTCATCTCTCCATCTTTAACTCCAGCTGTTCCTTACACTCCAGCTGTTCTTTACACTGGGTGAACACTTCCATGATGTGGAACGATACAAAATCAGTACTCGATGAAAAACATGCTTTTATTACAACACAATACAGACACTGTGTGTCAAAAGTCTGGGGACACTTTTTAGTTTTTTTTTTTTTTAATGATTTATATCCAATAATTATTATTATTTATTATTAATAATAATTACATTTTATTATTATTATAATTATTATGAATTGCATTTTTCTTTTGCCATTCAGACCCATTTTTCAGCAACAAGTACTAAATCTTATAGTGAAAGTGACTCTTTGAGCAGTGATGGGAATGGTACCTTGCTCAAGGGCACCCCGGGCAACCTACTGGTCTAGGATGGAATATAATGTCCTGAGCTTGCCATTATTATCATTATTATTTTTATTTTTATTATTAAATTTGAAAATTGTTTAGATAAAAAGAAGTTGATAGTTCAGCTGTTGTCACATGAATAGCATCACTGTTTTTGAGGCAGCTGTTTTTGAGGTTTGAAACGAGGCAGCGAGGATTCACGTGTCTGAGAGGAACCTTCACCGCTTCAGCCCTGGAACGGTCTTGTGTCCAGCCTAACTAGAGGGTGGAATCTAAACTAGGGATGAAAGCAGTAAAAAAATCAAACATTCTTCATCATCATTGTTGTTGAATCTCCAGCAGTCGTTTATACCGTGTTCAAAATTCAGACTTTACCAATACCTCGTTTTATTTGCTTAGGTTGAAAGTTATTGGTTGAAAGTTATTTTTCTTCGTCTCTAAAATAAAATCTGGGGAGGAATGAGGTTTAATAACATTGTGCGCCGGGCTCACTGTCGAATCATGCAGCGGAGTGAGCGTTGTTGGTCCTGGACACAGGGTGTGTTGTTGGCCCATTCAGGTACAGAGTGTGTGTGTGTGTGTGTGTGTGTGTGTGTGTGTCCCTCTCGGCGAGAGAGAAAGTTTTGCATGTTTGGACACTGGGGGATGGGCTGGGAGTGGATGTAGTGAGGCATGGAGCTGTGTCAGAATCTGTCACTGCCAATGTCTGCGGACCACCCAGGGGCTACACACACATCCCTGCAGTCCAATGCCCCACATCCCCATGTACGGACGTGCCAGACTGTCCATACTTTTCATGCTGCCGGTGCCAAAGAAAGTTCTGCTTTATCTGCTTCCTTATGCCAACACTCTTAAATATAGAATTCCCTGAATAGTTGTTGGCTTAGAGGCTTCGAGGGAAAATCGTACATTTTTTGGAGGTTGATAATGTACTTTCCAAAACAATGGCTTCAGTACAATGCTGCAGTACTGCACGCAATTAAGGTTTGTTTAGAAGAATTAAGGTTACGGTCAAGAGGACATCACACAAGTGAGACATTTGCTCAATTGTACCAAGAAAGATAAAGCCAAGTAACCCCTCCCAATGTTTTTGAAGATGAAGAAGTTTTTGTTTACTAGGAAGAGGTTCTTCTAGAGAAGCAAGGTGGTGTTGGTTTGGACAAGTCCAGAAGAGAGACAAGGGTTATATCAGGAGAAGGATGTTGAAGATGGAGCTGCCAGGAAAGAGAAGATGAGGAAGACCGAAGAGGAGGTTTATGGACGTGGTGAGAGAGGACATGCAGGTGGTCAGAAGATGCAGAGGACCAGAAGAAATGGAGACGGTTGATGGGTTGAGGTGACCCCTAAACGGGAGCAGCCAAAAGAAAAAGAAGAAGAGAAGTAGTTCTTCTTGAAGTTCTAGATATGTTACAGACTGAGAAACAGCAGCAGCTCTTTGACTTTTTATGGAAGGACTTATAAGCTCACGTCCTGCTACAAGCTTCACGAAACGTGGGGTGTCTCATTAGCTTCAGAAGTCCATGCCTAATCTAAAAATGCAACAAGAAAAAAAAAATAAATAAAAAATAAATAAATAAATAAATAAATAATAATAATTGCACTGCCAATTAGTCAGATGCCAATTAATTAAACATCATAATCCCACAGTTTAGAGATAGTCTTTTTTTGTTGTTTTTGCCAGTTTTTTTTGCTATTTAGGATCAAAGCTGAAAGCGCTAGTCATAAAAATATGCTTCTTACTGTTAAACATGATTTTTGCTAATCTTGTTAATAAAAATAATCATAAGAAGAAGAATATTAGTATTATTCTTTTTTCAGAACCTTGCAAACAAGTTCTTGTTCTGAGATGAACCAGGTGTGTCTGAGCAGTGAAATCATCAGTGGTGGACCATGAGCATCAGTGGTGAAGTTGAGGATATTAGTTGAGCACCAGCCTTGAAGAACATCCGTATCTACAGGCCTGGAGTACACGGTGTGTTTTCAGTTGTGCAGTCAGACATCTCAGACGTTTAGCTCCATGTGTATTTTTGGATTGTCTGTTTGTTTCATTTTCCCCTTGTCCATGCTGTCCACCACGTTTCTTTTGACCTTAGCATTAAGGCTTCACTTTGCAGAAACGTCTCCCGGTTTTGTATTCCGAGCGCCGGCCACGTTTGGATCAATGTTGATCTCTGGAACGAGAGTGTGAGTGAAATTTAAAATATCATGTGATGGAA